>VXBU01013311.1:22771-100676 GCA_013400315.1 Bombycilla garrulus
AAAAGAAGAAGAAAAAAAAAAAAAAAAAAGAAAAAAAAAGAAGAAAAAAAATAAAACAAAAAAAAAGAAAGAAAGAAAAAAAAAGCAGCTGCACTTGTTTTTGCAGGAAGTTCTCTGATGGGGAGAAAACGTCCTTTTAAAAACAAGGCATTCGTTAGCACTTCTTGTTCTCCCTCTGCAGCTGCCCTCAGGTCATTGCGGTATCGCAGCCTTTTTGCACCCGTCATCCAGCCTGCTGCTGCTCCAGTGGACAATAATCCCCCCAGGAGCTCCAGTGGCCTCCACTCCTCAGGAACAAAATACAAAAAGTACAATACTATTTTTATCTTGTCTTTTTTTTTTTTCCCTTTTTTTTTTGGCCTCTGTCCTCCCGGGTGAGCCATTTTGCCTTTGTGTCTATCCCTCCTCACTCAAACCACTCCTGCTGGCTGTACTTTTTAGCTGTTGAGCTCAAGATCTAATACCAGCTAGTATTTTATCTGCTGTTTCCAAACCAGCACTTCATAGCAGACAAGCAAACCTATTTCCTCATTGCAGTGATTGTTTTTATGTACCATAAACATCCGGATATTCCTTCCCCACCCCCAAGCCTGGCTGAACTCTCAACTACCTCTGCTTTGGCCACAAATTTGGAAGTGCCACCAGAAAGGATCAGTTTGGGTGTCTCTGATGCAAATGTATCCCCTTGGGCTAAAATGCCTGGGCTGTTTTCCAGCTCTCCCCACCTGTGGCATCACCACTGTCAGCTCAAGAATAACAAAAATCCAGCACTGAACGTTCTTTGCAGCTAATAATGAGCTGAGTAACACCAGCTCTGACAGTGACCTGTAAAAGGTATATTCTGGAAGAATAAAACCCCAAACCACAATTATTTATGGGAAAGCTGGTCTTGTGGATGGTGTCCCTTCCCATGGTAGAGGGGAACTAGAGGAACTTTAAGGCCCTTCCAACACAGACCATTCTAAGGCTCTGTGATTTCACAGCATGCCAGAATGAAGGTTTCTGGTGTTGTACGGTTTACATGAAGTGTTTAACCTGGCAGCACAGGAATGGGGCATGGGATCGACTTGCTGGTGGCTGCCCATGGAAATTCTCTCCAAGGCTTACACAAAAGCTGCTGTGCTGGGACCAGGGGAAGTGTCCTTCATCCATTACCTGAGAAACATCACTTCTGATCATCCATGCTGACATTGCCAACTTGTCCTGGTATTCAGAAACCCAGAGGCACCACACAGGTCTTCCTGCCAAGGGATCAATGCAGTTTTCCATGACTGGCATGGCTGAGCTACCAAAATGCCCTGGAATTTCTCTGCAGGAGAGATGGCATTGAGAAAAACAGCAAGTTAACCTGTATTGCATGAGGCTGGCAGAGAGATACAGCCCTGTGCTGGCCAAAGCAGCAAGTCCTGACATTTCCAGGCTCCATGACCTGCACCGCGAGAACCACAATGACTGAGGCTTGTACTGACACGGGCAGAGCTCTGTCAGCAAGAGTTGTTATTGAACTAAACTCCTGGCAGCTGCTGGTGAACAGGTTGACTTTGTGTCAAAAATCTCTCAGGAGCAGTAAAAAAAATTGAAGAAATTTACAGGATGCATTTGTTTCCAAATATGCTGGGAAATTACCCTGATCTACAGCTGACAAATGCTTGGGGGAAGTTTTCCCCACAGGTGTGGATGGGCTGAAGGTGGGTTGTGGCCAAGGCAGCCCTGTGGGAGAGCTCAGGGTGTAAATGGAGCCAAGCCCAGTGCACAAGGAGAGGAGGGGAATTCTCCAAATCTCCAGGGCTGAAGGGGGAAATGACTATTTTGTCTGCTTATCTTCATAGGAGAAAATCTCCAGGTCCCAGAGCAGCTGCTTTGGAGACCAGCCTTGTCTGTGGGTGATGTGGCTTCCACGAGTGTGTGCTGCACATTCCCTGGGGTCCACAGACTGGCAGAACTGCCAACACAGCGTGGTCAGCCCCCCATGGTCATCCTTCCATGGTCATCCCCCATGGTCATTCCCCATGGTCATCACTTCATGGTCATCCCTCCATGGTCATCCCTTCATGGTCATTCCCCATGATCATCCCCCATGGTCATCCCTTCATGGTCATCCCTCCATGGTCACCCCTTCATGGTCATACTTCCATGGTCATCCCTTCATGGTCATTCCCCAAGGTCATCCCTTCATGGTCATCCCTTCATGGTCATCCCTCCATGGTCATTCCCCATGGTCACCCCTTCATGGTCATCCCTTCATGGTCATTCCCCATGGTCATTCCCCATGGTCACCCCTTCATGGTCATCCTTCCATGGTCATCCTCCATGGTCATTCCCCATGGTCATCCCTTCATGGTCATCCCTCCATGGTCATCTCCCCACAGGCAACCCTCCAGGGTCATCCCTTCATGGTCATCCCCCGTGGTCATCCCCCCATGGTCATCCCTCCAAGAGCAGTCTGGGGCCCTGTCCCCGTCCTGCCACCTCGTGCCTCCTCCAGTTTTGTCCCCAGCCCCCCAGTCCCTCCCATTCACCATCCCAGGAGGGTCAGTGCTACCAGCAGGGTGGTGGCAGAGGGCTGCCCCGCCCGATGAGCTGTCCCCAGTGTCCCCAGGAGCAGTGCCGCCTCCTCGGCAGAGCCAACCGTGCTCAATTCCCCAGCCAGCCCTGCTGGCCACGACCCTGCATTTTGGGGTGCCCCTGAACGCCCTTTCAGCCCCCAGTGTCAGCTCTCCAGCACTGAGGGGCACTGCAGCAGGGGACACAGGACCCACGGGTGTCTCTAGAGAGCCCAGCATCGCTTCAGCTGCTCCTTTCCCTGTCGCCCTGCCCAGCCCAAGGGGACGAAGCTGTCCCGTTCTCCAGCTCCGAGCTGCTCTGGGTGTCTCTGCACTGTCCCCTGCTGCCACAGCAGCTGTGGCGGTGCCAGCAGTGCCAGCCCAGCCCCGTGCGCGCGGTTCTGCTTCCCTCTAGTGACAGCACGGCCGCACACCGGCACGGTGACAGCTCTGCCCGGAGCCCGGGGACACGGGACCCTTGGGATTGCAGCGCTCACTGCAAACCCCATGGCAGCGGGGTGCGAGCACCTCCATCCCCATTGAGTTATGCAGAGCCTGACATGAAGGATTCTGTGTCCATGTGAATAATCTCCATTTCTCTGTCCATGTTCTCCGCCTGCACCTGTTCATGGGCATTCCCCTCCCCAGCACAGCGCTGGGACGCTCGGGATGGTGACTGGGAAAGGCTGATTTGGAGAGCAGCTGCATGGGGAGGGGACATTCGGGGAGAGACATGACCCTTTCCCACACACACACACACAAACCCAGCTCGCAAGTCCTCCCAGAATTCGTGCCCACCACCCTTTTCCTAAAACAGCCTCATGAAGCAGAAGTGAGGGGATGGGTGAGGATGGAACAGGGACAGAGCTGGACTCCACTCTAGTGTCTGGGGCACTCAGCTTGGATAAAACCAGCCCCAAATTCCTTATTTTCTGATAAAACACTCAAAACTCATTTACAAATCATGGTTCCTTGCTCTGCACAGAATCTTTCCTTTGGTGGCTGAAAGAGCCATGTCCTAAAAAAATCTGTGCCTTCTACAAGATGCAGTCTCTCTGATGTCTCACCACAGTTTTTTGTGGGGTTTTTTTGTTTGTTTTTGTTTTGTTTGTTTTTTTTTAGTTTTTNTTTTTTTTTTTTTTTTTGGGGGTTTTTTTTTGGGGTTTTTTTTTTTTTTTTTTTTTTTTTTTTTTTTTTTTTGGTTTTGTTTTGTTTTGTTTTGTTTTAATTCCAAAGCTTGTGTAAACAAAGCATTTTCTTCAATAAACCTGTTTCTGTAGACAATTTCTCTAGGCTCTCCTCATCACTATTTAACAGCTAGACTGTTCCTTGAGGAGCTTTGAATATACTTTCTATTAATTTTAGCCACCAAAGTTGTGGCTCAAAGGTTGTTCCATGACCCAAACCATGATCCCAATGTCTGTTGTCTGTGGCGCTCCAAGTGCCTCATCCCATGCTCCTAAAATGTGTTTTGGAGCTTAGGGGGCTTTGCATCCTGGTCCCTGGGGCAATGCCCAACATCCCCTGCTCTGCCCAGCTCAACGTTTGCAGCCCACTTTCCCGTGCCTGAGACTCCTTGTCCTCCCGTCACTGGGGGAGTGGCACCCAGCTCTGGAGGAGCAGTTCCATGTCTCCATGTCCCCATGGCTGCCCTGCAGCCTCTCTGCCAGATGGACACGTCAAGGAATCATCGCTCCAGGTGCCTCTGGCAGTCAGGCCCCACCACCATGGCTTGTTCCCTCTGATTTATCCACCCACTGATTAACTCCCTGACTTCTGGTCAGCCAGTTCTGCATGTTTATTCACTGGGAAAAACTTCCCTTTGCCTCATAATTCTTTATGTCTCTGCTGTTTTCTGCTTCATCTGCCTTGTTTCGGGAAAAGGGGCTTTGTGGGAAGGTGATTCATTGCTCTGTGGATTTTCCTGCACACTCAGTTCATCAGCTGCCCCCTCCTCTCCCCCTTGCTGCTGCTTCCCCCAATTCACCCATTCCCCAGAACAAATTGATTCACCACTGAAGTTTATTTTTGGCTTCCAGCTGTTGGGCTCCTTGCAGCTGCCTCAAGCTCCCTGCTCCCCAGAGTCTCTCCTCCTCCTCCTCACTTTCCTCCTGCTACTCCTGGCTAAATTCCTCCATCTAATTCCCCTGCTGCCTTCTCCATGCAATGTTTGGCTATTTTTAATGGTCTGAGTGTGCCCCACCAATGACAGGCAGAAGCTGGAGGGCATCAGGAGTGTGGGAGATGTTTTGCACAAAACAGCACAGCACAGATCTGGAGGCAGGGCTTCTGGGTAAGGTGCCACCAGCTTCTGGGCACCAGGCTGAAGGGCTGCCACCCATTTCCTGATCCAGGCTGAGCACACAGGACAGCAAGATCAAGCCTATCTCTTCATTCCTCCGCATTCAGAAGGACTAAAATTCAATAGCTGTGATTTACCTGAGGTGATGCCACAAGCCCAAGGTGTCCTGGGTGGCTTTAACACTGGTACCCACCAGATCCAAAGGAGCTGCTCTCTGTGAGCCAATGAAGCAATGAAAATATGGAGAGGGGGGATTTAGGTGGCTTGTGCCAACTGCAGCAGCCCAAGCCCTGGCTGTGTAAATCCCCCAGCTCTGCTGTTGTTTAATCCTGGAGGGATCTCAGTTCTGCAATGCCCTCGGCACAGGGGAGATCCTGGCCAGGCAGAGGATGTGTCCCAGGCAGTCCCAGGGAGCTTCCCCTGACCCTTCCCCCGTGTCAAACCCTCCTGGGTGCACAAACCCCCGTGGGGTCTCAGCAGAGGGGTTTAGTCCCTGGGTGCTCTCCAGGCCACCCACCACAGGAACCAAGGACTGGGGTCCCTCGGACACAGGACAGGGTGGTGGTGGGCTGAAATCCACCCCCCTCATTTGGGGAACACACTGAGCTCAGCTTCACCCCTCTGAGAGCTTTTCATCACTCCTGGGGCTTTCCTTTGAAATCCTTCCCTTTTTCCAGGCCCCTTTTTGCACCCTGAGCCTGGGCACAGCACCCCTGTGCCTTTCCCCACACGCTCTCCCTGCCCTGCTTTGGCATTCACTCACAGCAGCCCTCAGCTCAGGTGGTGTTTGTGTCTCCCATTTGGGTGATTATTGACCCAAAACCCGTGGGTTTGGGATTTCCTACTTCCCCAGTCCAGGTGCTCTGGTGTTGGATCTCATCCCAGACCGTGCCAAGCTCAGGTTTACACAGCTGCAGGCACCAGGCAATTCATCTCACCTGTGACTTGTTTTTCCCCTCATTTTTGCCCAGCAAACAATTTCTTCTTCAATGCCAGTTCCTGCTGGGGCTGGATGAAATAGCTGGGAGCACAGATCCAAGCCCAAGAGGGCATGGCTGGGAGCAGACCTTCATCCACCCCGTTTGCAGCCACACTGGTGTTGTGCTGGGTTTAACATGGGCCACGGGGATGTTCACAGCTTTTTCATGAGAATACAGAGACACAGAATCACAGAATGGTTTGAGGTGGAAGGGACCTTAAAAACCATCTAGTTCCAAGCCCCAGATCATTTAGGGCTAAGCTGAGCACCTTCTGGAAACCTGAACAGGCTACAGACCATGTTCTCAGGTGTGAAATCCTATAAAAATGAGCTGCACTATCACAACTTCCTGCCGTCCAGCGTCCCCCAGGCACAAATTCCACAAACTTCTGCTTTCCCCTCGTCTGGATCAGCTCTGCCGTGACTCTGCACGTCTGGTTTTTCTCCACTAGGTCGCAGCATTAACTTCCATTTTCCTCTCCTTACCAAACCAACAAACTGGGGACTTTTTTTTTTTTTTTCAGTAGGCAGCTCTGCCTTGTCACCCCTCCGTCCCCTCCTGGCTCCTGCACGGGGTTCCCGGGGCTGTGGTGACTCAGTGTGGGGTGGCTGGAGCGTCCCCTGGGGTCCCTGCAGAAGGGCCTCGGTTGCTTTTTGCATCTGGGCTTGCCTTGCTCATATTCATTGCGAAATTAAAAATGAAAACAAAATATATTAATCACTAATTACACCGCCAGCATGAAGCCTGGAGGAAAGGGGACAATGAAGGACCACCAACGCACTCCTTATCTCTCCTGCCAGACAGTTCTTTCCCCCGGTGTTGACGGTGATGACTGAGAAGCTTTTCCTGCTGATTTACAGCTTCATCCTCATGAACTGGCACACAGGAAGGTTTCTAGCATGGAAAACACGTCCAGGTCCTTGCCCTGGCCCAACCCTACTGCCACTCCCTCCAAGGGCAGCATAGGATGCTCTGGATGTTCTCTCCTGGATGGGGCTGGATCCAGCGGGAAATCGGAACCAGCTGCCCCCTCCAGGGCTTCAGATGTCCCCAGTTCAGCACTCCGGTGTCTGGAGTGGGGGGAGCTGTGAGCTGCTCTCTGGACTCATCCCCAAGGACAGAAAGCCGCAGCGTGGGAGACGGGGCTGGGTCCCGTGGGAAATGATGGTGCTGGTGACTCATCCCCCACAGGTGCGCCCACGGATGCTCTGGCTGCTGCCCTGGTTTTGGGGCAGCACAGCGGGGTTTGAAGGAGGGTTTCTGTACTTTCACTATGAGCAAATGGGGCCGGCAGTGGGGAGAAAGCCCTGCACAGCCCTGAGGAGCTGACGGTGAGCTCAGAACCAGCTACAAACACATGAAAGGTGGATGTAGAGACACAGTCAAACTCCTCCCAGTCCTGCTGGACTGTGACAAAAGGCACCAGTGGCAAAGTGGGACACGGGAGGCTCAGGCTGGATGTGAGAGACACACACACATGTCTGCTGCCCTGGGACACAGACCACCTAAACTGTACATCCCATACTCAGGGGATTTAGGGTTTGGCCAGAATGTGGCTGACATCCTGGCTACAGCCCTGCTCAGAGTGGGCGGCTGGACTTAAAACCCAACATTTTTATGCAAGCTTGACTTAAAAAAATTGGTTTCCTTGCTTCTGTGTGTCCTCGAGCTGCTTGTGTGCTGTCCCTGCAGCCCTGAGCTCTCCAGCTTATGAAACACTGGTGTTTCCAACAGCAACAGTGATGCAGAGATCCAGAGGTGGAGGAAGCAGCAAGGAGGAGCACAGGAATCCCCTGCGGCAGCAGGAAATGCCTGGACAGATGGGTGCCAGGTCCATTGTTCCATGCTGAACTACCATTTCTCCTGCTCCCAAGTCCTTCTCAGCTCTCTCCTATCAAACCCACATCCAAGGGGCCTTCTGAAGTCTCAGCTCCCTGGTGCTGTGCTCATCTCCCCGGCTCCTGTCCTGGCTCTGGGATAGATCCTTTGCAAACTCACCAGCCACCGGCTAGTGCAGCCTCACAGATCCTCCCCTCCCCGCCCCACTGCTTCCCTCGGCCAAAGCCAAGTGCGAGGTGCTGAGGCTGGAGAGTGTTTTCAGACGTGGGACACGGTCTCTCAAAACCTGCCTGGCCAGAGGACTGCACAGAAATACAAGGTGGATGTGCTGGGAGCTGCAGCCTGGAGGGAGCCCAGGACACGTGTCCTTGTGCGGACGGATCCGGCTGTGCCTGGGGCAGCAGAGAGCACTGAGAGCACACAGTGTTCAGCACTGCTGTTCCCAAGAGCTCCAGGGGCTGGGACATCTCCAGAGGAGCGCTGCAGCCTCACCCTCAGGGCTTTCCTGGCACTCGACCAAGTCCCACAAGTACAAGCTATTCCCAACACAAGCAGCACACGCTCGGCACTGCTGGCTTCCCTCTGCCCTCCCACTCCTGCCACGGTCTGCTCTGCTTCCCCAAACACAATTCCTCCATGGCTGCCTCTGCTAAAGCAACGATGGAGCCAAGCCCTGAGCACCTGAGGTAACCCCTGGATGGTTCTTCCATCCCAGATGCAGCTTCCTCACGCTGCTCTTGCTCTGTGAGGGCCTCACAGGAGACTCAGAGGGCAGGAGAGGTGAAGAGATCTCCACATCGCTCTTTGGCTTGAATTATGTCCTGTTCTCTTCTTCCAGACCTGTGCCTTTTTACCTGCGGTGACCTTCCATGTCTCGTTGTTTACCTTGAGAGAAAGGGAACATTTGCTGCCTACTGGAGCTCAGCTACAGCTTTTCAGTCAGCGATGAAAACACTCGAAAGCTAAGAGCAGCATTTGAATTTAAAAATCATAATTACAGTGCCCAAGAGGCAGAAGTTGGAAGAGGGCAACGAACAAAGCAGGGGGTTGGAAGAAAACAAAGAAAGGCATGAGAGGAATCTGCGCTTTCAACAGAGAGTCCTGAATATCTTGCACTGGCTACTTCAAACTGGGCACCCGAAATTAACAGATCCTTTGACCTTCTCATCTCTGTCCTCTGGTTCTTTGTTTGCAAAGCAAAAACCACAAGAGAACCTCACCAAGAATAAAAAATAAAAAAAGATGCCATCAGAGCAACTGCTCCAGCCAAAGCACTCGGATGCTGCAGAGATGAGGATGAAGAAGGAAGAAAAAAAAATCAAACTCAGCCCTGAATGGCTTTTCAGCAAGTGAGTACCAGCATCGCGTGTGGGGAGCAGGGCAGAGCCCTCTGGAATAAAAAATACCTCCCAGAAGTGTAATTAGGGATGAACCACACACGCCCACAGGGGTTTTGTGGGCAGCCTGAAGGCAGGCATCTCTTAACTTTTAAATGCTTTCTCAACCTTGTCACTTCTGGTGTTATTTTGATGGGTTTTATGCATAGGACTCTGCTATATAAGAGAATGTCTATGTATCTCACAAATAACTCTGCCTGCAGAGGAAAGCCTGGCACAAACAAACAGAGCCTCGAGGCTGCTCCCTCTGGTTTAAGGAGCTGGATATTGTGCTTGGGCACTTCCAAGAACAGGTGCAGAGAATGGATGGGCAGCAGCCATTCTGGGGAGAAGGATTTGGGGGTGTTGGTAGATGAGAAGCTCAACATAACCCAGCAGTGGCTGATGGCAGCTCAGACACCCCCCCCAGTCCTGGGCTGCATCACAAGTGTGGGCAGCAGCTCAGGGAGGGGTTCTGCCCCTCTGCTCTGTTAAGGTGAGACCTCACCTGCAGAGCTGCCTCCAGCCCTGGCACTCACATCACAGGAAAACACAGAAATGTGTTGGAGTGAATCAGGAGGAGGCCACTAAGATGCTTGTAGCGATTGCAGGCCCTCTGCTCTGGAGCCAGGCTGGGACAGCTGGAGGGAAAAAAAAAGGCTCCAGGAAAACCTGAGACTCCTTCCAGTGCCTAAATGGGGCTCCAAGAGAGAGATGGAGAGGGACTTGGGACAACAGCATGGAGTGACAAGTGAAAAATGGCTTCTCACTGCCAGAGGGCAGGGTTACGTGGGATATTGGGAAGGAATTCTTCTCTGTGAGCGTGGTGAGAGCCTGGCACAGGCCGCCCAGAGAAGCTGTGGCTGCCCCATCCTTGCAAGTGTCCAAGGCCAGGCTGGGCAGGGCTTGGAGCAACCTGGGACAGTGGAAGGTGTTGGGAAGTTGAAACCAAAGGATTTTCAAGGTCCCTTCCAATCCAAACCATTCTGTGATTCTGTTTTGGTCATCATCACTGACCACACCATCACGTTACTTCACTGGACCTCACTGCTGGATCCTGTTGGATTTATTACACCGTGGTCTCTGCAATGGCTGCTCTTGCTGCTACGCAGGATGCAAGAGGAAGAATAAAATCCACATGCCCCAATTCTGGAGTCTTGCTCCTTTAAACAGATGTGGGAGGGAGGGTTGGTAAATCCTTGGACAGTTTTTCATCTTGCCTCGACTGGGCTGGGCTTTGGGCTCAGTCTGTTGTCTGGTCCCCTGTCACAGCTGCTGTTGTAATGATTCATCCATCTGGTTTTCTGGGAAAAGAAAATGATCTAGGGAAATGTTTTTTGGTTGTTTTTGTTGTTTTTTTGGGTTTTTTTTTCTGGCTGTATCTTTCCTGAAACAGTTACAACTTTGCACCCACTGAAGTTGAAGGGGGGAGGGGTTAGAAGGAGCCTTATGCGTCACTTTTCGCTTGCTGGAGCTGAGACACAGTTGCTGAGAATCCCATTCCTCAAAGTCAGAGCGTGACGGTTTTGTCCTGAACTGTGTTTCCAAGGAGAAAAAAAGGATCCAAGAAAACCCAGCAGAAGATCCAGGCTGTCTTCAGCGGGTGCACTGCACAAAACCTCGTGCTGGTCACTCCAGGGACATCCGCTCCTTCCGCTGGCTCCTCGCCTGCCTGAGCTCTCCAGAAATGGTGTGGGATGAGCTGCAGGGAGGCATCTTGGACACAAATCCAGGTGGAAAACCAGGACACTGAAGGTCTTCTCACTGCATAGAAACAGTTACTCTCATGAGTGGTGTACTTTGTCATAAATAAGATAAATATGGGGGGGAAAAGATCCGAGGAGTTCACACTGGGCTATGTTCAGTCTCAAGGTGCAACAGGAACCATGCTGGACATTTTCCTTGCTGGTTTGCACAGTAAGGATGAGACAATGTGCCCATCCAACTGGGAACACCAAGGCAATCTCCTTCTTGGTCAAGGAAACTGGCACTGTGAAGTCCCTTTTTCAGCAGCCCTTAAAAACACTGTTATAAACCAGCCAGCTCCAGAGGAGATCTCCTTCTCCTCGCTCCAGGAAAGGATCTTCCTTGGTCCAAGCTTGCTTAGAGTGGGAAAGCAGCAGCCTGCCTGGGAGCAATCACTCCTCCATTCAGATACATGTAAATGAATTTCCATCGAAGGGGTCAGGTATCAAAGTTCTTTTCTATGCTGCTGGAGCAAACCTTCCTGTGACAAATTCCCGCCCTTATTCCGGCTCTGTATCTCTTACAAGTAACTCCTGCGAGAACCAGATCCTCCTCGAACCCACCAGCACAGGAACTACCCTCCTTGCCGGTCCAGCATCCTTCCTCTCCCGTCCCCCCCCTTTTTTTTTTCAGGTCTCCCTCTCCTCACCAGCCTTCCCTCGCGCCTGCCCGTTCCATGATTTCATCCGAGGTGGGTGGTGAGCTCGCTCTCCCCCGCGCAGCCTCTTCCCAGCGGCTCCCGGGATCCCTGCCAGCTCCTCTCCACCCACAGCCTCTCCCGGCGAGGCAGCATCTCACATCTGCTGGGCGGGCTCAGCCGGGGCAGGGGGGCCAAAGAGCACCTCACCTATCCCCCTGCACCTTCCAGGGGTTGGCATCTCCACCCCACAGCCCACGGGATCCCGGCTTCCTGCCCAGGACACGGTGACATGCCGCTGAAAGGACTCTCGAATGCTCGAAAGCTGCAAACCCAAATTTGAGTCTGGAAAAGGGTTTTGCGGGTTGAAAACCAAATGAAAACTGCCCTTTTTAAATCCTTTTTTTCTGAGTTGCTCCTGCACATAAAACCTCTGCGTGGATTTAAGCATTCCCAGCCTGGCTAATGCAGGAGCACCAGGCAGTGAAGTCAACTTGTCCCATGGCTTCAGAGGCTGAAGACGGCAAAGCAGATTTGAATCAAGATTTTGAATTTGTTAAGCCAAAGTGTTAAAATTGAAAACAGAGCACAGGACAGAGCTTCTCAAACCTCTCGGGTTATTCCCTCCGCTCTTCTGCCATGATTTTTAAAAATTAATCTTTTCACTATTCCTCCCGATGCCATTTCTGTGAGTCCATAAAACTATTTGCTCCTTGTCAGAGAATTCCGACGCCGGTGATTTATAGGCTTTGCTTGGAACGCAGCACGCAAGTACTTCACTTTTTCATTCGCCCTTTCTAAACGTTTTTAACGATCTGCTTCCTCAGATCTGTTTACATTTGGGACATTAAAAGCTAAGCAACAACTCCATTATGAGAAAGAACACCATAAAAATTCCACCATTGCCAGGAAACATCTCAACACAGTGACAAACGTAGCCACTCTCTCGTCCTGCTGCTCATCCGTAGGAAGACTGGTTCATGAATTATTCATGAGTGCCTTAAAATTTCCAGGCTAATCTCAACTAAAAAGTGGGGGTTTTTACACCATTGTTTCGCTCCAAAGTTCTCCAAGTGGAATTTTGATTTGCAAAGCAAAATCTTTAAAATTTACTTGCACTGCATTTCTCTTTCCTTCAAGCTGTGATTTCAGTTCTCACACTGGAAACGTAGTGGAGAGTTTTTACGTGACAACTTATTTGGAAGCCTGGAAACCCATGATAATTCCCATGAATTTCCTGAGAAATTTAGGTTTTCCCAGAAGTGATTTTTGAGCAGGTTCAGATTTATAAGGATTTTGGCACCTTTCAACAGGCAATCCCATCACCCCATGGCATTTTCAGTAATGATGGGGGACTATCAAGCCATTCTCTTCCCAGTTCTGTTTCACAGTAAGGACAGGTAAGACTGAAGATTAAACGATGTCAAAATCTAACTGAGAAAATCACTCTGTGGTCCTCTGGAGGCTACTAACAGACCAGCTCACTCACCTGTGCTCGTGGATTTTACAGCTGTCAGTCTGTTCTGGGATTTAATCTGCACAGTGCACTGGAGTATCTTCCATGTAAAATCATCAATTATAAATAAATCCTGCTGGGTTTTTATGCAGTAATGTTACAGAAGAACAGACAGTCATGATATTTGAAGCAACGAGGTTAAAAAGAGTTGCCTTAAATTCCTCTTGATGTCCATGCTCTGCTGTGCATTGCTTGGCAAACTGTTGCCACAGCCAGCTCCTCCACACAGCGCTTTAATGTCCCTCCCCAGCCTCTTCACCCCAGGCTGTGCTGCTCCAAATGAGGGTCAGTGTCCAGCTTTCCAGGCTGGAATCCAGCCAGAGATACTCAGGGCCTGACAAAGCTGATTGCTTTGCAAAAGTAGAGACCATAAATAAACTTTCCTCTGCAGCAATATGTGAATAATTCTCTTTGAGGGTGGTGAGGTCCTGGCACAGACTGCCCAGAGAAGCTGTGGCTGTCCCTGGATCCCTGAAGAGTCCAAGGCCAGGTTGGACAGGGCTTGGACCATCCTGGGACAGTGGAAGGTGTCCCTGCCATGGCAGGGAGATGGAACTGGATGGTCTTTAAGGTCCTTTCCAACCCAAACCAATCTGTGACTGAATTCCACTAGCACCAAAACACTGAACTCGAATCTTTGCAATCCCAAGGATCCCTTCTCCTTTCTTTTTTTTTTTTTTTTTTGCCAAGGGAGCATTAAAAAACTTCTCTGACATGGAGAAAATGGTTTTATTGACTTGCCCCCAGGACTGAAGCCAGATCATTTGTTTCCATGGCAGTTTCTCCAGAGAGGAATCCTCTGGGAGAGATAAACATGATGCTGAGGAGGCAGCACAAATAGAAACTGCATAGAAGGGGACTTAAAAACACCCAGCAATCCAGGCAGCAGAGCAGGCAGTCACACGTCTCTCCATGGACTGTTCCTGGAAAGTTGTTGGAAATCCACTGGAGTGAGAAATGACATCAGGAAATTTTTTTTGCCTCCTATTTCAAGGAGCTGGGTGGAAATATCTTCTGACCCAGGGTCTGTAACCATTACACTGACCAGTACACACTGAACATCTCTTGTCCACACAACAGCAGAGGTGGGAGCACGCAGCTGGTCCAGCTTTTCTGCTTGAAGCCCCTAAGTTCTGGATGTTTCCAGAGGAGATGCACCTGCAGAAGAGAACCCAGCAGAGTTTGATGGACCATGGTCAGAAACCAGGAGAGCAGAACTGTCTTAGCAACACCTGAGAAGTGACAGCCTCTTGTTGCAGGCAGCTTAACCCAGGCTGCTTCACTGGAGTTTGCTTCACTGCCCTCACTGATCTGATTCACCAGATAGTTAGAAATTCTATCGTTATTTTCATTAGGATTACCCAAACAAGGAAGAATTCACCCTGCTGGCACCTTCACACTGCTGTGAGCTCTACCAGCCTGGTTTTACTGCACGCAGAGCTCTGCCAACACAAGCCTCTGCTGTTTCACACTTAGCAAAGGTCCCAGCAGGACTCAACCAGCCCACAGTAAAAGCCACAATACCTGAATTTATCCTCTTCGTACCTCTGCTGCCCATTCCGGCACTGGAAAGGTGTGCTAAGGACACAGCAGATCCCACACAAACAGGTTATTTTTGGTTAAGAAATCTCAAACTGGCTTGAAGAAATCAGGGAGCATCTTGTAGAATATCCCAATTTTGTCTCATTTACTGTTCCATTCTTTCATAAGCATCTTATGCCTGGATGTTTCATCAATTAATGTTGAATTATTATCTCAATTATAATGAAAATTGTAGCTCTGACCCTCAATTTATTTGCTGTGGAAACAAAGCAGTTTTTCACTATCACCCCAAGCCCCGACTCTCAACAGGATCAAGTTATTTTCCCCCCCACATTCCCAATATACAATGGCTTTCACAGAACATCTTTATGCAGAAGCCTGACATTTTGAGACTGTGATGCAAGATCACAAAAATTTCAGACAAATTAATTGCAACAATTGAAATTTAGGCTTGATGTAGTAGAATGAAGTGGCTTCAGGACTCATTAATAAAAAATGTGTACAATGTCAGACATTTCCAAAATATTTTTGCATTCAAAATTTCCCAATAGACACCAGCTTTCTCTCCCTCCTCTCATCCTACCATCCAGCACATTTTGTATTAATCCAAAAGTGAGAGGAGTTTTTGAGAGAAGCAGTTGACTTCCAGTGCTGCTTTTGGCTTAGTCCAAGTGTTGATTTCATTTTAACGCCATTCCAGAACACCAGCAATGGGACAAACTTTTTTGGCCACAGGAACAATCCCCCTGCACGTTGCATTTTGTGATTGCTGCAAGTTCTGTTAACAGGAGGATGGAGCAGACTTGCAAACAAATAGTTTAAGCCATCCATTGTGGCACCTGACTGGTGTTTTGAGGCTGGTGAAGGTTTTGAAGGCACCATTTTGCTCCCAAATCTGTGTGACACGGAAGACTTGTCTTCCAGTAGCTTCACTTTTTTAAGAGGCCAGGAGTTGAGAGCAAATAGGATAAATCTAAAAAAAAAACCAAAACAAAACAAAACAAAACAAATCCTCATTGCATATGCTTCCCTCTTCCTCAGGTATGTTTTATGTTGAAATGCTTCTGTTTTCATCAGGCATTTTTCTTCCTTTTTTCATCCTTTCTTTCCCTGTTGCTGTAAAGAAGATCCAGGACACAATCCTGTGTGTGAGCACACAGACACACCACCAGCAGTGCTCACGTCTGAAAATATTTTCATGAGATCCGAGCACTTGGCAGCACCACTTTTTTGACTATATGGTGCAAAGAACTTCTCTTGCCTTTCAACAGAAAGAATTAAAACATTATCAACCTTCTTCACCCGTTTCTGCACCTGGTTTGAACTTTAAGACTAGGTTTTGTGTTAACAAGTTTTCTTGAAGTCCAGACATTTTGAACCTACATGCACAGCACAAGCAGAACTCCAAAAAGATCCATCTGCTCCTTCAGGGACTTCCCAGAAGGAATCATTTAAGCAGCTGTCTGAATTGGGAGCTACAGGCAGTGGATGTACTTAAAACACAGTGATTACCTGCAAGTCACGCTTCCAACACCACTTTATTCTGCACAGCTTTTAACCTCCACAAGAACATCTGTCAAACCCCCTAGAACATGCAGCGCGCTCTGCATCGTACTGCAAAGCCCCCATGCTGCTAGCCAAGTCTGATTTTCCACATTTCAGTAATTTGTTCCATTAACTTAAGGACTTAACCCACAGACTTTTGTACTAAACACAGCACTCACCATTTCTCAAAGCTCTATCTGCAAAGCGACAGAGCATGAGGGTGGATTTTGTGAATAGATGGAAACAAGAGACTTGAAAGAGGTCACAAAAGTCCCTTTTGGTTTGTGATTATCTTAATTAGAAATAAAGACCACCTCATTCCAAATCCCTGCCATGGGCAGGGACACTTCCCACTATCCCAGAGTGCTCCAAGCCCTGTCCAACCTGGCCTTGGACACTTCCAGGGATCAGGGTCAGCCACAGCTTCTGTGGGCAATCTGTGCCAGGGCCTCATGAACCTCACAGAAAACAATTCCTCCTCCTAATATCTAATCTAACCCTGGTCTATGTTTGAAGGCATTCCTCCTTGTCCTGTTACTCCATCCCCTTGCCAAAATTCCTTCTCCAGCTTTCAGTATACTTCCAATATATTTTCATATATATTAAAAAATTTGGAGGGGATAAAAGGAAGGTAGATTTTCTTCCAACCAGCCACAACCTTACACATTCCTCTGAATATTCAAAAGCTGCTTCACATGTTTGCAAAACCCTCTTTTTTTTAGTAACCCCATATAGAATAATGGGAAAAGCAGTACATTGCTGAACTCACCAGGACATCCAGGAAAACACCCCCTGCTACAGGGATATCTTGCTGCAGCTTGGTGTGTGATGTGCTGCTGTAGGTTGGTTGGTGTTAATAACTCCCAAAACACTGGATGTAGAATGACCAGCTGACCGAAGGATGGTTTTCAGAGATTATCTTCAGTAGATAATGAGATCCTGCTGGAACTGGGGACAGGGCCTACCTTCAATTCTGCCTCCAGCCAGCTGTGCCTCTGAAGAGCTGAAATTTCAGAGAAATTCTTATATATTAAACACCCTTGGAGAGATGCCTCGGGTTGTTTATGGCTTACTCTGTAAGGAGTGTGTGAGAGGAGAATGCAAGAAGCTCTCAGGCTGGCAGGGAAAACCTCCATGAGATCTTGCTTTCAGCACATCCAGAGTATGGGAGCTGCACATTGGAAGGTTTCCTGCTGCTCCTTTTACTTCCTCATACCTCACAGACAAATCATTAAACCAACAGGGTGGGGTTCTTCTTCTTTGATCCAAAGAATCCACACTGGTTATTCTCACTGAGAAAACCATCTCCCTTGATCTTCCCTCTCAGCACTGTAAGGCTTTCTGAACCATGCCAAGGATCATCTTCACACAGAGGACCTAAACCATGATCTTGGGTTAGACACTTTACAATTCTCCACCTCCCAGAGTTTAAACTTGTAGAATTTCTGAATTCAGCAACTCCATTCACTTAAACAACACACTTCCCTGTTTTCATATCATTAAAGCTTCTCTCTGGAGCTTCTTGTGTAAAAATCCACGAGGTGCAATTCCCCAATCACTATAACCGATTTCAAATGGTGCTAGAAATTATTATTGACTCTGAACACCAAAAGAAATCAGTCATCCTCTAAAGGGGTTACGGAGATCTGCAAGGATGAAGAGTTACGTGCTGGACAGCATTTCACATTGGAGAATCCTCAAATACTTGATATAATTCTTATTAAAGCACTGGTGAGAAAACAAAGGTTTAGACTGCGAAAATTTTCGAAATAAACCATTAGGTACACACATTTTTTTAATACAGTAAAATACTTTAAAAAATATGATCTTGAAACATTTTCTCCAGATTTCAGGAGACTTGGACAATGTGACCAACCACCTGTGGTCTAATTCTCAGTTGTTGGCCATTTCTATCAGCACATCCAGCCACCAACCTGCACACTTGTCAAGTCTTGTCACACAAAATAAATAACACATCCTGATCTGCCAAACATGCCACAACAAAAAGCCAAATGCACAGGAAGGATGCAAACAGCATCCTGAACTCCCAGTGCTTCAGTGCAGAATTACCTGTCTCAAATTCAGTTGTCTGTCTTGTAGGAGACATGTACAAAGTATTTACAAGTGCGATGAAGTGGTAAGAAAAACAGATCTAGGTGAGGCTGAAAACAGGTTTTGGGTTAAAAATTTAGAGCACATGTAGCTCCCTTCCTTGTTCTTCACCATGTTTTATGAACTAGTTGTAGCAGTTTTTACTAGTTGGGGCAGTAAAATCAACATCTTCAATACTGAGCCACAATTCTGCATTTTATTTTCTTGCCTTGTTTCTGTCTCAAAACCCTCTGGGGTTCTGAAGTTGTTGCTCACCACTTAGGAATATTATAAACACGATGACAGCAGAATTTCTGCCTTTGAAATCACTCTTAGCATTGTTCTCCCAGGGGTCACCTGGGTCACAGGCCCCCAGAGTCCCATTGAGGGACTTTGTTTGGTGCTGGAGGTTACTCAGAATGGCAGAATCACACAAGGAAGATCTTGACTTTCTCTTCTTTTCCTCTGAGGCTCCCGAGGCTCTGTTTCCCTGACGAAGGCAGGCATTCTTCCTCCAAGAACACTGATTTCAAATGGTGCTAGACAATGAATAGTTAAATCTAAACCACCATATGAAACCAGCTTCCTGAGGGAGCTTGAGTCTAGCTGGGAGGATATTCCTGTAACAATAAATTGGAAATGTCACAGAGGAATACCTAGCCATGTCGGGTTTTTATTTTTCCTGTTAAAGAGTTGATGCTTTTTTCTTATTCTTACCCTTGATTTTGGTTTGAGTCACTCAAAATGCTCACTTCTGTTTTCTATTACAGTGCTACCAACAGTAAGAGAATTGCTTGCAGCAGTGTCACTCAGAGGAATTTTGTTAGTCAAGCTTGAACAACATGTACAAAGCTTTAACAAGGAATGAAGGACCTTCATCCTGCTTCTGCTGCTGTCTTCTATTAACATATTCTATCGGCTGAGCTCGGCCCACAGCACAACATCCAGACTCACCAGCAAGGGCAACACTGCTGCAAAACTCCTGACAGCGAACACAGAAGATGTTACCAAATCTTCATTTTAACAGCAGCAGCACGAAGACCAGTGTGTGACAGAAGCTGCACATCAGTGCCTAAAGGTTGCATATTCATCCCAAAGGTCATGCAGACAAGCCTGGAAACCTGCCCACCTGTCAGCTAGCTCTGGCTGAGGTGGGATTTGAAAATTAGGGGAAAAGTGTCTCCAAATCTAGCATTAAGAACTGAGTTGATTGTGGGCTATTCAGAGCTGGCACTGAGCACCTGGAGCCAGCACAGCTTCTAAGAAGTCTGACAGAGGGTTCTTTCCTGGAAATCTGCTACTGAAGTGTGTTCTAGACAATTTACTCCCTTTCAAACAGATTTTTTTTTTTTTTCATAACCTCTCAGCAGCTCCTCATCTCAGCTGGCAGAACAAACATCAGACCCGAAGCACATCTGCAGAGTGATGTCGAGTTCTGAGTGTTTGCACAGCCCCGCTCCCAGTGACACGTTCTGGGAAGCACTCAGGTACATCACAGCCTCTCAGAAAGGAGCAAATCACCCTCGGCAGGGGCACAGAAGGCACCACAAAGTGTCTGCATGGCAGAGGGAGGCACAAGGACACCGCGTGCCACATCTGGTGCAGAACAACAGTTTGAAGGAAAACAACCCACTGGAGCAGGCTGGGCCTCCGCGAGCAGGCAGTTCCTGCAGTTACTGGAAGAGCTGTCACCCAGCCAGGCCACATCAGCACTGGATTTATTGTGCAGCTTTTCTGTCCAGAAACTGCCTGTGTGGAGCAGAGCAGGCAGGAAGCAGCAGGATGGAGCTGTGCCCGTGTCCGTGGGCTCTGCCCTGAGCAGGCAGCTGCCTGGGAATCTTCCACACAGGCTCACAAAACACTAATGGGTAAAATAAAGCTGCTTTAAAGCGCAGGCAGAACCAAACTCTTTTTCCTTCAGCCATGCACAAGCCCAGAATTTTGCCCAATTGCAGTGTTTTCAAGAAGAGTGAAGCATCTTTTATTTTCCCTCCTGCAGTTTATTTTCTCACCCAGGTGTGCTCTGTACCTGCCCCTGGAAGCCCTGTGAAAGCTGATTTTAGCTGATTAGAACCACAGAACCACTGAGGTTGGAGAAGACCTCCAAGATTACTGAGTCCAACTTTGACTTAATAACCACCATGCTCACTAAACCATATCATGAAATGCCAGGTCCACTTGTTTTTTGAACACTTCCAGGGATGTTGACTCCACTACTGCCCTCACCCTGTTTCAATGCTCAGCCACTCTTTCAGTGAAGAAATTTCTCCTGATATCCAACCTGAACCTCTGCTGGTGGAACTTGAGGCCGTTTGCCATTGTCCTGTCACTTGTTACCTTTGTGGGAGAAGAGGCTGATTCCCATCTCCTCAAAACCTTCTCTCAGGTAAATGTTGGTCTTCAGGTAAACAAGGTCTTCCTGAGTCTCCTTTTCAACCCCCAGCCAGTCCTTGCAGAACTGACATTCCAGACCCTAAACCACTATCCAAGATGAACATATCTGTCAAGTCCTGAGGACAGGCAAATATTCTCAATCTCCTTCTCTTCAGGGGGCAGAAAACCATGTAAAAAAAGTAATTATACCTATTCCTCAAGTTTAATCAGCTGCTGACATGCAGCTCTCTCTTCATTTACCCCAAGGACAACAAACCCAGTCAGCTCAGACCCAGAATCCAACTCCTGAAGAGGGAAATCAAGGCAGTGTGGACAGTTCTCACGAGGGTATCTGTCAGCAGCACAGCTAACACGCTCCTCTCCAAGAAAATCTTCATGAGAAAAGCCCAAGAAACGTGAGAACCATCTGTGAAACAAGGAGAGCGGGGGCACTTCACAGCTGTCTCTCCTGGACAAGGCTAATTCCTGCTGCAGCATCTTTCCCATGCAGTTGCATCCACGACGTCCACGGATTTGAAGCTGAAGTCCAGCTGCCTGGCTCTGCCTCTACCACCAGCCTTAGGATGGTTGCAGACCACAGCTTCTCCACGTGGCCATCCAGAGAGCAAATTCTGCCATTTAATAAACATTTGCACTTTTGAAGAAAGCATCTTTCAAAACTTGTAATAACTCTGCGTGTTTCTAGAACAGGCTAATGAGAAACACGCTCGTACCAGGGCTGTAAACTGTCATTTCTAAATTGGAAAACCAAATGAACTGCAGATAGAGAGCTATTGTGCTGCTCCAAGATGCCTCCTTCTAATTAGGTGCCGGAAGTTTTAAAACATTTTCAAATCTTGGACTGCTCCATCCTTCCCAGATTTAACGATGAGAAGAGCTGAGGGCAATTTCCTTGCTGAACTGGGAAGAGGAAGAAGAAAAGTTAATGTCTACACACTTACAAGTAAGAACTTGGGAAACAGGAAAGAACAACCCAGAATTCAGTAACTTAGATAAAAACTGTAGATGGAAGAGCGCCTGATTACGTTTCTGCAGTTACAAATTAAGTGTTCTGTAATCCTCCAGAGAAAATTATGGGAATGACATGTCAGTGACTTTAAGCTCTAATCTTACAAGCTTCATAATTCATGTTTTTATTTGACACTGATGGGATCACTTGAATGAGTAAAGTTTTGTCTGCAATTAAAGCACTGCAAGAATGAAGTTTATGAAGGCTTTGTTTTGCTGAATAATTTTAGTGATTTACAGGTGGTTTAGCTGCATTTAAACACTTACTAGGGAACCATCTCTCTTCTAATGATGAATTCCTGCAGAACTCCTGCACTTGGAATGACATGAGAACTCTCTGTGACTCCAAGTGACAACTGTGGGCACTTTATCCCATTAATCAGGGATAATCAGACACAACATGCACTGGGTGCGACTCGGAAAGAGTTCCATGGTGGACTAATGATTCTGTACAGGAAATTCATTAAAAAAATAAGTCCTACTGCTTCCTTTGCATGCCCTGCCATAACAGGAGCCATGTAAATGGATTTTGTTAGAGCTGCACTCACGACAGCTTTACGACCCATCTGAAAGGCAGAGCCAGCCTGGAATCTGCAGACAATGGCCTGTGAGAAAATCACATCTGACAAACTGCTCAACTTACTGTAACTTTTTAAATCTCCTTTTTTTTTTTTTTTTAATAACAATAAAATGTGGAGCCGAGGGAAGATGACAGAGTGACAAGTCTGCAGAAAAGCTCTGTCTGTACCATGGGAAGGGACTGTGTGAACTTCTACTTTATGTCTGGCCATGGATCTCATTTATGAGCTGCTGCAGACACCCCATGGCATGATGGAGATGGAGGAGCCACTGAGAAATTATCTGTCAACTGAAAAACCAATTAATACTAACTGCAGTGAGAAAGAACTGTCTACCCAGCTAGAAATTGGGATTGTGAAGTCAGTTACAGATGTCTTTAAGGGATTTTTTTTTTTGTCATTTTCAAGTTGAACTTAAACCATAGCTATTGGGGAAAAGCTGCTTCATCTTTTCTTTTTCTGCACCATCAATCCCCCAGCATTTTCACCACCAGCTTAATGAATTCCAACTACCAAGAGAGCTCATCCGCTCAGTACTTTGTCTTTTTTTGTTCCCTTCACTAAACAAGCAGGAAAAATGTTTTTAATTTGCAAGGCTGAATAAATACCTACTGTGTTTGCCAAGACTTTATTGACATTCATGGCTGTCCACAAAGCTGACTGACTTCTCACAGAGATGGTTTATCTCCTCAAGTAAAAAAAATAAACCTGCCCTAACAAGAAGATGTTAATCTTCCTTAATAAAATAAATGAAAAGCAGCAGTTCAATAAATAACCTTGTGGCTAGTGAAAGCCCTTCATTCAGGATATGGTCCCAGAGCAGATTTTTGTTGACAGCAAGATCACAAAGCACTGGGACACCCTCCAGTGCTTGCTGCTGCCTCTGATGCTGCACTTCTTGTCACCTTCAGCAGTACCAATACCACTGCCTGTGGGCCATGAAATGCATTCAAACGATTCTAATACAAAGAAAAAAAAATGAAGCATTTCTTTTCTTGACCGAGTTGTTTTCAGTCATCTGGTTTTCCACACGGCCAGGGAAGAGGTGGCACTGCATTGCTGCTGAGCTGGAAATGAATGGCTGGGAGTGGGCAGAAACTGATTAAGCTGGCACTAGCAAAAGACATGAACTGTGGAATTACACCTTAGATAGCATCAAATCCCATCTCTCTTGCTCAGCTGGTCATGAGGAGTTGAGATGAGTTTCAGCCTGCAAGGAGACACAGTTCTTGAACTTTCACAAGAAAATCAATACACTGAGCTCTGAGGCTCTTAGTCAAGTTTTACTGGATTTTTTTACACAAGGCTCAACCTTCAGGCCTGAATTTTTCAATTTTAATTTCTCTCACTGAACAATTCTGTCATCTTAAAATGAGCAATGTGAAAGAAACAATCAAAGCCTCCACAGCTGGAATTCAGTATCATCAGAAGGTCTGTGGTGGCTTGATATAAACAGTAAGAAAAAAAAAAAAAAGCATTTGGGTCATTTGGGAGGAAAATAGTGACAAACCATTACTGAAAAGATTCCTACACTGATGACAGCACTTCACATTCCTTCGTGTGCTTTATTTAGCTGCACTGAGAAGTGCTATAAAGTGAAGAGATCTGGGGAACATTCCTCTGGAACAGGCAAAGAGCCCTCAAATGAAGGCAATTATTTCCCAGTAGTGAAACATCCAATTTACCCATTATGCAGGCCCACCATGTATTTATCTTTGTACTTTCCAAACTCCTCCAAGCTTAGAGCAGGAAAGGCCTGATGGCTACAAGGTATTTACAACTGATACCAAGGAGGGACACAGATGTACCTGAGAAAAAACAGCTTCTACCAAGTACAGCTTTATTTGTGTACTTCTGGAACAATTCATTACTGACACATTTGTCCTCAGAATCGGGAAGAAGAGAACTCCAGAAGCTGTTTGAGTTAGTCCTCTCTGTGTTGTTCTGCAAAGAGATGAATTAAAGCACAACTTGAGAATCATTCTGCCTTTCCTCCAGGTTTTACACAGACTTTTTAACCACGTTACAACTCCTCACAATCTGTACTTGTGTGAGTGCACTCACAGTCAGAACAGGCAGACGAGGTGTGCCACAAACCCATCACTAAATACAGGCAATCATGTTTCCTATGGAAAGAGTAATTTTGGATTGGAGCTCACCAAAAATTCACCAAAAAAAACCCAAACTTGCTGTCTTTGTTTCGTAACAAAATGTGTGTGTAGGCACTCCTCTGAGATGTAGCCAAAGATACATCCAAACCTCCTGGTAGAATCCCTCGAGCTGCAGTCCACTTGTGCACTGCCTGTGGCAGTGGTGCCACAGGGAATTGATTCTTTGTGGAGGCAGAATCCATAAATAGCAGGTGCCAGAGAATCACCTGCTGCACAGAGCAGCGTGCTTGATGTAAAAAAGTCTCAGATTTACTCTGAACTCTGTTTTGAAACCTCATAAGGTTGATTTTTGGGGATTAGCAGGGAAGGAAATCCTAAAAATACAAAAGCGGGCTTATCAAGCTGGGGGAAAGGCAGTAAGATGTTTTTGTGACAAAGGCTTCAGGATATGAATTATGCATTACCAAAAACTGACTTCAGTCTGGATGGGAGGAGGGAGATTTCGGTGCATCCAAATCCCAGCACAATGGGCACAAGCTGCTCTGCAGGGAATTACATACATCCTGTACAAACATTTTCCATTTGAGAATCCTACCCTCCTTTTTGCTTGAGTATTATTTTATGCTAATTGTGAGAATCTGAGGCAGAAAACCACAAATAACCTGAGAAATCCTTGGAATTAGTCTCCACCCAATTCAGAGAGGGCTACTGAAACCATAAGGCAGCAGGAACAGTCTGGCTCCAGCCTCCCTCTATTTCTGTCCACATTCCCACCCTGTGCCCATCACCATAGCAGCTGACTGCTCCTTCTGCAAAACACCAACCTTTGGGGCAGCAGAGCCAGCAAAAGAGTGGTTTTTTTTTCCCCAAATGGATCATGCAGCTGATGTTGTATTTTAGAAATTGGACAGGACAGTCATAATAAAAAATGTAATTCCCTGTTGATTGCTTGAGATATGTTAATGAGGGTATGATAATGAAGCAGCCACCCACAACAAAACTCACTGTTGATTGTCCATGTCTCACATTATAAAAACACTTATTTTCATTCCCACCGCTGCCTTACACATTTAAAATCATCTCAGCGGGCTCTGGGAGAAAAACAATGGCCATTAAGAATGAAAAAAAACAAAATATTTGTTCAGCTTAAAACAGCTCCTCTGACTTACAGCTTTTGGGACGTAAGAGCGATGAGCATCATTTTTAGCAACCACCCTGGCACCGTGGCTGTTATGTAAGTTTCAATAGGAGCTCTAATCCCACCCTTGAGCAGAAATGCCCCTGTCATGAAGCACTCTAAAGCTACACCTGCTGTTTGTATCCTCGTGCCACGAGCTGGATCACAGCCACTTCTGTCCCTACAAAGTGAGCTCTCAATCCAGGCACCCACTCAGGCTGCTCCTCTGCTTATCTCCAGCACTGGATTAATTCGTGTTGCTCCACACATCATCGTGGCACTTTGTCTGTCAGAGCATGGAAAGTGACCTGGAAGGAACTGCTCTTATGTACCTTTAAAAAATAACAATAAACAGCATGAAAACATTTATTAGTCTGTGGGTTTGTTTTGTCTGATATAACACAGGCTACTCCACAATTACCCAAGAGGAAGGGAAATTAAAATTATCACACAGAAAGAAGATAACAATTAAGAAAGATAGGAAGTTCAATCAGACCACTTCAAGTTTTAACCTCAGCTTAATTCCCACACCTCAGGAACACAGTGCAGAGGACCTTTCAGTCAAAGACAAATATTCTGTACTCCTCCCATCACATATGACACTGCAAAAAAACCCTGAAATCCAAGCCAGGAATATTTTCAGAGCGAAACAAAGCACTTTAGAACATTTCCTTGTTACACTGAAGAAGCGAAGAAGCCAGATGGGGCATAAAGCACCCTGGGGAAGTGGAAGGTGTTCCTTCCCATGGCAGAGGGCTGGAACTAAATGGTCCTGAAGGTCCCTTCCAATCCTAACCATTCTGTGATTTTATGAAGCAGAAATCAGTATTTTTTAAAGATATTCACTTCCTACATTGTGCTGCTGCACAGCGACAAATACATCTGCCAGATACATTTATATACTACATACTTCATATCAGGAAAAATAACCAGTGCAGAGACCTTACTCCATCAATGTAGTGGAAACAAGAATTATTTACTTTTCAATTTGCACAGATTTATAAGCAGGTTTTCCCTTAAACAACATGTTCTTCCTCTGGCATATGCCAGATGCCCTCTTGAGATCAGCACCTGGAGTTTATAAAACGGTTTATTTATATGTGTGTCTGCATTTCCACTTCAGCTTCTCCTCATGAAATGCAGAGAAGTCACAAAGTTATGGTAAAAATAAAGATTTTAGGGATTGATCAATGCCCTGTTTGCCATGCTAGGGACTGGAAGATGCAGGAGATGAGAAGGATCTTCACTGCATGCTGAGCAAGGATCATCTGAATCAACTGGTGAGCATCTGGCAGTGCTGGAATCAATCACATCTGCACAACCATGCACAGCTCTGAATATTTACTGATCCTTATTCCTGAACCCCTTTTACTACTCAGTTTGTACACGTGACTTCTGTGACAGGACAGTCACATCATGAGGATAAAAGCAGACATTGTGTTTCAATAATAAACACTGATGCTGGCATACGCCATGGAAATTACAGAGCTAATTAGAGGACAACATAATGCTCCATGTATTGAACACAGCCAGGCAAGGCATGGGAAAAGAGGCTGGTGGATTCTGAAAATAAATTTGTTCTACAGACTAGTTTCTGCTTTGATCTACAACATCCACTAAACAACTTAAGCTGCATTAGAAAAATATGTCCTGTCCATCAGAAAACATAACGTAATATATCCAAATTACTCGTCATCTTTTCAGCCTCTTTCCCTGGCTCCACCTTTTTTGAAGCTACAAACAAGGTCAGCATCTCATAACTGGAGCATTAAAGGATGGATGAAGTTCTGATTTTCTTTGGCTCCTGAGAAATTCAGTTTGTGCAGTAGGTGTTTACCTTCCCAGTGATTTCCAAGGAAGGAAACTACTGTAGCAGGACAGAGTCCCTGTCATGAATCAAGACACACTGATCTAGAAGCTTCATATAAAACAGAATAAAATGAGCTTGGTTTCTAGTTTACTGTCTGAGGCAAGAAAGAGAGACATAAAAAAAGAGAAAGTATAGGGAATAAGAAGACAATAAAAGAAGACAATCTGATATAAAGGTAGATTAACAGCATTTCTACTGTAGGCATCACAGAAAAATAAAGTTTTATAATAGAGGCTTAAATACAAAGTGTTTTTGTGGCATTTACAGAGGGCTGGCATGGGAGAAGGCTCCTTTCTGTTGACACAGAACTGAGCTGCAGGAGATTGCTATCAATCCACGTGTACAAGCCACACAAACATCCTGGAAGGAAAACAAAATGATGCACACAGGTGCAGGTCTGGAACTTGACTACAGAGAGAGAGAGAGAGAGAATGATAAAATCCATTACTGCAATAGAAATCTGGGAAGAGAGAAGATACAGAATGTGCACACAGAGAATTTAACATCACCGTGCACTTTAAAAAGATAATTAAGAAAGAGCACAAAACCTCCAGAATCATGGTCATCCAGTCAGGATGGAATCTCAAATGGAAAAATGACTGATGCTGTTCAAAGTCTGACCAGTGTAAAAAAGGAAGGATGAAGAAGAACTAGCGTTAATATTTGGTCAAGAAAAAGCAACTAGAAACCTCAAAGTTTCCAATGAATTCAAGAGGCAGATGTCAGTCTGGAAGTGGTGTAGGATGGAATCACAGAGGTGAACCCTAACTTGCAAATGACTGGTAAAACTTCCTATTCTAAAAATGTGGCCATTACTAAATTAAGGAAAAATAAAACTAAAAAACCACTAGTGATTCAGTCAATGAGAGATTTTACTGTTTATTCTGCCAGCATTCAAGTTCTCCTGTTTGTAACAGACATATTAAGTTAATTCATCAATTACTAAATGAGTTCAGTTAGTTCACAGCATGTAATTAATTTATTCTCCTCTGTTAAAAGGCACATCCTAATGTCACTTTGTACTATTTTGCAAATTCAATTTAATTTACTAGACACAATGAGAAAAAGGGAATTTTGAAGGCAGAAAAATAAAACTGCAGCAAAGACAGATGCAAAAGCTATGGAGATAATGTACAACACAAATAGCATCTGGCAGCAAGGTCCTCTCCCCACCCAGCAGGGCTGACTGTTCTGAATTAACTTTTCTGTGGCTGGAACAGGTCTGGGATGCTGGGTGCAGGAATGTGGCAGCTGACAGCCCATGGTGGTGTCCCCAAAGCCACTTCCCTGCAGCTGGACTGACTTGTCATTTCTCTCACCCCTTCCAGTCCTTTGCAAACAGTTTCATCAAGAGATTCCTTTTTTCATGCAACTACTCTGGATTTCTCTGCGGTTTTAACAGTGGCCAAGGAAACTCACTCAAGAGGAAATTCACTCCCCATCATTCCTACTGTAGCCACTGTGAAGGTTAAAAGGATTAAACGGTTGAAGTGATGACTGGGATAATAAAGTATGTGCTGTGTAACGCCAGCTGCACAGGCCTTGACAGAGTAAAGCTTTCAAAAAAAATAAAAGAGCGAAGTCTTGAAATATAAAACCTGACGGTCCCTTGAACATATCTGCACTCCAAAGTCCACGTGTAAAGCAGGAGCTGGGAGGAGAGCTCTGGATGGGTGCTGGGTTGGAGGTTTCAGGCAGCACCTGCAGCAGTACCAAGGTGGGAGCAACCCCAGTTAGGTCAGATCTGCCTCTCACACTCACCAACCCTTCCAGCACAGAGGGAAAATACTGCCGGATGTACCCTCAGCCAAGGAGGGAAATCAGCTCAACCATCATCACAGGAATGGACTGCAATTACAGCTTCATTAACAGGAAAATTCAGTTAGGTTTCCTTGAGTAACGAGCCATAAGATTTCTCTTGTGTTGTTGGCGCAGCACAGTAAAGGCTGGAGCTCCGGGAAGGCCAGTCCTGTTCCATGGGTGAGGCAGCACCAGGCAGGGACACATGGCTGTTCACAGTGTCCCCTGCCATGAGACTGTGAGTCTGCAGGCATCACCCACATGGCCTGCCTCAGCTCTGCCCAGATTTTGGCCAGATTTAGGTGCCTAGACTCTGGAGTGACAGAACTTTCTATTCAGCAGCTGCTGGGACATCAGCGTGTGCTGTACCACAGTCAAAGGTGTCCCGGCTGGCGTGAGGGAACTTGCTTTTCACCTAGACTTTCCTGCAATCAAAAAGCAGCCTGAACACCACTAAATGCCCTGGAAGAGTCTGAAATCCACCAAAATCCATGCCAACACTAGAGCCCTTTCCAGAACAAGGCTGCACAGAGGCCCTTGTGGTCACCACCTTCCACTGGACACTGAAGCACCACCTGAAAAGCTGGAGAGATCCTTTCTGGGCCCTGTTCAGCCTTCAGCTTCACACCACCCTGGAAAACTGGAGCAGCACAGATGCAAAATGTGAGGCTGACCACATCTCTGCATGGCTTGTGTGCCTCCTGGTACACAACAGGCTGTTCCACACCAAAAGTGAGCTTCCCTGTGCTCCCTGCCAGGCACACACAACCTCAGGGCAACTGATGCCCAAATCCCCGTCCAATGTGTCACAAACAAGGTCCCGCTGGAGTCCCTCTCTCTTTCTCTCCAGTGCTTATTCTGATTCCAAAATTATGTGACATCCATACTCCTGCCCCTTCTCAACACCCTAAGGGTCCCCCCAATCTTTTTAGTCTCGTTCCGTCCCATTCTGGGGGGAATTGAGCTCTGCCCTGTGATCCAGGACTTTTTCGCATCACTGGTAGGAAGCATTTTCTAATTCTGGCCCAGGCAGTTGAGTTACACACCCAAGGGCAAAAATCCAGCATGGATACAATAAACTGGGCATCTGTGTGCTTTAAAAGCTCAGTACTGGATATTTCTGAAGAGGGTCTATGTTGCATGTGCAAGGGGACACAGCTAAGCAGCATTTTGATCTGTAGCTTAAAATACCCAAGTCTTCCTGAACTACTTCTGTATTTGCATGGAAAACTGGTGATTTCTTGATGAAAAATGAGTAATTAAAAGAATTTTGAAAGTGCCTTAAAGGACAGTAAGAGAAAGAAGACAAAACTGATTCAGACTACAGCACAGCACTGCAGTGAGACAGGGAATGGCAATGATTATGTTTGAGGTGTTGTAATTTAAGACAAACTGTAGCAGAACTGCTACAGCAGCTTGCTAATTCTATTACTAATCCTTACATCACACTTTCCAAACTCCTTATGGATTTCCCACTTAACAGCCTCTGCTTTATCAGCTTTTTTTTTTGGCAAAAGAACTACAGTAACTTCTGCTACGAGGGAATAATAGTGTCAGAGGGTTGGTGAGGAATATTCCCTTGCACTCCAGACTGGAGCAGCACTCTGCTTACTGTGCTCTCTACAACATCAACTGGAATAACCCTCATCCTGCCCTCAGGGCCATGAAAGCTGTCTTAGGTTTCCACTTAAGGTGAGGTTAATGTGTATCCTGTGTGGATGTGACAAGATAGGCTAAACCAGCTAAAATAACTGAAGTAAAAATGCAAGCTGCACTGTACTGCACTGTAAAATACCATACAGCTCTATAAAACAATGCAGACTCAAAGCAAGAAGTCAGAAGTCTGACAGACCATAGGAACACAGATTATGAAACCATGAACATTCATTTAAAGCTGTATAATTAAGCCCACACCACAAATACTTCTTTTTCTTCTCCTTAAATACAACAGCCCTCACCTCATACCTCAATATTATTAATACATTGCTTTATATCATTGCCCATGGGTACAAACCTCTTTCTTTAAACACCCCAGTCCTAGATATTTTCAGATGCAAAGGAATGGAGGGGAAGGATTGGCTACAATGCCCTAATCAATCTCATATTTCTTTTTCTGCCCAAATCCATAGGTCTGTATTCAGATGCTGAGCATATCTGCTGCATCACTTCCCTGAATCCCTGCCAGCTCTATCTGCTCTCTGAAATCCCCTGCGGAGATTTCCAACACACCGCGAGCCCTGCACAGCTCCACCTCCGACCCTTCCTGTTAGGGACTCCTGAGCAACGGGTTTTATCTCATTAATTCAGTGTTTTTTAGGAAACTACTTTTCCCTGCCAGTTTCTAAACCCAGAGGAATTTTCTAGATGTGCAGTGACAGCGCATGAGTAATAGCTACCTCATTAAACAACCAGGGAGTCATAAAACAAAACAAATTGTTCAGCTTCCCAGTGTTTTTCCGATTTGCTTTCCCTTTCCAAGTCCTGTAGTGCTCACAAACATCCAAACTATCTAAGTGACGTCATTTCTAGTCAGAATTCTTAAAGGAAACAACATGTCCTTTGCCTGTTGCTCAATCATCTGGTATTTTTGCCGTCATTTATTTGTGCCCCTGAGTAGCTTCAAGTAATTTTATTTTTTTTAAATCAAGAGTTAGTTGTGCCCATGTGAAACCTGTGCTTCCAAAACACACCATGAAAAGCTTGTATGGTATGGCAGAGGAGCTGTGTCATGTTTACTCCTGCTGGGAACAGCTTCTTTATCCCATTTTGAAACCTGGAAGTCAGAACTACACAGAGCAGTGATTTAAGGAATATTTTGAAAGGTCACGATTTCTGCATTGGTTTGTGAGAATGAGACAAGATTTCAGTCTCTTGTGTTTCTGTTCAAGATGAAGAACAAGATACCAGAACAAGATACCAAAACAACTCTGGGAAGTAAAAAGGTTTAAAAATATTTGCATTTAGTATGTATTTTGGCCGCTTGCAGAAGTGCTAACTGCCATCGTTTTCAGAACAGTCCTTTAAGGTGCTCTTGCAATCCTCACCTTAAGACAGCCAAGGAAGGACTGAGCAGAGTCAGTCTGAGGTGACCTGAATTCCGTGTTCAGTGTTTTTACTGAAAAATGTGGTTTGCTTCAGGAGAACTTCAGCTCTTTTTGCCTGAACAAAATCTGGGAGCCGCAGAATGAAAACCATTTCAGACAGCCCGAACATCTCACACCGCGGAGATTTTAATTCTTCTAAAATATTTTAATGAGCAGCAGAAAGCAATGGAATGAGATAAACTGGGAGCTCCAGACCACAGTCCCTAACACGTCTGGCAGCCGTGAGGAGACCCATTACACACACCAGGCTCACTGACCTTGCAGATTTCCCCAGGATTAGAAAACAAACCAGCTGAAAGCTTACTCCCTTTTACAGGGAACTGTGCTCTCTGTATCTACAAGTAAATGTTTTGATGCTGATGAATAATTAGCAGCTTTAAATACACATCTGAGTCGGGCAAAGAAGTGATGAATATCAGGGGAAGACTACTTGAGCAAAAGGTGAGCAGAGACCCCAGCCCAGAGCCTCAGGGATGCTCAGGAGCCTCACACTGCTGATGATTTCACTACCAGTTAGGTATTCAAACACCTCTAAGGACACAGGCTGTCAAGAATTTGCCTCTTTACACTGCTTTATAATTGGCAACAAAGGTGGGAACAACTTGCCAGCTTCGCTTGTCACATCATCCTTACGACAGCGTGCGGAGGTACCGCTGAGGAAGGGGGATTTCGTCAGGACCGAAATACATCGCAGACACCGTGGCAGATGGCACTGGGTGAACTGAAATGGAATTGAAAAGTTCAGGGTATTTTAGAGAAGGTTCATTTAAGATGAAACGAGGTAACAGCTTAAGAAATACAGAACAGTGAAGGGAGACAAAAAACGTATCCTCTTCCTCCTTCTCCCGACATACGGAGATGCTCGATGAACTAAAATGATTGTAAATATTTTGGCATTTACATCAAGGCCACAACTGAATGCTGACTTGTCCTGATACTCTGGAACCTCCCCACACATACAGCCCCCACTGCCCTGCACATTTTGCAGACCAAAGGGTGAGGAAATCTCTCTTGTCATCTGTTTAAACATGAAGCACAGGTGAAGTGGGGACCTCATAAGAATATGGGTTAAGAAGAAGAGAGAAAGAAGAGTTAAGAAATTAAACCTTTGGATAGATAACGGAAACACCCAAGATTATTAGACTGGTATGAAAGAGCAGAAATGACCCTTTGAATCTTTAATGATTATCCTCTAGAAGGACTCCACCACCTCTCCCTAAACTCTTTTGTACTGGCTGCTGCCAGAGATGTTACTGGAATGGGAACATCACAGGTCTGAGACTCTGCTGATGCCCTAAGACACAGTTTCACATTTCAGGAACAAGCCTGCTACTGAAGCAGAGTTTGGACAGCATTCCCAAAGCCACAGAGCCCATCAGGCCTGTGGATAGCTCCTCATTAAAAGAAGCAACAAGGAACAAAACCCCAACCTCTTTTCCAGGCGGTGAATGACACCAGCATGAGACTGACAACTTTCAGGATGAGGTCACCTCCGTTTCCCTTCAGAAACGAAGCTGGCAAGTACAATTAACAATAATTAAAAACTCCTTTCACAAAGGGACACTACACTTTTATTATCTCTGCTGAAGCCTAATCAAAAGCATCACAATGGGCTTGTTGATTTTTTCTAAAACCAAGACACGATAAAAGACAGAAGGAAAACTGGCAATTAAGAACAGAAACCTTGTTTTCTTAGGTGCCACAGTATTTTGGCTCAAAATACGTATTGTCCCTCTGCTTCCCTAAAATAAACTCAGTACTTACTAGATAGCCATGGGAAAACTTAACCAAAAATGTTAGTTAACCAAAAAAAGAAGCTTAATGGATAAATGAAAGTGCCTGTGACACTGAAAGTAACATGGGAAGTGCAAGCAGCAAGCTGTAATCACAGTCATGAAAAGTTTCTGGCATTGGATCCAATGATTTTCTTCAGCAGAGTTCCAGCTGCAGCAAGTCCCTCTGCATCCCCATTTACTATTAAAAAATATAATTATACAAGAGCCAAACCCCATTCATGGATTCTGCTGCACATCTACAGTGCAGTAACAACTTTATAAATCCTTTAAAATGTTTTTATTTTTGTTGTGGACATTGAAGTTCCCACTGCTCTTTATGACGGAAGGTATTTTGCTACTGGTGTCTCCCCCAATATGCAGGCAGAACTGACAGATTTACCAGCAGAGCTTTGGGGTGCAGGTTAAACCCTAGCAACTGGCTTTCACCCAGGAACTTGAGTGCTTAAATCACTTTTAAAAGTGTGACTGCTTCTGAAAGATTTAGTGTTACAACCCCAAAATGACCCTGCTACAGTGCAGAACACGCTGCGCTCCCGAGCGATCCGAGCGGCACGGGCACACGGGTCCCCCTCTCCCAGGAGCGTGGGAGAATGGTTTTCCCAAAACAGCCAATTTCCCAAGATTGAGCCAATTTTAGGACAGAAGGGTAAGCTCAGGGCTGAGGAATGAGAGGGTTAAGCAAGAAGCAGGCAGATTGGAGGGTGAGCCACGCAGCAGGAAGCCCACCTGCCCCTGGAGCGATGACTGCAGGGCGAGGAGCTGTGCCAGCCCACAGCCCGGAATAGCAGCAGGGCCAGAGGAAGGGAAGGAAATGTACAGTCTTGGGCAAGAGGTCACCTCAGTCTGAACACATCAGCACTTGAAGCATGGTTTTGCAAGGGCCTGACTCCACAAATCTCCACTGATACCAAGGGTCATGACTCGAGAGGCCGAGGACCAAGGATGCTGTGACAGGATCCGGTCACTCTGTCACTTCAGCGACGTGGGCCGAGTGTAAACAGGGAAGTCACGTGGCATCCGAAGTGTCATGTAGTGACTTCCTGAGTGCCACCCTGTTCAAAACATTGCCTGCAACATCTCTTAGCCCACACAGTGTCTGCAAAAATGGGAACCTTTAAGCACCTCCTATTACCGACACCCATGCCCGCCATCCTCCGTGACTCAGGAATCCGTTTCTGGATGCTAGCATGCATTTCCCGCTTCCTCTCCCTGCAGTGCACAGAACAGAAACGGAGCTGAGTGCTGACACAGTGAGTAGATTGATTGCAGTATTTTGCCTTTTGGACAGAGTCCCAATTTCAGTCTGATGGGGTTCTCAGATAGGAGGCTGTACATTGTCACAGCGTTTGTAAGAGCGGTTGCTACACTGATTCCACGAGATAGGCGAGGCTGTGCATCTGCATATCAGAAAACCAGATCGTGCACGCTGCAGATGCATCGAATTTTCTCAGAATAATGAAGTGGAGAGACACTGAAAATGGCATGGAAATCATTTGATGGGTTTCTTCCAAACATGCTGGTATAAATACAGGTCGAATTTGCAGAGAGTGTTCAAATTTGCATCATTATGTTTTTAAAGCCTTTTGAAAAGCAAGAATTTTGTAACAGTTGAGACAACAAGCCTGGGAGACAGCAGATTTGGATTGGTTTGTCCTATTACTACAACACTGACTGTGGACCATGCCATGGAAAAACTCAACTTTCAACCAACTACTCAAATAACAGGTGAATTTTTCCAGTGCTTGGCATCCAGAAGATGTCACCACAAGCTGGAATTAAGCACACAGGTGCTTCCTGCTGTCCGGCACATTGAAAATCATGGCTTTCAAAGGATGGTTATACACTTAAAATAATGATATATTAACCAGTCCATATCACTAAATATATCTGAAGTACACAAGCAGCTCAGAAGCTCCTTTCCTTCTTACTGTAATCCCAACAGATCTCTGCATCTTTTCTTTGACACTATTTTATTAAGTTTACTCAAGGAAGAATGCAGCCTTGCTAATCCACATGGCATGACCCTTATCTTTTAACAGCTGTACCGTTTTGAGACAATTTTTGACAGGAATTCACATGCTATGATACCACTAGGATTTGATCTACCCATATTTTAGACCAAAACCTTAAAGCTTCCAGGCATATCCTGAAGGAAGGATATGCCTGGAGGAGGAAGATCTTCGGACTCTTCACTTTTCGTTAGTTGTTCAGCATTTCTTCTGGTAAATGAACCATAACATTTTAAGCAGACAAATTGCCCCTCACAAATGTATTGGTCCTACCACACTGACTAAGACAGATAGTGAAAACTTATTTCTGGCAATAAATAACAAGCTGCTTTGAACTATTTTTCAGCCCAGAACTGCCAATTAACAAGTCTGTGCACAATCTCCATCACAAAGCACTGTAATATGTAAAATGGGTGCTATGAATTTTAATGCAAAGGTGTGTGACGTATCTTCCAGATGGGAAGCATTAGAAAAAGTGTTATTACACAAATGTATTTTTAATATTAGGCAAATGAGACAACTCGCATGCACACAATGTTCTTGGGGCAGCTATCACAACTGAAATGAGTGGTTGATCATAGGGAATTAAGAAAAAAAAATATATTCAGACAAAACCACAAAGTCACAAGGGATGGGTGATGTATTTTTTACCACCCTCCTTGCCCTACCCCTCTGCAGCAATTTAAATGGTTTCAACATGTGAAAAAAAAATTACAGAAAAATCTTACTTCTTGAAGCTGTCTGGTTTTTTTCCTACAGACACTATCTCAGCATTATGCAGCCACTACAGCCATGAACTGCTGCTTTCTGGTTTGATGAGATCAAGTGAGTGGTTCCCTTCACTTTCTCTTGAGCAACAAACAGAAAAATTCTGGGTAATTAGAAGATAGAACCTCCAGTAATAAAATCTATTTTACAACAGCAGGAAACAAATTTAAGATAGTACGTATGGACTTCAGGGAGTCCTTGAAACAGCCCTTTCACGCCTTCCTGCACCTGCCCCTACCAGTAATAAAGGATTAAAAGGATCAGAACTGTAGTGTTTATGAAACTTTGTTTTTTTCTGCTCATCAAGAAGCATGTTTATTCTTAAAATAAAAGGAGTGGCTGTGTTAGGAAAGGAAAAAAAGAAAAAAGGAAAGAAAAACAACATAATGAAAAGGAAGAACACACCCATATGGAAAAAAATGGCCAAAGACAAAGCAGGCTTATTGCAAATGCTGCACAACTCTGTCACTAACAAAAACAAACAATTAATTAGCCAGAAGGGAAACTTCCAGGTTTCTCATTTCTGTGTGCACTTAGAATCTGTCCACACTTCCACAGAGGTCTGACACTGCTCTTACTATTGTTGTGATAAATTTTAATATCAAGCAGAACAATAAACAAACTTCTAGTTAGTCCTGTCACTGTAAATATTTTAACTGTGCCCCTGCAGACCCACAGGTGGCAACTGGGAGCAGAGTTTTTTGACAAAGCAGTTCAGTTCCTGCAGCTTCCCATAGCACATGTTAACACCACCAGGATCTCTGCTTATGTGAGGAATGCAAATTTGAGGGTTTGACAGATCTACAACCCAACAGGCTTGTATTAAACATACCCCCACGTTCCTCTGGATTTTATTCTGCACAGTCAGTTACTACAGCATTTGAACATCAGCAAGAGATTTGGACTGTTCTAATGGTAAGAAACATCTGCTTAAGTACAGCAAATTGTTTCTGGATTTGTCTAGGATTAAAAAAAATGAGTAAACACTGAGTACTGTACAAGCTGTCTTGGCTGCAGTTCCAAGCTTTATAGGAAATTGACTCTGCAACAGGTGACCATGCTCAAGATGAGGAGGATTTCACTGAAATGGTCCAAAGTCTGGAGCACATCTGCCATAAAGAAAGGCCAGAGAGCTCGGGTTGATCAGCCTGGAGAAGCCTCCAGGGAGACCTTAGAGCTCCTTCCAATGCCTAAAGGGGCTTCAAGAGAGCTGGAGAGGGATTTGGGACAAGGGCCTGGAGTGACAGGACAAGAGGGAATGACTTCACACTGCCAGAGGGCAGGATTAGGTTTGGTATTAGGGAGAAATTCTTTATTTTGAGGGTGGTGAGGCATCTTATCTGGCTACTGATGAAAACCTGCAGGGACTAGTGTTTTCAGAACGCTGCATATGAAGTTGTTCCTCAGTAAATACCTTTTTGGCAGCTATGACAAGACCTGTCACTTCCTGCAGTCACTCACCTCTATCTGGGCTTCTAAAGGACTTGCTCTGTTACAGTAAATATTGGGAATGTACTGTGTACAACTTAATATGACTTAACAGGGCAGCAGAGACCTTACCTTGGACAACAGCCTGACTGCACCTGACTACAGAGAGGTCACAGCTGGAGCTGTAACTCTGACATAGTAATTAATAAAAACAGGTACAGATTAGTTGCAGTGAGCTACATCCAACCTTACAGCACTTTCAGTTAAATATCCTAGTAAAAGCCTTGTCAGGCAGGGTCTGGTAATGATTTAAAGTTACTTTACTTTCCCATCTCCATTGAAATTAAAGGAATTTCGAGTTTGGGAGCTGTTTTTATACTGAGGCATTGTGGGTTTGTAAATCCAGGTAAATCCTTCACCTTCACACCTTTTTTTTAGTCAGGTAACTCCTTCCCTGTGCAGCTCTAGGGTCACTTCAGCTCCTCGGAATGCCCACTCCAAGCTGCAAAAAACCATATGGACTAAAAGTTTCTGACATTTTAGAGCCAAAAAAACCCCTGCAAATGCATCATTATGGTCTGACATCTTTCTGCAGGAGCAGCAGCAGCACGCAACCAGCTGACCAGGGTGAGAATTACGTTTACTTCATGCCCAGACAGAGGGAAGTTCAGGCCGAGTAAATCTCGTGCCATCCAAACCAGCTGGGAAGCAGCAGAGGCCAGCAGGCTTTGCGTGCTGCTCTGCACACCCCACACCCCCTGGGGCAGCTCTCCATCCTCCTCTCGAGAAGGGTGGCTGTTCCCAGGCTTTCAGGATCCTCACAGAGCCAGCCCGTAACTTTCTGCCACCTCCCTCCCCATGCACTCACCCCCTCCCACCTTCTCTCTCACTTGCCAATCTCGTTACCACCCACTCACACTTTCCCTTACTAACTCTGTAACCCACCCATTTCCACGTTCCTCATTCATCTCCCCGTTCAGCTACACAACCTGAGCCTTAAACACCTCCAATGCACTGAGGGAGAGGAACTTGTCCTCCCAAGACCGATCCCCATGGCCTGCACCCAGCTTCCCGGAGTCTGAGGGAAGGCAGCTTACTGCTCCATGCTCCCCATGTCCACGAGGCTCCATAAAACGGATCTCCATCCCCATCACTGCTCATCTTTCCTGCCATCACTTCTGCATGAGCCAAACTTTGTTTTGAGCTCTGTTTGGACAGAGTGAGGATGGAAGGAGTAAGGACTGGGCAGTGCTGGCCGTGCCTCTGCCACGTCCCTGCGTGCTGTGCCTCCAGCAGGCACCCAACACACCCCCACCCTGACAAAACCCTGTCTCTGGAGGCTTCCAACCCAATCCTCTCAACCTCTGGGATACTCTGGGCAGAAAAACAGAGGTCATGCTTCAGGGCTGGGGTAAAGGTGCTGAATCATGACAAGAGGGCAGCTCTGAAGGGACTGGCTCATGCCAGTGCGGCTGTGTGCCAGCTCACACCAACCACCCCGCCTTTCTCTCATGGGATAACTGCAAAAAAAAAAAAGTCCATTTGTCCTTTTTATAGCCACTGAATGTTTCTTATTTAAGGGAGGGATACTGATCTAGCTCTTAGTGGTCAAGACAAAGGAAAGCTTTGAGACAATCCTCCCTGGGCATCCGAAGTTTCTGGTAGTGAAGAGCAAGCCCTAAGGAGGAAACAACAAACAGGCAAACCCCAAATACCACAGAAACAAGTAAAACTATAAAAAGAACAATAGTTATGGAGAACTTGAATGGAAAGCTGGGATGGGGGGTTGGGGAAGACTCCAGCAACTAGACTGTAACTTCCACTAATTCTGTCACTAATAGAAAACTAGGTTTTTTTTTGTTTCCCTGCAATGCCCTCTGCAGACTTGCCTGCACACATAGCTTCCTCACAGTTTAAATGCCACAATGGAGTTAAAAATCACTTAAATTTGATCTCCTCCATACAAAAACATTTTCATTTCCAATTCAAATTGGCCTTTTCAGGTAATTTTCAACAATTTCTCAAATGACACCAGAACAGACCACTCCTATACTACAATAAAATATGCGTCTGAGAAATTATACTATTAGCAGTTCAATTTAAAACCTATCTTCAATCAGTAGAATTTTCCCAAATCCTGAAAAACTGAACATGCAGCACGTAAGATAAGTGATACATGTAATATTCAAGAGCACATAATACTATTCCACTCATATTTACGGGCTGTTAACACCAGAGAGAATTACTGAAAGATGAGAATGTAGACTTGAAATAATACGGAATATTATGAAATAAAATAATGGAAAAATTTAGGGCACATATTAGGGAAAGAAAAATCTTGCCATCGAACCTTGTGAAAAAAGATTCCGGGGGATCAAAGTGGAAGGCCAATTCTTAGAGTATCTCTAGCCATGAAGTGCAAGGGGAAAAAACCAAACCAAACCAAACCAAACCAAACCAAAAACAAAAAACAAAAAACAAAAAAAAACAAAAAAAAAAAAAAAAAAAAAAAAAAAAAAAAAAAAAAAAAAAAAAAAAAAAAAAAAAAAAAAAAACACCACCACAAACACCCAAAACATGTACTGGCAAGATGATGGCCTGGATGATCTAATGCACTTTCAATCTCCAACATCTCTGATTCTGTAATTCCATAGAAGCTCTCAGCACAGGGCTGGCCAACTTCTGCAGCAGCTCAGTCGTCTGATCGGTGTGTGATAATCACAGTGCTCAATTAAAAGCTGGGTGTTGTAGCTGCTCCCCATCCAAGCCCTGCCAGCAGGGATGTGACTGACAGGGGCTCATAACGACAGGGTTGTGGGGAACTCTCCTAAACAGGCACAACAGAATTTATGTCCTTAAAGAGACAATCATTCCTCTTCCTTGCAAAATGCCCGGGGGTCAGCTTTTGACAGTGGATTTGGTAATGCAGAGCTCAACTGCGTCAACATTTATCTATGCAAATAAAATAACTTCACTCCTAGGTGCAGGCGAGCCTTAGAGCGGCTGGATCTGTATTATACAGCACTTTTAACTATTTAACTCCTCATTTGTGCACTGAGAAAATCTTCCCTTAGGGTAAAATACCAGCTTGTTTCTCAGATCATGTGCTTTGTTTGCCATTTTCAAGTTGTTCGGTAAGCACACATGCAGAAGAAGACGGTCTGACGCACGGCATGAGTGCACCTCTGGTGTTTTAATGGAGGTGGTATGAAAAAAATGGATTATAGCAACAGCAGTAGGAATCAGTCAGGAAAATTGAGAGAAAAAATGCAGAAGAGAAGAAAAAAACTATAAAGCAGCAGAGTAGAAAGCAGAGGCATGTAGGAAGATAATCCCTCCCAACTGTGCAGTGCCTGCCAGAAGCCAACTGCCCAAATTATTGAATTATTGCTGCCCAAAACCTCTTGCAGAAAGAGGGGCTTGGGGGTATTTTGCCTTTTTTTTTTTTTTTTTCCCCATCAATGGAAATTCTGTCTCTACTCTGATTATGACAAGATGTGATTTGTGGAATAACAGACTAAGGGAAGTTTTGTGAAAAGTATGAGCAGAAGAACAATTTGCAATGCTGTTTGAAAAAAATGCCAGTTTGATAAATGCCATGAGCCTATCAGGCTCTATAAAGTTTATTTCTACATATCCACTTATAACAGTAAGATTTAAGGTCGAGATTGGATATTGGGAAGAATATCTGGGTGTGAGGGTGGGGAGGCCCTGGCACAGGGTATCCAGAGTAGCTGTGGCTGCCCCTGGATCCCTGGAAGTGTCCAAGGCCAGGCTGGACAGGGCTTGGAACTTGGGATAGTCGAAGGTGTCCCTGCCCATGGCAGGGAGGTTGGAATTAGGTATCTTTAAGGTTCCAAGGTTCCTCTAAATCCAAACGATCCTTTAATTCTATGATGAATAACCAGAAACTTCAGCAAGGGATAGACTCCTCTCTGGCACTACACAGTATTAACTGAGGTAATTTTCTTTTTCTTAGGTACTTCTGCTCTGACAAGACACTTCAGTTAAATGCAGACATCTAAAATCCAGATGCCAAAGGAACACAGGAAAGAGTGTTCAAGAGAATGCTTGTTTTGGAGAAATAGGTTAAATCAGGTCTTCCTCGAGCTCCACTGTGATGAACACACAGGGAAGGTGAAGTTCATGCTGATGAACTTCATGCAGCCATAACTGTAAGTGACAGTGTCACCTTCTCCTTTGCTTCTGGCCATGAATTCCTCCCATCTCCCCATCAACATCAGCAGCCCTGTAGTCGTGTCATGGGATAAAGCAACTCTAATTACCTAGAAATTAGAAATTTCTCAAATTTCTAAGAGAAAAGAAATGGAGAAGAAAAAAAACACTTTTTCAAACCAGCTCAGCAAATTGAACTGCTCCATTTGGATCACTCCAAGGCAACTTGGTCATCAGGGATGGCCAAGGAAGGACCCGACCTTGAAACCACACGTGAAACCTGCAGAGCAGGAACCCTCTGCTCACACCGAAACACCACGGGCAAAACAACATCCAATAAGCACTGCAACCCAAAGCCATGTCAGAGAAGACAATACTGTCACCTTGAAACGGTGTCCCACTGGCTAAGAGCTCACCTGGGAGGCTGGGCACTTCTCCCAGGGCTGGGCATTTTCCTCCCAGCAGATCCCACCTCATGAAATCCCTGAACCAGCAGGCTTCCAGCAGAGCTTGGGCTGAGGCTGCTTTCTGCCCTCCCGCTGGAGCTGGGCCAGCTCACAGAGGAATTCAAAACTCACAAAGCCATAAAGAGAAAGCCCTGGAGGGCAAGCATGACTCCATGAGAAAAAGACTCCAAGGAGTACGGGCAGAGCCCTATATTCTGGTCCCTTCTCCAGGAATTGCTCATGCCTACTGCACTGAAGATTAGATAAAATGTATACACAGCTCCCTTTATAACAAAGCTACAAAAATACATCCTATGAGCTATGTAAACACACCTAAGAGCCAGTGAGAGCTCTGCCCTAACAGGAGAACAGCATATTCCTACCTGTATTCTTGGAAATATTTCTACACTTGGTGGATAAAAGTAAATCAAAGAGCAAAGTTGAGATCTTCCCAGGTATGACTCACTTCTGCCAACCTCATGTTTTGGCAATAAAACTGCATGCACACTCTCACTTGAGCCTGTAATAACAGGTCATGTGGGGAATTTCTGTAGCCACTTGTGCTCTTAAAGGCACAGTTCAGGTGCCCAAACCTTGGTGTGAAGTGAAAACTGCCTGTTAGTGTCCATTTGCTGACCATTTGCAGTCCCAGCAGGACATGGCAGCACTACCTAGAGGTGTCCCAGTTTGGCAGCAGAAATTAATGCAATTCTGGATGCTCCATCCCTGGAAATGTTCCAGGGCAGACTGGACAGGGCTTGGAGCAACCTGGTGCACTGAGAAGTGTCCCTGCCTATGGCAGGGTGTTGGAATTGGAAGTTCTTTAAGGTCCCTTCCGACCCAAACTGTTCTGTGATTTTATGATGTGAGAAGGAAGCAAGGGGATGAGACTCCAGAGATCATCACACACAACTCTACCCAGAAAACACACTGATAAAAGTGGCTTCCATTCATACCTCATGCTGCTGGAAAACATGTATTTTTATTTGCCTCAATTACCTCTTCTTTTTTAGATGTTGGTGTCATCATTCCAGTGGAGTGATGGAAGACTCCTCACTCCTCTTTTCCAGGTCCAACTTTGAGCTCACCATTTCCTATGCAAACTTTAGCTGCAAACTCTGGATAGCTATGGGCCATAAAAAAACCTTGAAAATTTACAAAACAAACAACAGCCTGTGAACTTCCGCATGGGGATCCCTCAGGTATCAGTACAAATCAACACTATCAAAACACTACCCAGACCTAAAACATCAAGCACTTGGTACAAGACATCACACCTGTGCATCCAGTTTTGGGTTGTTAAATGCTTTCCTTGCATGCAATTTATGGCTTGTGTTTCAAAAGCTACTACTTATGACAAAGGCTTTTTTTTGTTTATTTTTGGTAGTTTGCCTGTTTGTTTTTTTCATTTTTTTAATCCAGACCTTCATTAACTATTGCAATGAACAATACTCTGCTTCAGAGACGGAGTGCTGTTCCACCTGCCTCCATGTGCTGCCTTTTTTTTTGGCTCAGGGTAATAACCAAAGGCATGGAAAAACATCACCTTTGCAACATTAATTTAGATTCTTTCAATCATATTAGGTGACATTTTCAAAGCTGCCACTAAAAGGAGATACTGCATGCATAACCAATTCAGCATATTCTATGATTCTATGTAGAAAAAAATAGGTTTCAAAATACTTTTTATTCAATTTTTTGGGTGCAAACCATTCCCATGGTAAAAGCCTGTTTCCCAAAACAAGCAATTTTCAAGAGCAGCACTTTCCCTGTCCCGCAGGTGGATACACAGCAGTGAACCCAAGATCTAAGACTTCTTCTCCTCAAACAGGGCCTGTTTGGGATTTTTCAGTAAATGGAACTGCTCCCACTGTGATCTTGGGGAAATCTGATCTGCTGCTTCAATACAGGTTTAACAGTTAACAATTCAGCAGCAATAAAAATCTGCAACTTCCTTTCTTTTCATCTCGAGTGATAAGAAAACAATGATTTTTTTTTCTTTTGGGAAAAAAAAAAGTCCTTCCTGAGAACATTCTGATAAGGTTACGGTTAAATAAATGATTTTCAGGAGACATGCAGTTATTTCACAAAAATACTTAGCAAAAAAATCTATCTTTGAATATCTAATTCATATAACGTTCTCCTTTATTTGTTTAATTCAAGTAAAATATTTTCCTCCACCCTTTCCTTTTCATAGGCTTTTCACACCCACATAACAACTAAGTGACTCTTCCCTGACCCAGCCTCCCACGCCTTTTGGTACAACTGCTCCCCACTCTTGAGCTCTTCTCCCAACATCCAAAGGAAGCACTTAAGGAAGGGAAAGGAAACTCAGTACAATGCTGAACCTTCCTTTTTCCTTTTTTTTAAATTTTTTTTTATTAAACCACTGGGTTTATTTGCTGTTCCGCAGGGATGCGTGGTGCATGGAGAGCCTCCTCCACATCTGTTTTGGAAAAAAGGGAAAAAATATCCCTGAGTGCTGTCTGTAAGTGCCAACACAAGTGGGTTTGGAAAGGCAAGGAGTCCTGGTGTCACCATGCAGGGAAATAACAGCAGCAGTGGAGCCCTCCCTTTGTGGAGAACCTGCAATTCCCACTGATGTTTTTGGAGAAGACACGTCACAGAGCAAGACAAATTCAATTATCACTATTCTGCTTTTCCCATTTTCTAATAACCTCAGCATTCCAAACGATGCCCTGGAAATCCAAGAACTACAGTATCCCATATCAGCATCCTCTCTAAATTGAAAACACAGTCTTAATGCTGGTAAAGTACCAAAGAAAAGTTAAATATCACTGCCCTCATTTCACTGACGACTAAAAATAAACTCCTTGCCCAAGAAGCTCCCCCCTCTAAAGAATTCCAAGTACAGTGACAGAGTTCAGAGCAGATTCAGGGAGCACAACTTCCAGACCCAGCTCTGTCAGCCAACGTGATTCCTTCCAGCCAATAGTATGTTAATGATTCAGGGGGTTTTTTTGAGAAGCCACTAATTGATATCTTTTTTCTTAGCATTTTACAGAGCCACTTAAAAATGACATTGTTTCTATTCTAGGCATATTTTAGGTAAAGTATCATTAGATTTAATTCCAGGGATGAACATCTGATTTTCATGTGAAATTCTAGAAGACCAGAGCCCTCTTCATTCAGTGTAAGAAGGAGATTACAGCTTAGCCTTGACTCTGGGATGATGAGATCCAAAAGCTGGACCAATGTCAGCAGAGGTTTGTAGGTGAAAGGTGGGAGGGAAAAGCAGTTTCAAACTGTTTCTGTCACCCTGATCAAGAAAGTTTCCCCCTGATTCACAGACTCCTGCCACAGGGCAGCCAGGGCTTCCTGCAAAAGCTCCAGCGGAAAAAAAAATGAAATCACTTCTTCAAAGAGCTGCTGAAGGGCTTTCTCTCCATCACATTTAGCAAGATACCATCTCAGCACAGAAAATAAGCACACAGACTTACCAATGCACTATCAGGAGAAGCATCAGAAATAAAGTTCAGGTGTAACTCAGCCGTCAGCACCTCAGCTCCTCCCTGGCACCAAGTAAATCCCACAGCAGCAGGTACCAGAACTGCCTCTGCTCTGCTGCTCACACCCCAACGCTCACAGCCGGGCTCTGAATCTGCCACCAACAAAAGAAACCACAGGAAGACTGCTTCCCTAATGCTTCAGAACTGAGTCAGTGGGTCAACAATTCCTTCGGTTTAGGAGCCAGACCAATTCCCTTAAACACCCCTTCTTTTCTTTCTTTTTTTTTATTTTTTTTTTCTGATGGAGAAGCCAACTGTCTCCTGCCAGTGGCAGCCCATCTGCTTCCAGAACAGAACCAAACCACTCCAAACCACCACCTCATCTTGGCACAGGCATCCATCCTGACGCAACTCCATTTTGTCTCCCACGTCTGGGAAAAGCCATGAGAAAATACTTACAATTGAAAAGGCAGCCGGGAAAACTGCTCCGTGTGCACCTTGCACAGGCTGTGCCGGCTCGCAGCCCACGCTGCCACCTCCCATGCCTGGCATGGAGTGGCACGAAGGAGAGCACTTCATGTGACCCCACACCTGTCCCCCGGCGTGCCTCGTTCCGTGCAGGCACCGAATATCCCGGGTGTGCATTTCAGGAGCGGCGCCTGAACAAAGAGAAAGCTCCGGAGCTGCTATCCCTCTTCCCCATCCATGACTCAAAACGTCTGGTTGAAAATTGGTTTCGTAATAACCCTTTAGTACCACCTACTCACATCACAGAGCGATTCTTGCAGCAAATGCACAGGAAATCACCAACGAGTGCCAATAGAGCTACTATTCCAAGAACCAGCTCTTTCGGTTATTCCTTCATCACTTGGAAACCGAGATGCTTTTACTTTCCCTATTGCACAGAGTGTATTTTTTTTTTAATAGATGAGCCTTTAACTATGATCCTGTAAAATACTTTGTTGATAAATCACCAGCTGAAAACTTGCCCACTGTACTTAAAAAAAAAAAAAAAAAAAAGAAAGAGAAAGAATTTCACAATAGTCATTCCAGAAAATACAGTAACTCCCTTCTGGAAATAACTCACTGGACAAATCAAGCGGGGAGAATTAATTTTTGGAGACAGTCTGCATCCTGCAGAGCACACAAAGGCGGTGTCATCAGCCACGTGCCTTTGTGACCACCAACAGCAGACCCCTGACTCACCCAACCACGAGATGAGTTGCTATGAATGGTTTCCTCTTCTTCCACACTCCCCTGGGGTGCTCTGTGCCACTGCCATATCCTGAGCCTAATCCCGACTTTGATGGGAATTCCAAAACTCATCTGGGAAGGCTGTGGCCACCAGCTAACGACGTGGCCATCTGCTCCCTCCTGCTTTGAGTCACCTGTCAGCAATACAAAAGGAAATTACTCAGCAGCGAGCACGTGGAAGCCTCTGCTCCAGCCTCTGGCGTACCCCTTACGGGAATGCAACATTCTGGAGCACTGGGATCACCCTGAAAGGAAAGTGTTACGTCCTGTAACACTCCCATTCAGAAAAAAGTGAAAATTGGTCTAAAATAAGGATAAAAATGAATGCCAGGAGTGTGGGGAGAGCGCGTTTCAGCTGGGTTCTCAGTGCCAGCATCACTGAGGCTGCCATGGAAGGGGGGACAAAAATAAAAGAAGACATTTCACAAACACGAGACCTTCACTGTGCGTGACAAGAAAAATAATTAAAACAACTGAGAGAACTAATCTGTGGCTGCTTAGGAAGTTAACTCTTCCAAGGAAGTGATTAAGAGAACAAAAGCAAAGTGTTATGTTTATCAAACAAGTGAACTTAACCCATGGAGAGGGTTTACTCCTGTGAGTAAAGGCGGAGTACGGTCACAGCCCTCCCTGCAGTCATCAGTTCACACTAGGCTGGGATCTCAGTGCCTATTAATAAATTATTATTTCAAAGAAATAAGTCTTATTAGAAATACGAAGCACAGCTTTGCCAAAACACCAAATACAAGCAGAAAGGCAGCCACAATGTCCCATGCCTCTTTACAAAATCCCCTTGATCTAATGCCTATTCAGGACAAAACTCACAAGAATTTTCCTCAGAAGACCTAAATAACCACTTACAGCATTCACAAATTCAGTCCCAGCAACAGACATTTTTTTTGTTTCATCACATATTATGCAGCACACAAATTCAGCCCTCTGAAACAAGGCTCCCAACTTCTCCCCAAAAAGCAACCGACAAATACGAGACAGTTACTACAAATGCTGCTTTGAATCCTCAGGAATTCCACAAAAATTAATTAATACTAAAGATCTAATTGTCTAACCTGCTTCTGCATGCAGAAAGAGCCAGACCTGGTGCCTCTACAGGGGGGGAGGGAAGCGTTTCTTGTTCCTGTTTCGTACTTGACTTTTTTCCTGCGCAGGAGATGATCTAATTATCCAACGTGTCAGTATATTGCTTCACCCTTCCTCGTGTGTCTCCTTACATTAACATATTTTAACAATTCAGCTCATTAGGAAGGAGGCGAGGAACAAAATGGTAAATTATCCTTAAAAATCAATCACAAAGGCAGGAGTCTTTCCATGTTTTGTCCTGTACCTCTCCAAAACTCTACCGGAGCACACAACCAACGATGCTGAATGCAAACGGGTCACAAATCTCCCCAAATCTCACATCCTCTCGCTGCTCAGATGGAAGTGTACCTGCTGAAGACAGGAGCCTGATGGGTGAGCTGTGCAAGGGAGTAATTTTGGGTCCTGCCCAATTAGAAGGGAAAGAAACTCCCAAATGCCAGCCCCTTATTGTTCCCAACCGTGCTGATGCTCAGCTGCAGGCACTGTGGCTTTGAGGGGGCTGGTGGATCTCATGTATAATAATTGAGGATGGGTGATGAAAGCAAGCCATCAAACCACATAAGGCTGCTACCCATCGCCTTGAAATGGATCTGAAAAACCCTGAAATCCAAATATAACATGGACAGCACCCGCATTTGCATATGTAGGATGCCAGCCTAAGTTTCCGAGCCTTTTCATCAAATGTCTTTTTTTACAGCAAAGAGCCATTCAATACCCAGCCCTGCCAGCAGACACAGATTTGAGAGATGATCTTGTGTTTTAAACCTCCCCCCAAATTCCTACAACAGGTTTAGCCTGAGCAGAGTCCCCACGACACACGGTAAAACCACGGGATCTCAGGAAATGTTTCTTCAGCAAGTTTTGTGTATAATAGCAGAGCCTATATATAAACGTGTTTACGGCTATTCCCAAAGAAGAGCCTGTTCTGAAGCAGCTCCTTTACTGTGATCGAACACGCTGGATTCATTCCCAGTTTTAAGCCTTATATAAGGCCTTCAAAGAAACAGAAACTTATTTTGTACAAAATCATGCCAGTATAGTAGTAGGTGCAACGGAATTATTCTGTTACACATTAAGTTTTGCTAATAAAAGACCTGCATTGCCGTCATAAAGTCAAATGCTGCTTCCCACTAGTACAAACAAATATTTCCTGCCAGGTACCGTCCACTCTGACTAATAAATAACACAGCTTTCTGAAGCATGGGCTGCAGCACAAACATGATACATTATCCCTGTGGCCTCTTAGGAGGGAGCACATCCCCGTGTGCTTGCAGGGATGGCTCACTCCAAAAACCCTCCAGAACGCAGCACAGGTCAGACCATCTCAGGTTTGGTTCCCACATCCCCGTGCAGGCTTCTGGCTCTGCTCCAGCAGAATCTACACTTCCCAGGACCACCAGGGAGTTAAATTACTCCAAATTCAAATTTTCACCAGGACCAAAAAGCTGGGTATGTGACCACATCTTAAAACTCAAGCTCTTGTACTCATAATAAAACCACTAAATTGGTAATAAGCATCAGAAGCTTTAAAATGAAAATTACCACCAAAACCCAACAAACCAACAAAAAAAACCCCACTTGACAGAAATGAAAGGTTGTGATTAACATATTATGATGGTCTCCACAGTGTGTGACTGCAGAGAACCTCCCTGGGCAGAACACATCTATGCCTGACGCGGGCTGGGAGGACAGAGCAGCTCCCTGAGTGGTTCAGGCAGCACACACACAGCCAGGGAGACAGAAACACCCACTCCAGTGCCATATAGTGTCTACATCCAAATAAAGAAATAAATCAGTCTGCACTGGATTAGGACATGCACTTTGCACAGCACTTCATTGATAGCACCAAGGCTTTTTCCCTGTGGCCACGTCCCATTTTGTGTTACCGCGTAGAGGCAGCTCAAGGACTAAACCAGATCACAACTAAACCTCCTCTTGCTTAAGATTAAATTATTACAGGACTGACCTTGCAGATACCTTGGCCCAACTTTTCAGAGAGGTTCACAACCAAGCACTGATGTTCAGCACAAAATTAACATTTTCTTTGGGAAAGAGATGCTACTCATCCTTCTGCAGCCTCCCATTGCAAAGTCTTTTCCCTGGGAAGTGGGAGACTTGTATTCTGTTTCCTCCTCCTCTGCCACAGCCTGGCACTGTGCTGTAACTCTGACACTGCACATTTGTGGGCAGAGTAGTGACCTCTCACCACTCCTTCTGGAACACACCACTGCTCCCAAATCACATAAAAGATTCAAAATGGGACGATATGCAAGCACAGCTTGACCCTTACCCTACAGAGAAAAGGACTTCTCAAGGCATTTTGAAGTCTAGGTTTTCATTTATTTTCTTAATTCTCTTTCTGTGTTTTACCCAAGCTGTTTAAGCAGACCCCAAGTCAGGACAACATTTAATATTGCCATACCTTTTTTCTCCCACTTCACTTGCTAGAAATTCGGAGATGCTTAACTCTTCTTAGTCATTCTACAGGCATCTATCTACTTTATGTTTTCACGTCTGCAGTTCCAGGCTTGGCAGTTTTTTAGATTTAATTTCATGGGCCTGCACACAAGCCGCGTTCACAAATACATTCTGGAGCTGCAGAAGCTGACAGGAATGGCTGAATTCTGACCCTGGCATGGAAAGGATGACGTGAGGGGCAGGCGAAGCAGGATGGAATTGCTCTCCTAACTTTGGTAGCTACAACAGATGGATCGCATAATCCAATGCAAACAGCGAGCAAGTTTCTTGGTAATGAGAGAAAAGGACACGATGACCTCTAGGTAAAAATCCTGGGAACAGCAAGCACACATAAACATCAACCTGAACAACTTTAATTCCGTGCCAGAGCCTGAACTGAAGATAACAGCAAAGACAAACACCCAAGACAGATTCAATTCAGGCTGTAATTCACTGCATGAACATGTCAAAATTGTGGTACAACCCTCATGCCTTTTAACACTCCTCATTGTAAGCCTATTCTTATCTTGGTGATGAATGTAGGATTTTAGAAAGTTTTTTGTTTGGGTTTTTTTCAAGCCTCTTGCAATTTTGGTGCTCTCTTCTTTAGCAAGGAGGAAGCTGGAAGTACTTCAGGTTATGAGCTGGGGTGGAATTTGTCCTAGTACTGATCCACAAACACAGGGCATCTCATGACAGGGTGCAGATAATGAATTGTTGCATGGATGCAGACAAGCGCATTACTGTTACCTCCCTCTCCCCTCCTCCCCAGTAAAGGGTATTTTAATTTGAGATTAATTTTTTTTGCAAGGCTAATTCAGCTCCTCCAATGGGAAGCAAGAGCAGCATGAACTGTGTTTTCTTAGTATGAAGGTACAGATCTCTTAGCATATGCTTTAAATAACAGACTAAAAAACTCCCTGTTCCTTCTTCTGATTAAGAAATCCTTGAACAGCTCAGTTCCCCAGTACTCAGAAACCCCGACAGGGCAGCAGGGGCCATAAACACTCATTTTCTACCCCAAACACGGGAACACTTCAGAAATAACGAGCATTTGGAGGAGGGTGGATTTTTGGGGGGATTTCCTTTATTTTGAGCGCTCCAAGCTCATACCACTAGGTGGCACGTTTGAAACTCTTGGCATCTCAAGCGAAATCACAAGTCTCTGCTCGGCATCACACCATGCTTATCCTCTCCTGGGATGGAAAAGTACAGGTAAAATGATATCCCAGGAGCCAAAGAACGGGGACAGGCAGACAATGGCATGGAAAAATGTGCCTGCACGGGAAGGCAGCGTCTGCCAGCGATCTGAGGGAGGAACTGCCACGGAGAACTGAGCTCCAGCACTCCCAGCTCTCATCTTGCTGTGGCCTTGGTAAATCTCTTCACATCTTGGGAGAGTATCTGAATGTCAGAGGTACCTGAGACAGGAGGAAAATGGCAAAGGAGGATGAGAGTTGAGCTTTTGGATGCACAACGCCACATTCCACCGCGAGCTGAGCAATGCTCTGCTCTCTGCACATCCCCAAGAGCTCAACAGACCAAAAACCATCCACAGCCTCTCCAACACATCACTGGTACAAACTGATGGGAGGAAGACGTTCAGGGCACCACCAAACAACACGGGAAAATGCAGTCAACCCACAGCATCCCATGCAAGATGTGACTTTTCCAGAAGTGTCAAGCACTTCCCACCCCACAGACCTCCACGACCGATAAGTAAACACACAGCAGCCCATGACACTGAGTCACAGCCTCACAAGTCACCTCTTGTGCAGGACACGTTTTGGAGTGCACCAAGATGTGCCCTGGTGTACTGGCCTTGGCAGGGATGCCAGAGCCTGGCAGCACCACTTCCTTAAGGCTTCTGGCTCGCTCTTGCTGCCAGTTCCTTAATTTAACTCAACCCACTTAGAAAGTGCATGAGCACAAGCATGTACCAACATTCCAACCAACCAAGTAACATTCCCTCAAAGAAGAACAAGTTGGTTCAGCACCACTGTAACGATCGCGGGCGCTCGGAGCTGGTACTTGTCATGGCATTGCACCCCACATTCCCTCCGTGGGCAACTTCAGTAGATGGGGATTAACAATTTTCTATGAGTATTTCAACATCTGACTCAGTCCTTGGAATGGGCAATTGTGTCAATAGGGAAAAAAAAAAAACCTTGTCAATTTGAGATGGAGGAGGAGAGAGGTGTTGTTGATAGACCCCCCAAGGGCAATGGCAGAGTGCTTCTTGTCTGGGTGGAAGAAAAAATACCATCTTCCTTCTTCCAAACAAGAACAGCTCATCCCCAGAACTGTAGCAAAAAAAATTTTAAAAAAATTAGTTTTCCTCTATGTAGGATTTAGCACTGAAGTGCCCAAAGAAATGCCCTCACCATCATCACCTCACTGAAGGGCCACATTACACTCCTGAGGCAGCACAAGAAAGCTTTGCCACAGCACCATCCATCCTGCACTCTTCGGGAATTCTGCTCTTCCCTGCTCCATCAGTTTGGCATTATTTTGTGTATTTACATGCTCCTGGCTACACAGGAGGGACCTGCTGGGCAAATACTCCTCAAAACACGCCAGAGTACATTTCTGCGTCCATGTCTGCCGGCTCTGCCAGCAAGTCTGTAGACATCAGCAGGTGGCTGTAGCATCCTGCCAAGATATTCCAGCAAGGCCTCTAATTTCAGTGGACAAACAACTCTAAAGAATTCAATTTCAAACATAATGATGCAACAATCACATCTGAATTTTTCCAGTCCCCTTTGGATGCAGCTCCGTCCCTCTAACCATCCCTCTCTCTAGTGGTGGATGATGCTGAACCTCCTGCAAGTAGGAATATGTCTTGACTGCTTTTAAATGACAACCACAAGTACTCCAAAAGACAGGCAAATTCCTCAGCGTAACTACAAACCCAAAAAAAAAAATTTGTGGGGAGAAAAAATGGTGGATCATCTAGAAATGAAAATCCTTATAACTCTGGTTAGGCTTTTCCTCCTAATGAACCACTGCATCCCAACTGAAAGCAAGGGAAATACCTCATCAGTGGGATTATTCTCACTTCTATTTAAATACCTGCAGCACAGATGTTGATGTCTGGATTAGTCACAGGGAACTCCTTTAAAGTCAGTGCAAAGAAACTGTCACTTGCATGACATGATTCATCTGACTTATTCCAGGCAGTTATTTGGGATGTTCTCCCTCTCAGAAGGGAAGCCAGGAACGTCACAGCCCTGTCAGATGAATTACAGTGATACCAAATTCTCAAAATGCTGCTTTAAGCTACCGTAGGAAAAAAAAAAAAAAGGACTTTAGGATAATGATTTGTGGCATAAACTTTTATATACTCATTTAAATAGAAAACCATAAGTAAGTTCCCCTTAAGAATTCCAAGAGTTTTCATCCTCAAATTTGCAAACTAAATTTTGCAGCACTGGCCCAGAACACAGAGATGGATGAAGAACTCTGTGCAATATGAAAGTAACTCATCCATTTCCTTCTTAAAAGAATTACTTTGAAAGCAAACACAGTAACCTAAAGAGCAGACAGTGGATTTTATCACGCAATACCCTCTTCTGTTAATAAAAGGATTTTTATGAGGAAGAAGGAATCACCATGTGGTTAAGGGCAAGATGTTCAAAGTGCATTGCTAGCTCTGGACTTATTTTTCACTACTAAGTCTCCACCTCAATGTCACACACATTAGGTTTATTACCTCAGATTTACATTTTTGGAGAGGACGCAGTTAGGGAAGGAAGTATTGGGAGGAAGATGAGGCTGTTTTCCTCCAGCATAACATCAAGAGCTGAGCCCCCGTATGGAAAAGCTGACTGCGAAGAGGATGGATCTCACGGACAGTCACAAGGACGTGGCTATTAATGCGTGGAGCTGAAACTCATGACATTGCTCTGGCCTCTGCAGCACGGCTGTGTTTGATGTATCTTATCTGGAAACTCCCAGGCCACTCAGCCTTGTTCTCGGTGTAAGGAGAATGAGCACCAGTGTTTCCGTAACCTTGCTGCCCTTGCTGCTCTCCTCGTCATCAGACAACCACATGTATAAAAACAGCTTTCTGAAGAAACTGGAGACACCACAAGGATCACCTTCTGTGGAACCAGCCTGGCCATGCCCTCTGCAGTCTGTCCGAGCTCCCCATGCCAGGACTGGCCTCTGAGGCACTAACTACACTCACTGGGAACACAGCAGACAGCTTTGGCATTTCTAAGCTCTCTCCTGCTGGTGCAGAATCAGAAATCCGAAAGTAATTCTGACAATCATAGGATGCTTTGGGTTGGAAGGGATCTTAAAGCTCACTTCGTTCCAAATCCCTGTGCTGGGCAGGAATACTTTCCACTATTCCAGGTTGCTCCAAGCCCTGTCCAACCTTACTTGAACACTTCCAGGGATTCAGGGGCCACCACAGCTGCTCTGGACTGAGGCCTGTGCCAGGGCCTCACCACCCTCACAATAAAAAATTTCTTCAAAATAGCTAATCTAACCCTGCCCTCTGTCTGTTTAAAGCCATTCCCCCTCTCACTACATGCCCTTGTCAAAAGTCCCTCTCCAGCTTTTCAGTTCTCTTTTTATTTATCTCCCATTTAAAAAAACAGACCCACTCCACTCTCACCAACGCTCCTAACTGAATTACTGTATTATGGTAGATTAGCAGCTTGGTCTGAAAAACCTGCCTGGCTGCCAGGGAAAGTCAACATCCTTGGTCAAAGAGCATCCAACAATTAATAAACTTCATTTAGCTGCCACCAAATGATGTCACCAAGAGCAAAGTACAACAACAGAAGTGACAGCCAGGCAGGACACGAGCTTTTCCCAAGTATTGTTCAGGCAACAACCGAACAAACCCCTCATTGTTGGTGTGCCCGTGGAAGCGGATGGCACACACACAGCTACCTACGTGTCTCCCAACACATACTGGGAGATGCTCGGGCAAATTTATCACTGGGAGAGAACATCACCTCCAACAGACTGCAAGCTGAATCATGTAAACTTGGGTAAAGAGAATCCCATTAAAGAAGCAAAATTAATGCTAAGTGTATCAGATGAAAGACTTCACTTGTAAAGCCAGAGCCTGAGCACATTCAAGCTACTTCTAAGATATTCAGGTCATTCAGACAATTATTTTAAAATGGCAAAGACAGCCTGATGATCCATGTATGGAAACAGGAGCCAGAAGCTCTGAATCATTCATAACAACACTTAGCAGCTCTATCATCTGCAGATCTCAAAGCCACTCCACAAAATGGATATGAATCGCTGGCACCCAGCTGTGGCTCCTCTGCAGTGGGTTGGCATTGCAGGGCTGCACTGGGAGGCCTGGAGAGCACCAGGGTGCTTTCCCAACAGCAGGCAGTAATTACAGCTCCTGTCCCTGTTTATCCACCTACCTACCTGCAATTCTCATCTAGCATTCCCATGGCTGACAGCTATGGCTGTACCCAGCCTCTCTCCACAGGAGCCCCTTCATTTAATTCTCTGAATTCTCTGGCAAATCTCACTTTTCAGTATAACATAAAAACAGTGGTTTTTTCCCCACCCCAAACAGCCACATGGATTCAGTGGATTCCCCAGCACCTGTTGTATCTGAGAGTGATCTTTCATGCTTTGTCCTGCTGAGTAAGAGCTGAGCCAAACCCACCTTTCCCATCCCTACATCCCCATTTTTCTCCTCACTCAAACTGATAAGACTGAAACCTCTAGATTTACTTTGCAAAAATCAGGAGGCTAATGCACAGAGAAAGTAAGTGGTGTGCTGAAATAACAGGATGACTTTCCAGGATAAAAGCAGGCTCCACATCGCCTGAGTCCTGGCCTCCCACCTGATCCAGTCAGGGCTGCTACGCCCAGTTTGAACATTTACCTGGAGGTTGCATAAGATTCCTATAAACTGTCTGTGCCCCAACACCGCTCTGTTAATGCCAACAGCTGTTTCCCAGGGCAGAAACGGAGGTCTGAAGGACCTGAAAAACATTTCGTTAACAACACTGCGCTGCTATTACCCATCTCTGTTTCTGTGGCTGTATCTGTACAGGTTAGAAACAGGTTCCTGCTTCCCCACTGCCTTTAGCCACCCCATTCCTGCTGCATCTGTGAGCCAAGTAACAGGGATATCAGCTGCTGCAATCTCCTGTCCATGGAAGATCTGAAGTACAGCATGCTGGAAGCCTGAGTAGATGTAAAGCACGCTGTCCTGCAGATGAAACTCCATGATAGATACATTTCCCAGAACAAGAGATGCAACTAAATGGAAAAAAGGAAGAAAACAGCTGCTACTAAAACCCTATCATTTCTGCTGGATATGATAGACTCAGACACCAGAAGTCTCCTCTGCACTGTTCACCCCTCAATCAGTTTTCCTACACATTAGAGGCCCAACTTAAACCAACACCTAAGAGTATTATTTAATAAAGCCTTTACTCCACAGCTCAATTTTACTCACTACTACTACAGTTAGTGTAGGATTAAAACCTTACATTCTCTCAGATGCTCCATTTTAACTCTATCTGCCCTGACAACTAAGTCATAATTCAGTTTTTGATTCTCTTTCTTTCCCCTCCCGTGATGGGTTGATGGAAAGAGAAGTAAAATTCTTCTGCATTTTGAGCCTGAATTAGGAGGGACAAAGACTTAAATAATGACAGGGGAATGGCAGGTTGCACAGGAAAACACGGAATAAACCCACTGGAATAAATGAAATTTTTATCTTGTAAATCCGTTTTGGGGAGCAGGATCCTCATTTTTCTATAAAGATTCTTCTTTCACCTTCTGGGAGTTTTCTGTAACACAGAAGTTGCCTTGTAAATGTGTTTGAGATACTTCTCCCAGCACTGCAAACATCATATAATGGAACTACAGGAACTTCAAAGGAAGTGGCTGCTTAGGGCAAAGCTGAAAACATTTATTGTCACCCAGACACGTTTTTATCAACTTGCTCAGGCAGAGTCATTTGTGATACACCTTCCCCAGACCTGCCTTCAAAGAGAAGCGAAGCTCCTTCCCCTCAACACTAAGCTCCAGAAAAAACATTTCCTGGTCAAGCCCAGCTCGTGCCAAGATATTCCTTGGACGAGCCGTAGTGCCAAGCAGTGCCGAGACCTGCAGCTCACAGCAAGGACTGATTTTAACATGCACAACTTCCTGCTTTTCAAAGGGGCTTATCTGAACTCCTCTTCTTCCAAACGCGCTGGATATTTCTAAGATTTGTCATATAATATTTTCCTTCAGTACATGTGCCCATGTCCCCTCCACTGGCCTCAGCTGGTACCCAGGAATTAACTCTCTCCTTAGAGAGGGTTAGTTACACAAAAACAAAAATCAGCCTTCCACTTCTTTCCAGGTCCAATATTTGTGTCACATTATTTTCACTTCAAATGTCACTTAAATTCAACAGTAATGGTCCCCGGTCTTCACTGGGAATACTCAGACTCTGAAGTCAGTCCACTGCGTCTAATTGTGAAGTCAGGAAATCCCATTTTTTTAAAAGACATATAATATTTTGATAATTATTGTTGTTCTTTCAGTTTATAGAGGAATTTCAGAATTAACTGCTACGAAAACTGAGGCCTCAGTGCATAAGATCCTAATTTCATGTGGATAACTGACACATATAAAACACTTTGCCAGTGTTTTGTATCAGGAGATTTATATCAGGAGATCTCCAATTCTTCCAGCAATTCCAGTGCAGTCAGTTGAGTCCAGTATGAAACACAGCTCTGCTGAAAGAGGGGAACTCACATGTCCTCCTGCCATTCACACTCTCCCAAACCTGCACCAACTCTGTCTCCTTTTGCAGCCATCCCACTGCACAAATCCTGCACCAGAACAGGGTCCAAGCCTGGATTAAGGATAAAGATGGCATCACTACACTGGCATCACTTAATGGGTTAGTTAAACCCACTTCTGGTAATTGATGAAAATCAATACAGGGATGATCAATTTAAAAAAGTTCATTATTTCTATGTCTGATCTTCCCTTTATCTTCTTTGCCTCCATCTCGCAAAAACACCTGTGTTTTGGAAACTGGTTGTTTTCTTTCCATAGTATTGACCGGTGGCCTTTATTCTGCCAGACATTTTTTCACTACAATGACTAAATCATCACAACTACTTCTAAAATTTCATTTGCAGCAACACTACCAGGTAAATGCCTGAGAAAGCTTATCCTGCTCTGAGTAGGAGGTTGGACTGGAGACCTCATGAAGTCCCTTCCAACTTAAATTATTCTGTGATCCCATGATGTGAGTATCATGTTGTAAAAATCCATGCAGGCTTGCTCATGTTTTTTGAGTTTCATGGAGAAAAAAAGAAAACAAAACAAAACCCTTGTCTGCTGCCAAAAGGTAGGGAATTGGGTGGCAGCAAAAAAATTAAAAAAAAAAAAATGAAAAGGAAAAAAAAGGCCTACCAACTTTCACTTCTATCAGTAAATGCTTCAAACTTGTCTATACTTCTCCGAAATTATTTTCTTCTTGGGATCCGAAAATTCCCTACACCCGATTTGTTCCATTTCGTAACGCCATTCATGCTCACATGTCTATAAGCAAATTCACTCTGGCACAGTCAGTCATTTATTTTCCTGTGAGTTCCTCTTTGGAAAGAGCGAGGATATGGAGCAACCAGACAAGTACGACTGAAGAAAGGTCACCAAAAGAGACATTATGTTCTTATTTACTATCCATATTTGAGGGCTGGAGGGAAAATTTGACCATGCACTTCCACCCAGCCGTGCTGCTGTCGGTACATCGTTCTATTCCCCAGGGTCCGAGGGCAGACTTTAGGTCAGCCTTAATTCTGTTTCAACCCCACTTCAGCTCAGCCTCTCCCTGAGCCTCACCCCAGCCCACGCACGTGCATGTATCGTGTTAAAGGTCACAGCACTGCACACGTGAACCAAACTGCTTTATGTCTTCTAAAACCTTGAGAACTTAATCCTTTGAGAACCAGTCCCCTTCCACGTCTTCCTCCACAAGAAACGACACGGATCTGGAGCTCTTGGGTTAAATCTTTCCAGCCAAGCCCAGGGATTTCACTCCCAGTAAGCGAGTGCGCGTTGGCCATTGCATCCCAAACTCTCCACCACTGCTTTGGTATGTGCTGGCTGCTCGCCATGGCAAGTAAAGGTTAAGGTTACAGAAGATCTCTCCCAGGTTTCAACATGCAAGCATTCAAGAATGAAGATTTAGGACTTGGTGTGCAAGTGAAAAGGAAAGGACCGTTAGCAGAATGCTGGGGACAAAGCTACTGCAAGAAGGATGAAATTTCACTCTGGAAAGACTGACAACAAAATGCATTTTGTGTAATCTCTTTCCTTTGCAGAGTCAGTGTCATCTAGATTACTCTGCAGGTTTAACAGGAGATTTAAGAAGTATTCCACACAAGAAACTTCCAACTGGACTCAGGTAGGAGCTTTAGATTTAAAAATTGTCAATTCCAAGGTTTGTCAGCCGCACCATGGAAGTCAAATGCGTAAGTAACTACAAGATTATAAAAATACCCCATAATGAAAGCTCCCTGAATGCTCTTTTCATTGCAAAAATGGATTAGCAGCACATAAACAATTTATGCAAGGGGACTTGAAAGATTTTATTGTGATGTGCTATTTAGCATTTGCAGAGGCTCCAATTATAAAACTTTTACTTAATTTTCCACATGTCACCATATTTCACCCAATGAAATAGCATGTTTTGATTTATTTAACAGCAAGAACCCTTGGTAGGAGACTGTTTTACTAAATGTGGTCATGCAGCCCAATCATCACATTGCTGCTGGATGCAAGTTCTGTACAGAAAAAGGAAATTTTACTCACTGAAAATGAACCAATTGTTCAATCTGACCCAGCTTTGAAGAAGCTCATACAGTGACCACAGAGATACTGAAGATTTGTGTCTCAAAACAATGTGGCCATGTTTGGATCACAATGGATACTGAATAAACAGCTTAATGCTATCTCAAAAGAAAAGCCGAACTTCTGGACCATGAAGCAGAAGAAAGGAATTCTGATATAATACAGAACAGTCAACTCTCAAAAAATGTCTGATAGCAGGAAGCTGGAGTAACCTAGTTAATGAAAAACCATCAACAACAATACCATTCTTTGCAAAGCCAGCTCCTGGCATCTTTGGCTGGTTTCATTGCCTTAGCCGCGGTATTTCCGAGGCCTGGATGCCAGCCTGGATCCCAGAGCACCCTGGCCCCGTTCCTCTAAGGCAGCACCTGAGCCTCGAGGGCTGGTACACAGCAGTTTTTGTCTTTGCACAAAGCCTCCATCCAACCACCAGAGGCCAGGGTCAGCACGGCTGCTCTGGTGTTGGGCCACCACAGTGTCACCACCTCAAGGCCTGCACACGGACGTCACGGGCCTGACCGCGCACACCAGAGCACTCCAGCTCTAACAGCAGAGAGCTCCTGGCATCCTGGGGGCTGGGGTTGATCTTGCACTGCACCAGCTTTGGATCTTCTTTAGACAGACAAGAAAGAAGCCACTTCCATCCTCAGGAGAGCGATGCCCTCCCGGGAGTGCAGGTCCCAGCACACAGAAGTCCACCAGGACAAAATATGTAACCACACATGCCCCAGGCAAACTGCAGCCCCAAAACAACCTAAGCACCTGTGCCCATTCCCCTGAAGGCACAATACAGGTGAAATTTAAACCTATTTGTACTTTTTCCATGACCAACAATTTGCATAACACCAGCAGCAAATCCTAGGCTGCTGACAAAGGTGGACTATAGAACAAGACAGTGATACTGTGGAGGGTGGAAAGTCTGCAAACAAAACAAAAATAAAATGCAGATGGTATGTAGCTAAAGCAAACTGTATGGTTCACTGCATACCTAGCAGGCCAAGAAAGAAGGGAAATTCCTTCTCAGGGTTTATGTGAACAATGAGTTTCCCTGAAAACTCCAGGAGGCCGTTCCCAGCTCCTCCACTGGCATCATTACTAGGAAAAGCAAATGCTGGGAAGGTTGTTTTAGTTCATTACTGACCTCAGCTGAAGTCTGAGGACCAGTGAACTCCAGCGTGGATCAATGTGACCTCTTGCTTCAGAGTATTATTGTTGTTACAGCGTGTACAGCACAGAGTGCTGCTTTTAAAGGAAAATAAAGCTACAGCTGTGCCACCACACTCAAATCCATGTTCCAGCAGTCACATAGGTCTGATCAAACCCTGCTCCATGTGCTGCTGCTCAGCCCCATGCTTAGGATACAACCAAATTCTCCCCATTTTAAGTCAAAGCATGAAAACAATGTAATGGGTGACGGTAGGTAAGGAGTAAACTCTTGAAAGCAGCAACCCAGATGTTCCACAAAAAAATCAGCAAGAGCTGCAGGCATCCTTATCAGAGTTGTAATAAAATCCACACTTTGGGATATGTCTGTCACTCTGCTAGAAAGTTTGGACCACTGGGTATGGAAATAGAAATGGATGGGCCTCTAAAAATCTTCATTAAAATATGCTCAAAAATCCATCAAGATACTCTTTAAGTCTTCTCAAAGCAGTGAGATGGCACCAATGTAACTAATGACTACTTTCAAAAGAACAGTGGCTCCTCTGCTGCATTGTTTCTATTGCATGAAAATGTCAGAAATGGTTGAAATGTGAAAAATAGGAAAGTCTCACCAATTCAGACCAAACCGCAAACCACTTTGTAAGATCATGGAATTCTACAAGTGACGAGACAAATGAACAAACATGCACACCAATAAAACTGCACAAGAAGAAACATGCCAGCCTCTATTTATTTTCATTTGCTCCTTTCTGCAGATTAGGAAAGAAAGGGCTCTAGCAGTTTAGTGTTGCTGGAGCTGGACGCAAATTTTGGAAGTTTTCGTTAGAGAATGCAAAGTCATTTTCAACATGGCTTCAATTCAAGGCAGGGATGTGAATGGAAAAAGTTACAGAAGGCATTTCAGAACCTCAAAATAAGGAAGACTGGAATAAACATGAAGTCATCTATGGATAACGCTCTTCAAATATTAATTCCTACGCTCAGTTTTTTGGTAATACTTTGATGTGTGCTGTGGTTAAGCAGAGGGTTGAAAGAAAGGACAAAAAATAGGCAGGTTCTTCAGCTGCTATGTAGGTGCAAACACATTGCCAAGTTTTGGTTCTAATTATTGGCACTAATTATTACAGAAGTTTACATCTCTTGTTTTCATAGGGGCTTAGAATCACTGAAGAATTTCTGAACCTGAGAACAACTCCATGTATTATCCTCATTTTACTGACAACAGGGACACCAAGTCTCTCCCAGGTATGAACCAGCAAGCCAGGGAGCAGAAAACTCTGCTCCTCTCATGTCCACTTTTCAGCAAATATGAGGACAACCTTTCCTCCCTTAACAACTCGGAAATGGGTGGAAAAACTACAAATATTTTAAAAACAACTTACTGATTTACCACTTTAAATCCCAGCTTAAACAGAGCAAGAGGAGAGTATCACCTTGCTTACCTACTGTAAACTGCATTTCTACTTAGTCAGCCTCTTACACCCAGTAAATGTATGTTAGCACATTCACAGCTTTTGAGGAAAGAGGCTGAAATCCAAATTTCAAAGAGCTGAGTTACTTTTTTTTAAGTCAGGAGAAATACACATTAAAAATATATTTTTAAAAAAACACATGCAGTTAATCACTGAAAACAACTTCCACGCCAGCAAATCTATTTGTGAGAATTTTGTCATCTTGGGTTGGTCACTGAAGGTGTCAGGTTGGGCAGGGACTTCAAGATCACCTAGTTCTAAACCCCCCTACCATGTATTACTGTACAATTTTAATTTAAATAAAATCTTATGTAGCTGATGGTAATGACTACCCTTCATGTAAACTCTTCTTGCTCTTCAACAAACCTAATTTTATGTTCTAATCAGCTTGCAACTCCACAGAAGCAATCAGAGTACTGGCATGAGCTGCTATAGGAATAGAGTTTAACCATTAATTGTAACTTATCTCGTCTTGTTTGTCAAACTTTTACAGTCACTTGGAAGAATTCCTGACTGCAGCAATTCTTGATTCTTACAGATTATGTTGAGACAACAACAGTAATAAATTAATTCCGTTTCCTTCACATAAGGAAATAAAAGCAGAATCATTCAGGTTGGAAAAGCCCTCTAAGATCACTGAGTCAACCATTAACACATCACTGCCAGGTCCACCACTACACCATGTCCCTAAAGCACCACATCTACCAAGAGGTATTATTAATCCTGACTTTCCAGATAGGAAACACCAACATGGAAGAATGCAATCATATGCCCAAGATCACAGGCGAGGAACTCTAATTTTAACCTTTAATTTAAGGGTTCTGATGTACATTTTCCCTGCTCAATACAGTCAACTGCTGCTCTTCCACGTCCTTGGACTACAACACACAGAGTTCACTGAGCACTTCAGAAAAATCTACATTTTCAGAGACAAACTGACCTATGCTGCAACCAGGAAAATTAATGGAAACATGAGAAGCCACACTTATACAGATCATTAAGCACTTGGCAATATTCTTTTAAAACCAGAGCACGTAACCAGAGGGTCCTTTTCTCTTAAACCTGTCATCTTGCCATTTCCTATACAGCCACCACTTCCCCTTGCACACACACACAATCACAAGAGTCACCACGTTCACCGGTGCTGCACAAGCAAGAACCAAGACCTTCCAGGATTAACACTCTGGGAAATGTTTCATGTGAAGAACACAGAAATACACCCAGTAAGATTTCTGGAATAGCTCCAGAAGTGCTAAGGTAGTGTTAGCAAAATCTAAAGGATTTCCGTTTGTCCTTCCTTCCTTTCTTCCCCCACACAAAAACCTTGCAAAGACGCTAAGGAGCACGAAATTACCCGGCAATATTTAAGAGGGTTTTTTTGCCAGTGCTGCTTCAGCCACCAGCCAAACCAAACTTTTCTTTGGTCGTTAACATACCTCTGGTCTCATAACTCTAACAACCTGCACTCGCAGCCAGGGACCAGGAACACTTCCCGTGCCTTGGGAAAGCGATCCTCTCGGAATTCAAACACTGCCAGTCCCGCGTTTTCAGTTTGAAGTGAATTAACAAAAAAGTATCAGGAAGTTCTACACTTCTGAAGAAACTTTCTAAAAATATCCTACCCCGCCAGAGAAAACAGCAACACGAACTTGCTCATCAGTTTACAGTAATGTACTTTACCTAACATGAAAATGCTGGCAACACCAACAGCACAGAGAGATGTTCATCGTGGGAGACGTGAATGATTAAAACAAAATCCCATTACAGACTAAATTTTGGCTGCTGATGTCTGCTGGAAGCTGCTTTGCAACCTCCAGTGAAGAGAGCTGGGATTTCCACCTGTAAAACATGGATCTGAATCCAAACCTCCCTCCCTTCTTTACTAAAAAAATACCATAAAAAGTTACTGGAAAAGGAGCTTGTCCAGATCGACAGAGCATGCCCATCACACAGCTCTAAGAGCATATTTCAAGTAGCTAAAATAAAGAGATAATCATAAAGATATAAATAGCTTTTCTGGCAAAATTAAAGCACTATTAAAAAGAAAGAGACACATGAAGAATTACCTCTGCTCTCGCTGACAGACACGTAGTCAGAACAAGACAGCCTGCACGCTTTGAGCCGTTAATAAAAAGAGGAGCAAGCAAATGAAGAGCTTTCGGATGAATCCAAATAGTTTTTGTTTCTCTGCTGCAGTTTCACCACTCCCACAGGGTCATTTCTACATTCGCTTTATAACGAAAGCAAAGTACAGGTCAGAATAAGAAAGGGAGGAGACCAAAAAACTCCGCTTTATTAGTCAAAGTTTGTCATTCTTGCTGTATTCTTTTCAAATGGGAGGAAAACAGGGCTGGTGTGACCAAAGGGGATTTAGAAAGGGTGCTCTGCGTATGCCTAATAAACCAGAAGCTGGGTTCATCTGCATTTTACATGATCTGATTGGTAAAAGCAGGAAGTAAGAAAACCTTTCAAGTACACGATTTATGGAAAGATTATCACATGACTGAAAAGCACGGAACAAGAAGGACCAAAATTCAGCTTTCACTTGCAGCAGTGTGGGTCTGTTCTAACTCTGTTGACTTTGGCAGATTTATGATGTTCAAAACAAGATAAAATACTTCGTCTTGGTGAGGACATAAAGACATTTTAAAAACAGAATTTAGCCTCTGCTTTTCAAACGAAGTAATTGTTTCAGGTCTGCTCAGGGAAGAATTTCTGTACTGCACAAGAACCACATGAACTATCTGGAGGGTATTTTCAAACATATTTCTGCCATCTCTACCCCTCTGCCTCCAAATAATCCAGCTACTCACTGCTGGTGCTACACACTCTTGTACACCTGCACACCCCTATGAATGTTTTAAAATGTATTTCAAAATATTAAAAGACAGGACAGCCCCCAAGTGCACTGGAAATTCTCTCCTGCATTTCACAAAGGAAGTTAAAGCGTTCACTCACTTTACTATTTGGGGAACAAAATATGAGGATGATTTTATGATGTAACATCCAGCAAGGCATGGAAATTTTTGTCCAAATGACAGTAAGAAACAGTAATGGTCTGCTTTTTTGCTATTTTGCCAGCAATTAAGTCTACATTTTGATGAAAAGCTGATATATTATACAAGCTACAAACCCTTTCTTTCCCCCTCTATCTCACACATGGATTTCTTCACTAGGTGAAAGAGTAAGAGGAATGTCTACCAGGATGCCACTTGAGTGCTGAGGAAAAATAGAGAGTAACAAAGGGCTAAGAACTGAAAGCAAACATTGTGAGACAGTGAAACAGAGCTCTCCCAGCAGAGGCATTTTTTTCAGCGATGGCCCCACAGCTCTGCTGTCCCCTGAGCAGCTCACTTAGATGCCAAAAGGTTAAAAGCACTGAGGAAAACCTGAATCATCTGACCCAAAAATGGAAAAGAGGAGAGAGAAAAAAGACACTGTGGTACGAGCTCAGTTCTAATGTGATGCCCTCTTTTAAATACTGAAGGACTCTACTCCCTTTTGACAAATACTTAGTGAAACACAGACTTTATGTGTGCAGACAACAAAACCATAATGGCAATTCATTTTCTTAGGAGTCAGAAACCTCAATTTTATTTCATACACTATAGCAACAAAATATCAATCAACTGGGTGAATTTTATAGGTGGGGTTTGTGATACAGTCCAGTGTTTCAGAACAATGTGATTTTATCCCTGTGTTTAAAAATGACACACAGATTCAATAAAGACACATTTCTCTGTACTGTCTGAGGAGATATGGCACACACCTCATGTAAAGAGCTGAGCAATAATGTATGTGGTTGAAAATACAACTGGTACTCCCTAAAGTGGTTTTTCATAGTCTTTAAACACCAGATCCTCAAGTGTTTTTCTGTACATCAAAACAGCCAGATCTGTCTTTAGCATGTGGGGCAGCAACCCCAAGGAAGATTCCAAACAAGATAAATTTTTTTTTTTTTTTCTCCCAAGTAACTGTTTCTTGTACTGTCCAGGAAGTGGTGCAAAATCCTGAATAAAAGTGAGGGCTGATTATAAACCTGTCTTCTCTGGAATCGTTCCAGCACTCCTAACCATCTGCAGGGAATAGGATACAGCACTGATGTACACAAAACACCTTCTGGGAGACTGTGCATCCATACAGCAGTGACTAGATTATTGGTATGGATCAGTACTGGGTTTATCTTACTCAGCTACAGGTGCCAAAAAATTACAAGCTTACTTTAAACTACATCCTCAAGCAGCTGTCAGAGAGAGGCAACTGACAATGGTGAATCTTGTTAAATTCCTTAGAAATAAAAATTTACATGAACATCAGAGAGAGAAACAGCTTTGCAGGTCAGCATGACAGGGAAGCAGACTTCTGAATTCCCTCAGGCAAAAGATACTTTCTCCAACTGGAACACAAAGTTTCCCAAAATGAAATCTTAGCATGAAAAAAATCTCAAACCTGTTGCTAATTAACTTCTTGCTAATTAACTCAGGAATTACTGGCAGATTGGAGATGAAAGAAGGTAACAGAGTCACAAATTCACATAGATGAAACAAGTCAGGAATGAGACATAAAAGGTGTAAAGAAAGTACAGAATACCTTTTAAACACCGTGTGTTTCACAAAATTTTGCCAGAATTGAACTAGAAAAAAAAAATAATACTTGCTGCTGGAATCCAGAATTCCACTCTTCTACAATAATCATCTTATAAATCAAAACCTTTTAGAAAAGATAATGAATGATCTAAACCAAATAAATTTCAAAAGCATGACCTTCTTCATTGAGAGTGAAGACAACTCAGTGCTGGTTTGAGTTACAGAAGAATTAAAACCATCCAGGGACCTACAAGGGATTGTGCATATCGCGTATCTGATGCTGCCAACCCATCTTTGCACCACAAGTAAGTAATGGCAGAAATCTTTCAACTGCTACATTTGAATTCCATCACTCACTTCCTCTGGGTCCCCACCAAAAAAACTGTGGAAAAAAAAGCAAATTTCAAAAATTCCTTCTAGGCTGATTACACACAGGAATACGGGGAAAAAATGCATGCCTGTCTACCAGTTCATTCAACACAGGAGGGATTAGTCACTTTTCTGAGCACAATATTAGGATGTTTGTTGACTGCGGCCCATCAAAGAGCGACGCCTGAGAATGGAGCCATCAATTCACTTCCCGGGCAAAAAAGTCACAATCCAAAGAGAGATTTCTCAGAGGGAGGCTTAAACACGGGAACAGAGGAGAAGAAACTGGGACTTGGAAGGTGCCTGTGGCTCGAGGTTTAATGGTCATGTAGTTCCTTCCGAGGAAAGGGAGTGTTCCTGCATGACACAGCCAGCAAACCAGGCGGGAGTCACATCCTGGTGAAGGGTGGCAGCTCCAGACACTTGACCTGGGAGGACAGCTTTATGCACAGGAATGTTGGCATAAGGAAAAGCATGGGGAAAGGCATTTATTTCCAGGAAGGCATTAGGAGAATATTGCTCTTGTTGTGAGAGTGGGGTGTCTGGAAGCCCAACATGACTCTCCCAAGGGATGAGCTGAGCAGGGTTTTGCCACAGTTCTTTTCAATCCCAGGGACAATGGCCATCCTGGTGTCTGTGGGGCTGTCAGGAGGAAGGCACAGCTGAGCAGCATCACCCAGGACGTGCACACTCACATTAAGCACCTCTCAGGCCCTGGCTGACTCCCATGGGAGCAATGAACTGAAAGGAACCTGCGTGCACCCTCCGCGCTGCACGAGAATTCCCAGCCCTTCCTGGGCTCCCACGCAAACCTGAACTGCTGCACATCCTCATCACCTCTGTCCACCCTGCAAACACTGGCACCCACAGGGACACTGCAAACTAAATCAGCTTCAGAAGCCATTTCTGTGCACAGTGATAATACTGGTCTAATTTATACATCCATTAGAGTGACTTAAATGAATCCGAGGACAGGTTTGAGTCATTTAGCAAAATCTGACTCACGCTTCTTGGGTATGGAAAAAAACATTTTGCAGACTTGACTCCTGCAGGCTCTCTGAACGCCTGAATCTCAGTGTAGTTTTATTTAACAACAGCCATGTTATGAGGCCTCAGTTTCCCTTTGCACCTTGAGCACTGGAGCAGAGCACAGGGAGAAAACAGAAAGCACAAAGGGAATTAAAAGAATCACCTTTTGCTAAGGCAGGAGCTCGTGGCACACACACTTTTTTGGGAAAGAAGATAAATATGTATTTAAAAAAGAGGCATGTTTCATTTTGGTAGAGATACTTTTCACACCCAAAGCCAGACTAAGAAATTAAGTCAATATTAGATGTTTGCTTAACCAGCTTAGCCTCTGGACAAAAAGGCCACACTTCTGTATTATGAAAGTTTTATAAGATTAAACTTCCTTTGATTTCTGAGGAACTACTTATCTGCTGTGTACCTGGATGGGATCCTGTGAAGTTACACTCGACGTACACAAGAACCACTAAACTTACACAAACTAATTACACAACAGGAGAGTTTTCCTATTTATTTTTTCACTGGTGCTCTCAGTTATCATCCAAGTTCTCCTCCAATGGGATTTATGTACTCAGCTTTCCCACAGTGATTATGCAAATATTGAAGCTCCAACAGCCAACAACAAAACCCAAACATATAAAGTCTTTTGTACTTTCAAATATATCCTTCCCCCGCGGATGGCACTCCATTTAAGAGCAGCTCAGCAAAATTATCCAGATGACAATTTATGTCTGTGTAAACATCAGATCAATTCTAAGGAATACTCAAAGGCCATGACAACATGCGCTGCTTCTGAGAATCCAGGTCACATTCGTGTTTACTCCGAAAGCAGCAACAATTTAAGCAAAGATCGATTTTATTCGATATTATTTTTAAGGAACTGCTAATTTGTGATTCATTGTAAACTCAGAGCCTCAAAATGCTTCATAACCTAAAGAACCTTCCAAGGAGGCAGATTCATTTACTGAAGAGAACTGAGAGAGAGCACACTCAAGATCAGCCTGATCTGCCTCAAGCACTGGATGGATGATTCTGCTGTGCCAGTGGGTTTGAGGGGTTTTACACCAGATGCTGAAGAAGTCCAGAAAATGCCAACATCATGCAACCTTCAGCCCTGGAATGCAAGCTGGCTTCCTCCCAGCAATTCCACGACCTGAAGGCCAGAATCCCAAGACTCCTGATGGAGCACCAGGCACGGCTGTGCAGATGGAGTGCAGCCATCACTGCCCTCCAGACCCAAAGGCTTCTGCTGCTTCTCCAGGTTGTGTTTCCCCACTGACTGCTCTTACCCTGCCTGACCAAAAGACGTGGGAGGGAGATCCAAGTCCTGCATGGTCTGGATTTCCCAATGAAACAACACTGTGCAGCAATTTGATCAGAAAGAGTTGTCATGCAAGAGTTGTGGATGGGCATTGTGAGGCTGCTGCCAGCCAACTCACCTACCCCAAGAGTGTCATGCACCAGGCAATCCCTCACACCAACTGAGGAACATTATTCCAAGAGGATTTTCTTCCATAGAAACACCTCCTTATCTTCTCACAAAATCATCTCTAGTAATTATTAAAATTAGTCAATCATTTCCCAAAGTCACAAGCTGCAGATTAAAACGAGAGCCGCCCAAAAACCTCCCAAACACAACAATTTCGCACTGCAAAGCACCAACTGCATGGAAATGTGCTGATTTCACCAAAAAGCTCTATAAAAGGCAACAAGATTGGCCGGCAGGCCAGTCTGTCCAGCTTCCTGCCAGGCTGCCTGCCAGCCCCAGGGTGGGTACTCTCAGCTCCCTAATTCAAAAAATAAAAATCAGCTATGACAAGGCTTCCAAGGGATGGGGATTTTGCTTCCTGCAGCTCTCTGATTAAAATAAATGTTGCACAGGTGTGTGTGTATGTCAGGAAGGTAGGGACAGCTCTGCTATATACAGCAAGAATGGCTTCTCAACAACAGAAAAATTAAACAAAATTTGTATTTTGAAAGACAGATGCCATCGCTAACAGCACAGGAGGGAGAGGGTGGGACATCCCTGCATAAATCTGTGAGTGGGAAGACAATGGCAAAGAAATCCAAACAGCAAGACGATAAATCAGAGGTGGGGAATCCCTGTCTTACCCCTTCTGCAGCGTGCATGCAGCTATTGTATTTAATTAAAATAAATTACAGCTCGCTTGTGTACAGCCTGCAGGGCTTTTAACACCCCTGAACGGAAGCCCAGGGATGAGCAGCCATCCTTCAGGAGTTCACTCTCCGTGTCTCCAGACGTGGAATGCAGATGCTCTGTCACAGCACAGTCACAGCAAGGCTGATGGATCGAGGCAGAACAAAAAGCCCAAAGAGTTCTGCTTTTACACCATCCACTTCCTCAGCCTCGTCCCTGGGATCCCTGCCAGGATGCTGGTAACGTTTTAAATGGAGAACGCAAAGCTGCCCAGCAGCGTGGCAGCTGCTCCTGAGCACGGATGTTCCACTGGAGAGGGGTTTATTCTAATGGCAGTGATTTAACACTTTATAAACTAAATGTCTGCAACACTTGGCTGAGCTGGATCAATGCACTTTCCTGGTTAACCACTGCATCCACACCCTCCTATTCCTGCTTGAATTCACTCCACGTATTTGCAGCAGCAGCAGCACCTGAGGACAAGAACATCTCCCTGCACTGAGGCTGACACTCACTGTGCTCCAGTTTGACACAGGAACATCAGTCTGCACTTCTGAGGAGCAGGAGGTGAGGAGGTGAACCTGAGGATGCTGCAGAGGACACTGATACCCGGGCAGTGCTTTTGAGGGATACAAACTGAGTTTCCAGCATCACCCAGGTCAGCCACCCACACACAGTGCTCCAGGCTCTGGCTGATTTCTGTGGAAGATCAGCCTGTGAAGGTCTGTCACACCAGGAGGTGCGGAAACTGCAGGCTGCTGATTAGAATGAAAAAGGAAACACCTCTTGGCAAATCATGTCCCTAAGAGAATTAGGAACATGATGTACCCAACAGGACTTTGGAGCTGCTCAGTGGATGCTCACACAGCAGAAAGGATCAGTTAAATGCTGCCTTGAACAGCTGCAGAATATCAGTCAGTCCACAGCATTTGGGAAAAAAAGAAATTTCTATTTATTCTTGTCTTTAGGAAGATGTAAGTGAGGAGGAAATGGATTTTAAGTAAGCTTAGAGAAGTCCATGATAATACTCATTCAAGATTTTGAAGTGCTTTACCAACAAGTAAAACACACAGATCTCTGACAGGAGAAATGAAGCAGGAAAATGCAAAGCAGCTTGTCCAAGCTTATGCAACAGATGAGAAGCACAAACAACACACAGATCTCCAGGCTCCATCTCTGTGTCCTATCATTCCCTCATTTTAAAAACCTAAATTCATTCTGCACTCCCAACGCAGTTTTCCACATAGATTTAAGTGTTAATTCTGGGCTGTGCAGACTTTCTTTTTTCCTGATGTGGCATCTCACCCATTATCTCCTTCTCTGTACACATACAATATAAAAGGAACCAGTATTTCAGAGCAAGGAAAACAGGAAAAAAGAAGAAAGTCCTGCATTTTTATCTAAAGGCAAATTCTTTTTTATATGGGCACGCTGAATACAGATTTGAAGCAGCACTCCTTCATCTTGTGAAGGGAGAAAACACTGCTTGGAAACTATGAAAATTGAAATTGCTAATATGCTACTAAATATATATATATTTATGATGCTTCTATTCCCCACACTAATATCATGTATAATGCATTTTATGTATTATCTGTTCAGATGCAGATACACTTCACTGCAGGCAGAGATGAGTCAATTATCCAAAACACTGACAAACCATCCTTTAGCCCCATGAAGTGCAGTGAGTAACACAGAGCACTCCAGCACACAGCTCATGTGGCACAAGGACTGCTCCTAAAAAAGACACATAAAAGGTTCTGAGTGTCCATGGTGGTACCAGAGTTTTCTGTGTGGAGCCACCTCACCACAAAGACAAGGCACAAAAAGGAAATCTAACAACTCATCTTAGCAAGCTCCTCTTTTTCTGCAGAGCACACATTAAACTTACAGGTACTTTCACATCTGACATAAATTAGAAGCCCTCTCTTAAAATGAAGTTGTGTTTTCATGCTTCAAAGTCATCTAGAAGACAGCACTGTCAAATGGAGAGTTTCTCTTTGAATACCCACTGTCTGCGTGAATGGCTACTCCCTCACTTCCAACACTGACCTCTTCAGGGTTTGTCTCCTTTATGCCATCCAAGCCTGTGGAGGTTCTCAGAAGAAAAGGGACACCTGAAGAGGAAAATGTCTTTCTTTACCCTTGCTGTCTGTAATTTTCTTTTCAAACCCTCCTTCTCATTCAGAGTGAAGGGGAATATCCTCCAAGATACCTACTTGCTCAGAGACGAGCCAGAAATGAGCTCTTCCTGAGGTCAGATATTGAGGTTTACTGATGAAGAGTTAAAATACTAATATTTATTGTTGTGCCTGCAATCTAAAGCAGCCCTGGTGCCCTCACAGGTACAAGTGACAAACAAGACTGACAAAGCCACTTTGTGGAAGTTCATGAGTTAGCAGAATGTTTCCTCAGCCAGTAAAGAGCTCCTGCTTATCTGGTCCCTTTTAAGACCAGCCTTACAAAACCAACCAAACATTTAAACAGGGCTATGACAGAAAATACCAACCCTAAACATGTCTGTGTGCATGGTACAGCTGTTTTTTTCTGTAAGACATGAACTGGAATCAATGCAACGCCCTGACACAGCGTCCTCTTGCCAAGATCCTACAGGGCAGATGGAATTTTTGAGTCCATCTTGTAAGTGCAGAGGCTGTTCTCTATTGTGGCTGTAACAAAAGTTAATTTGGATCATTTTAAAGAACATCATTGAAAAAAATGAAGGTTTATGCCTTGCAGTAAAAGCACCTAATGAAAATGCACAGTTAAAATGGAATTATCTCTGTTTAGCAGGTGAGGCCTGTAGGAACACAAGGCTCCCTTTTCCAAAACAAATATAAGAGATTGAATCTAATTTTGTACACTAATCTGCTCTAAACCTTGGGGAAGCTGCAAACTTTACTTCCTGTTCTGACGTAAGAAAGAGAATCAAGAATCCCAGATCCCAAAGCCTGATTATTTTAAGGAAATGCTTATGCGAAGAACTAACACCAGAATCTGATGCTGTTCTCAGTACGAAACCTGAAGGATGATTCAAATACCATAAAAAGGCTTAGATTTGAAAGGACTTTAAAGATCATCTTGATCCAACTCCTCCCATGGGCAGCGACACCTTCCACCATCCCAGGGTGCTCCAAGCCCCATCCAGCCTGGCCTTGGACACTGCCAGGGATGGAGCAGACACAGCTTCTCCGGCAACCACAGAGGTTGCAGCCTTATCTGATGTTCAACTTGGAAAACATCACAGAAAAAAAACACCAATAATTCATAAAGATGCACATTTTAGCTCAAGGGATACCATTTCTCCTTGAATCCCTCTCTAACCTGCTGGTTATTTACCTGGAACTCCAGATGGAGTTTTGACCAACAACACATTTCCTTTTCCTCTGCACATGTGACATTCTAGATGAGCTACTTAATACAAAGAACTCCTCAGAGGCTCTTGGTTGAATTCCCTCCTTGCCTGCTCCCAGTAAGCAAAGAGCAATTTAAAAAACCAGCCTTTTCCAGGGGTCAGAAAGGCACAAGGGGTTACATAATGCATGACTACCCTGCAGAGACCGACAGACCAGGTATCATAACTTAACCACCCTCACATACCTGACAATTTATTAAATCAAGGATTTAATACCCCCAGAATTGCACCACCCTTGCCCTCAGGTGCAAATGGAAAAGGAAATTAAGGAAGTCTTGGGTAATTTCACTGGTATTTTTATATGAATTTTGAGACAGACGTTTTTTAAAACGTTCCATCACACCATGACAAATCTTTTATTCTGTATCTGGCTTAGCATTTCTCAGTATCTCTAACAGAAAACTCACTGTAAATTAGCAAGAAATGAACTGGGAACTGCAGTTCACCAGAACAAATGCTGGCAACTTCATTATCACTTCCAGCACTGACCACAGGTATTGCAGAGAAAAAGATGACCTGGTTAAGGACTTTTCCATTTCTATCTATGATCTCTCAGGGAATGTGCTAAGGAAACGACTGTCCTACTGAATCATTTCAAGAATTTTACAGCCATGATGATTTATTACCATAAAATAGGTCTTGGAAACAAAGATACTTGAGGAGACTCAATAGCTATTAAATCATTGTGGAAAACATGATGCTGAAGGAATTGCAGATGCCTGACACATGTTCTACCACTATTTTTTTTATATTGCATGTCTATAAAAAGCAATGCTGCAGAATTACTTAAAAACTTTTCCAACAGAAAAAAATTAAGAAAGAGAGATACAGGTATAAATTAAAATGGCATCCATAAAAGTAAAATTAGCTGTAACTAGAACACCCCACCAAAGGCTGTTGGAAAAACTGGAGTCACCAATAATTTCAAAACCTATGCATTAAAAATACACTTCTCGCTTAGTAAACAAGCTGAGACGCATTTTGCAGAGTTATAGATATTTTAGAGTTGAGTCAACAATACATAGAAAACCTCACATCATCTTATAATGAGTCCACTTGTTAGCTGGTGTGAAACCAGATTCAGAATCACCTTGGGTTTTGTTATTACAATTGCAGTGTAGATGTTGTTATCACATAGAACATGCTCTGCTCAAGGCAGTTGGGAGCATCTCTCTTTAAAATGTGCCCCTGAATACTGCAAGTGAATCAGAAAGATGTTCTCTAAGGCTTGCTGTGCAAAATACCACTGAAGAACTCGCTGCTCTCTTGACCAAAATGGGAAAACTCTTGTGCTAATAAACCTTCCACTGGACCAGGCTGCTCCAAGCCCCATCAAACCATGAACTCTTACAGCACCCAAGGGAATGTTTTAAATGTATTCCAAAATACTTGGCCAAAATACAGAAGCTTTAAGGTAAGGTGGAAGCTTTTCTTACACCAGCTGATATTACAGACAACACTAAAAACTTTTGGAGGTCAAAATCCTCTTCCATCCCCTCTTGCCTTCAAACTCTCCTCTTCACATCCCTGGATCACCACAGCTACAAAAGCAGTAATTAAGACACAGCCCAGCCTTGAACTCCTTTGTGCCTTGACACAGTGAGGAAAAATGAAAAGATCCATCTTGTGCCACTCAGGTTGAGCCACATGGCTCAAACACAGGGAACCCAGGCAGTTCTACAAACTGCACTCACAAACCAGGAAATGAGGAAAACGCATGGCCTTCACAATTAAATGGATGTCTTACAGAAAAGCTGACCAATAGTCTCATAAAATAGGAAAATGAGCATTCCTCTTCAACTTACATTTTGCATCGTCCTGGTTCACTTGTGCAACTCAGCCACAGCTTCTTTTTCTACAACACAACAAAGAAAACAAATTCTGTTAAAAAAAAAAGTATTTGCTTGAACTGACGTTTCTCATTACACTGTTAAGTAATGCTTCAAGCTTACTGCTTGCTTTTAGTCAACACTGGAAAATATTTCCATCCTTCTCGTCTGCTTCTCTGATTTTGATTGCCAGAGTATTCCTGTTCCATGAAACTGCTCTATCAAGATGAACCTTGGAGACTGCTTGGTGATTTGAGCACAACACTGACAAACCAGAAATAAATTCCAAAACCTACTGCAGAGTTGACCAAAGAAATTCCTTGTAGCCACAGAGAAAGTGAATAAACTTTTTTTTTTTAAAAGCATCTAATCCTCTAAGATATCTTTGGGGTGAGTGTTCCTTGTTGGCCTCCAGCACCTAATTCAGAGAGGTGATGACTCGCTCTTGGTTTGGGGTCACACCTGGTACCCCTGTGCTCCAAGCACCCCACGACACTTCAGTGGGAGTGGAATACTGGAAGGGCTGCTCCTTACCTCCTGCTCTGTGCTTTGGATTCAAATCCACAGAAACAGAGAAATTATATCCATACCTTACTGAGAATTGAAGCAAAAGAAGAGCAAGCAAGCAGAAAAAACAAATCTACTAAGCAGAGTTATGAGAGTATTGTCCTGAAAAAGAATGCTCTGATGCTACATTCTCTATTTAACCACATAATTAGTAAACTTCCAGCAGAAGTAGCAAAAAAAAAAATTCCTCATTCCCTTACTAGGCTAAGTAGCGACCTGGAAGAACTACTCAAACCTCCACAAGGAAGAACTGGATTGCTCCAGATAATGGAGTAACTAAATAACTGGGGACAGAGTGGAAAATGAAGCACAGAAGCACAGAACATCTCATCGCTCAAGGTCAGTGCAGCTCTTGTTCTGCTGAAAACGGTAATTTGCAAGGAAAAAAAAAAGAAAAAAAAAA
>VXBU01013311.1:100686-131662 GCA_013400315.1 Bombycilla garrulus
AAAAAAAGAAAAGGAAAAAAAAAGAAAATAGTTGCAAAGAGGAGGACTACTGTTTGCTGCCAGAAGGGATAACAAAGCAACATGTAAATGCCAGCATGGATTTGTCAAACTGCTTCCCTTCCCCTTCCAACAAGTTAGAAAGCCCCAGGATACAGAAATAATTCACTGATCACCAGGGTCACCTGAGCATGGACATTTTTATGCCGTATCATTCTCCCAAAACAATAAAGGATCATGGATTTGGATAGAAAAACACTTGCAAAGAATAAAACTTCACTGTTCTCAAGTGATCACCCAGGTCTTAGCACAGCCTTCAGCACCAGCAGAACCCCAACATGTTCAGGAAGAAGCTGAGTATCTCATTAATTCATCAGAGAACTACGCACAGTAAGTGTTTTCTTAATTTTAAATTCTAAAATCTCAATATGAAATAAATACATGTATCATTAGAGGGTATGAACTCATCAACTCATTTATAAAAGGCACAGTTAAACTTCAAGCTATTTAATTTAGCAGAACAATAGAGCTTTACGAAGTGTGTTTTTCACTAATGACCTGGACACTATTTTTGTTATTTCTGCCTCTAAAATGCACAGCCAATATTTGTGGTTTAAAAGAAAAAAAAAAAAAGGCATTTCTGTCTCAAAATGTTGTTGTGCAGGAAAAAAAACAATTAAAAAAATTCAACTCAGAGTACAATCAAATATACAAAGGAAAACCACACAAGTACAGATTTCATCATACTCCTCCAGATTTTAAATAGATCAACATATTCTGGAGATGGGTGTGATTTTATGCGAGCTGTGCCCCTTTAAAATTGGCAACTCCGTTTAATTCAGTGCCGCCTTATTCCAAGTTCCAAACTGCAGTTGAAAATAGATTTCACAATGGAATCCTACAGCTGAATATACTCTGGGAGAAAATTAATACTTTAATTTATTCCAAAGTCATTTACATGACAGTATATCATTAGTATATACAAAAAAAAAATGTATTATACCAACAGAGGAAAAATTCTGTGCAAACAGTGAAAGAAACTCACATCCCACCAGTGGGATGAGCTTGAAACTTGAAGCACCAAAGCTTTTTTATTTCCCTCAGAAACAAACACATAAAAAAATACCAAAAAAGAACTGTTGATAGTCTACATGGTCATTTTAAAAAATGCCATGTGACCTTAAAGAAACCCACGAAGCAAATATGATTTCTTGCATGCCAGGTATCTCCTAAACAGCTGAAAAGAGCCACACGGACAATCAAGTGCAGACTAAATATAACTGATGTAACACAGCTCACGCACAAAGCAAAGTTTTCCTACCTCACTGATTAACCAGTTCAAGAGGAAAGAAAACACACACTCACTTCATAACTCCATCAACCTTGTTGTCCTGGAAACAATTCTTCTAGAAAAGAAGTATCTAACTGCCAAAACATCTTCTGCTACTACTTTTTGGGTTTTTTCTTCCCCCTCTGCAGTGCTCTCAATGTCTGATAAGCTGCCAGTACCAAACCTAACCCATGAAATGGCACAGAAATTGGATCTTCTGCTCTGCAAAGGAAATATATAATTCCATTTGAGTATGCAGCACTTAGAGAACATCAGGTTTGCACAAAGGCTATGGAACGGACTCTGTAATTTTGCTGTCACTGTTGTTGTTAAAATGTCCTATTAACTGAACCTTTCATTTTAGGAAATGACCTCAAGTTGTCCCAGGAGAGGTTAACATTAGATATCAGAAAGGATTTGTTCACAGGAAGAGTGGTCAAGCACTGGAACAGGCTGCCCATGGCAGTGGTGGAAGCACCATCCCCAGAAGCGTTCAAAAAAAACCCCAAACTGTACATAACAACTGAGGACATGGTTTGCTGGTGAACATGATGGTGCTGGTAAGCTGACGGTTGGATTCAAGGGATCTTAGAGGTCTTTTCCAACCCAAAAAACTCTACGATTCCATAGAAACCAGCAAACCAATAGGGTGAACTCAGCCTTTCTTATTCACATGTCCAAGTACCTGGGGTGAGAGTCCTCTCTTGGCACTCAGTAGCTCTGTGGGAGTCCAACAAGGTCATAAATCACTAAAAAATATGTATTTTTTTTTAGGTTTTATTGTTACTGTCTGTGTCTAGAAGGAACAGAACTTTCAAAGGTCTTGGCAATTTCTGCCACATTGCTGGCCACAAATTTAAAAAAACGCTTCTGTGTCCCAGTACTGGAAACATTTGTGCCCTCCCTTTCTTGGTTTAGAACCCGTTTTTGAAACAGGCCTGTGCTTTTACTAGAAGAGAAAATTTTAACCTTTGTATGAAATACAAACTGGGTTTAGAAATCAGATTTATCTAGGAAACAACAGGTTTGCTTCAGACCACAGTTTTACTCCCCACATCTCTTCATACATTGCTCCTTTTGCTATGCAGCCTTTTTGGGTCAGATATAGCTATTTATCCTTACTTAAATTGGTCCAATCCACTGTAACAAATATACTTATTTGAACACTTGTAAATTCCTAATTTCTGAACTACCAGTCTTTTAAAAAATTTGGCATCCAAGCCTCTCAGTCAGCCTGCCCACACACACTGTCCACATCCGTGTTCTGGTAAAATGCCAGAGTCTGCACCGGTCTCAGATGGGAAAAATCGCAATTCTCTGTTTTCAAATGAGTCCTGTTAATTACCAAAATTATTCCCACAGCAAGTCCAAAGGGATTTTGGTTCCTTCAGAAGATCCATGATTAAACATAGTTAGACTCAGCAGTTTTATTCAGTGTGGTATCTCCGATCTGTTATCTTCACTCTGCTAAGGACACCAGTGCTTTCCCTCCACTTCCTCCAATTTCCGGTGTATCCACAATACATGGATTTTTCATGTTTCTTAGCAATATAAGTTATCCATATTCCTATACTTTCTTTTTAGATTCTCATATAAACCCTATGAATTTCTGTCCAGAGAAGAAGCTGTGGCTGCCCCAGCCCTGGAAGTGTTCCTGGGCAGGCTGGACAAGGCTTGGAGAAACCTGGTCTAGTGGAAGGTGTCCCTGCCCATGGAAAGGGGTGGATCAAGATGGTCTTTAAGTTTTTTTTCAACCCAAAGCATTCTGTGCTTCTAATACACTTTTATATTGATTTTAAATTGTATCCTTGTATCTACTTTTCAAATGACTTATCTTTAATACATCAACATGATGCACAGCTTTGTTTTCCCTTTTCTCTCGTGGTTTTATTCTGGACATTGTAAACCTTCAAGTCTCTGTGTATTCTCTGTATTTCTTTTAAGCATCTTTTGGAGAAATCACAGAATCATAAATGGATTGGGTTGGAAGAGACCTTCAAGATCCTCTAGTTCTTACCCCTGCTGTGGGCAGGGACATTTTCCACTAAACCAGGACCTTCCCCTAGATCAGATCATAAATTAAGCTGCCAAAATTAGCTGAAATCCCAATTAAACATGATCTGCAGTCACTACCAATAAACAGCTACCACTAAAGAGATCCAAAATCTCAACCTCACAGTTTTGAGCTGCCTCTGCAAAACGCCACAGTTAGGAATTAAAATTTCTCATCTCCTCCACTACAGATCCAGTTGCCTCGGCAGCATTTTACTGCACAGGCTCAATAAACATTCCACGTGTCATCAAGCCGGCAGTGAACATCCACACAAGTCTGTCTTAACACGTCAAAGATCCAGGGATTTTCAGCACCCCATCCCTCATGCCGTGCACGAGAAGATTCAACAGCAGAGACAGAGAGGAGGAAGGTATTTGGAAACTTGGTACACACGAGCAAATTTAAGATGATGAAAATTGTGGTGCCTTACAGTAGCAGCGCTGTTACACGCGTTACAAACACTGAATTTTGTCAAACTATTTCCAGTAAATGCATTTTTTCCCCACCTCAGCACTAGAAATTCCCAATGCACAGTATAAATCGTTATATTCTGCACTTTCTAGCGCAAATGAGGACCAAGTTTTACCAGCCAGCTTTCAGGAGTGTTTACAGCCTTCCTTTCTGGTGCAGAAGCACACGGATCTCAGGCTGGGAAAAACATTTCTTATTCTGATTTTTTCCTTCTTATTTCAGGCAAAAATTCCAAACCATAAAAAAGCTTTTGCCTTCTGCTGCCACTGAATACCAGTTGCTGCACAAGTAAAACAGAAAAAGGCTGAAGTTATTTTAAAACAGCTACTTTTTCTCTAGTTAAGTGTTTACTTTTTAGTAGTTGACTATGTTTCAGGTGGGAAATTAATGCCCAAAGTGATGCAACCACCAATACCCCTGAGTAAGGCAGGAGCAACAAGTGAAAGAAAAAAACTTGCTGGGTAATGTAAAAACATAATATGGAAGGTAAAACACTATTATTAACTGGGGAGAAAAACCCATAAAACAAACACAACAGAACAACACCCTCTGATGATTCTTTTTAGTCTCTGGCAGTATTGCTACAAAATACCTAATAAAGGTGACACAAAAAACTTCTAAACCATTTATTAATTACTTGAGGCTATTTTTCATTTTACTGCTTCACTGCAATTTCCATTAGCATGGGAAATTGTACCATTTTTTTCCAAAGAGATATTTCCAGTGAAGTCAGTGTGGATTCAACAAGACCAGGACCATCATATAAATAGAAATCAGAAAATAGTATTTCCATAAGAAACCGCTCAGATTTATTGGATTAACAGGCACTTACAAGTGACTCACACTGACACAGCCTATAGTAATCCAATCTATTTGAGATAAGAATAAATTCAAAGGAAACCTTAAATTTAGAAAAATCACCTCTCTGGCTGCACACATAGCTGGCTTTATTACACGAAATCACATTAAGTGTTCTCTCCAAATGGGAGGACAAATAAATTAAAAGCTAAATTCTAGCAATTTTTTTTCTCCATGAGTGCAGCATGTCCTTAACAGCAGTAGCTGCCACACTGAGCATAATTAGAGAGGGATAAGAGAGCCCTGTGTCGAAGTGCCTTGTGGAACACAGCAGTTTTCCTGTCCTACAATCCCACAAGAATACGCTGTGCTAAAAGGAGTGGGAAGAAGAAAAGCCACCAAGCCACCTCACCTTGTCTCAGGAGAATTAAGGGATTGTTAAATCTACAGTGGGAACCAACATTTTTCCAGTGCATGTACACTGGTTTTCATTTCCGTCCGGGATTTCTTGGGGAACTCTGACTTGTCTCTAGGGGATGTTACTAAATCCTAACAAACACTGAGGTGTTCTGGCTCAGCACACTGAAACATCACTGCTTTCCTGAAACCCTGAAGGATGCATTCACAGCGCTCACACCTCCTTTAAAACATGGCAGCAAGCAGGGAGCTGGGATGGAGCTTATTTCTATAAATACTCCTCCGCAGCAATAGGAGAATTTTTACCTCTTGATATCACCATGAATAGCAACAGTCTGAAAAAAATGTATTATTAAATATTACAGAGTCACAGAATGGTTTGGGTTGGAAAGGACTTTCAAGAATATCCAGTTCAGACTCCTTGCCAAGGACAAGGACACTTTCCACTATCCCAGGTTGCTCCATGCCCTGCCCAACCTGGCCTTGGGTTCTTCCAGGGATGGAGCAACCACAGCTTCTCTGGGCAACCTCTGCCAGGGCCTCACCTCTCTCTGAGGGAAGAATTTCTTCTTAATATCCTATCTAAATCTGCCTTCTTCTCATAGGAAAAGAAAAAAGCCAATATAAGGAAAGTAACACTGGTCAGAGCAAGGGGTCATGCACTGAGAACTGGACTTTTATCTACATCACCAATTACTGTAAGATATAATTAAATACCACCTGTGCGTAAGGATATTTGAAAGCCATGGGATATTTGAAAGCTACCTGTGTTCTGCCCTCCATAAAGCAAAGACACTTCTCTGTGCACAGGGATGTGAATCACTGAGTACACAGATGAAAACTCATTTGTAAGAACCATCTGCACAGTACTGAGGCCAACAAAATCTTATCAAATGCAGACTTCAAGGCTGAAGTGACTTATTTAGGGAACTGCTGTGCTGCTCTCACCTGCAGCAGCCAGTTAAGTTAGATCAAGGACAACAGCACATACCAACTACATCATAAGCAGGAGGCTTTAATTTTTTATGCACACTTTCCTTCAGGCATACACACCCACTCTCAGAAAATTCCCATTAATGGCCATTCTACAATCCTGAAAAGCAAAATGTTATAGCCTTGGGCTAACTAAACTAGAGTGAGCTATGGTGAAGCTGCGATCACAGCGAAAACCTGCTGTCTGACTTTTACCACAATAAAGACACTCCCTCAGACAGCCTCTTTACAGTATAATACTTTCAAGAAAACCTCACCATAACCTGCACCTCCTGTGAATTTGGTCATGACAGCCTGGGGCCTTGCCCAAGGACGCTCAGAATAAAGATCAAAAATTAACCAGTAGTCAAAAAACGTTGATTCTACCCAAGATTTTTAATGTCCTTCAAGAGGTGATGTGGATCTTGGCTTGAAGGAGTGCAGAACAGATGAGAACTCAAATGGCAAAACGCAAGGGGACAAGGCACAATTTGTTCTGATTGAAAGAGAAGGTTAAAACCCTCATTTTCTGTCACAATGAATTGGGTTTTCAGAGTGAGACATCCCTGCCCTTGTGCTTTTTTCAGATTTGATTTTTGGAGAAATTCTAGCCTTTACATTACAGTAAAATGCTGTAAATTTCAAATAGCTAGATTTTTGTGCTAACCCTAATTCATAATCATTCTGGCCTTGCAACCGTGGTGTGAAATTCACTGAGCTAGACAGCTGGGAAGGGGGGGGTGTGAAGAGTGGGGGTGGTGTTGTGGTTTTTTATTATTATTGCACTTCTGGTGTTCAACCCTTCTACTCTATACAAAATCCATATTCAGAAGTCTGTAAGCATGAAGATGCTTTTACGTACAAGGATTTGGTCAGACTCTAAAAGCATCTGCACCTTCATTTGCAATGAATGAATCTCTCTTGAAATTTATTTCGGTGACCAAAATATGTGTGTCTAGCCTGTAGTCCTGTCTTACTTAAAATGGTGCTCAGAAAATTGTTTTGTCCATGTAATGCTCTCCAAAATCATTTTTATCCCTTCAAAACCCTCTAAAGGACATCTACTAAGAAATGCTTTCCAGCGAAACCTAGAGAAAACTGCCTGAGCTCACAGTACTTGTACAAAACTAAACCTTACATGAAGTTCTAGGAAAAAACCACCAGCTTTTCACGTAAACTTGTGGTGAATTTTCACTGAAGCCCTCAACCCTGCCAACCCATGGCTAAATGTCATTTATACTTCATTTCCTACTCTGCATCAGCCACAACAGCAAGACAGTTTTGCTCTGTCATTTTCAGACCTCATTAAAACCCAATGCTAAGCATAATTATGGATAGTGGAACTTGGCTGTGAAAAAACAAAAAATCCCCAACATTAAGACAATCTAAGAAATTTAGCCTTTTCTTTTTTTTTCCTATCTAAATGGGCCTTGGCCACAGAACTCTCCACCAAAGACATGGTTTTGTTTTTTCACATGCCCTTGATACATGATCAGATCAATATCATGAGGTGTGCAAATTTAAGCAGAATTATTTAGGTTAGAAAACCCCTCGAAGATCACAGAGTCCAACCTTAACCCAGCACTGCCAAGAGGCCACCATTAATCCATGTCCCCAAGTGCCACATCTTTTAAATCCCTCCAGGAATGGCAACTACACCACTGCCATGGGCAGCTTGTGACAGGGCCTGACAACTCTTCTGATGAAGAAATTTTTTACTAAAATCCAAAGTGAACCTTTCCTGGAAACTTGAAGCCATTTCCTCCTGTCCTATCACTGGGAAAAGACAAGCAGAACCTACCTACAACTGCTTTGTAACACAAGCACATCAGAAAATCAAACTCTCGCTCAATTTCTCAAACAACTCTCATTCAACTTTTAATTATTTCCCCCCGCCAAAAATCTTCTACTCTTAACAATTCTTTAAAGGTCACTTAAGCCACACCAAGAACTATGAAAAGCAACACTGAGGCTGTTTCATGAATCACCTCCCAAGGTATCCTGATCCAAAGCACACGTCACTGTATTTCTGCCTCTGTAATATTGTCTTTAGGCAGCTACAAGTTGTCTCAGTGAGAAAACATTATCTTGTGCATGTCCTATTAAAAAAGATTAATCTGTTCGACACCTGATGATTCACTCACCCACATGTTAAAAAGTCCACACAAAAATGACTCATTCTGTCCGTAAGAACATTCACCTGGGATACCCAAGTCCTCTCATCTTTTCCGGAGCTGGTAACTGCTTTTTCTTGTAAAGGTGGTGGATGGAGGCTTCCCTATGAGAGCAATGGGTGCCATGAAGGAGAAACAGACATGGGACTGGGCCCTGAAAATTTTATAAACAATCTAAATAATAATAATAATAATAAAAATACTTGAGAATTAGACTTGTGGATAACTGAAGCACTGGCAGAGCAAACAGTAACACGCCACAGTGAGACAGTGGTTGAAGGCAACAACTGATTTTAATCTTAACAACTGATTTTAATCCTAAGAACTGATTTTAATCCTAAAAACTGATGTTAATCCTAAGAACTCAATGTCACCCAGATTTGAAGGGTTTCAGGCTACTCCTCCATGACTTGGGCACTTTCTCCCAGAAAAGGGCTTGGGAGCAGCCCTACTGAATCACCCTGGTAGGGATGGCCAGCACAGGGCAAAGCCATATTAAGGGCTTGGCTGGTGACATCAGCTCTGTGCTCGTGCAACAAATCAAGCTGACTCCCAGGCTGGAACTTCACGTCCAGTTCTGATACCCACGCTAAGGAGACGCCAAAGGACTGGCAAGAGTTCAGGGCAGAGCTCAGGAAATCGTGGCTCTGGCTGGGATACAGACTCCGTGACGCCAGGCCAAACGTCTCCTTCACCAGGGAGATGAGTCCCTGACCTTGTTTTCATAGGTACTTTGTGAATGTGACAAATAACAAGCAGCTCTTTGATCCTTGCAGAGAAAGGCATGGCAAGATGTTACAGCTGGAAGGAAAACAAGGCTGAATTTGAAGTAATTTCTTGCTTTTTAGCAATAGCACTGCTAAATATTTACTATTACTGGGTGTTTTAGGACAGCAGAGCTTTTAACAGCACTCCAAGATGCACTTCAGAGGGAAAATTCTTATCCTCTTTCACAGAGAACCACATAGGATTGATACAGAGACATGAATCTAAAAACTGCATGGAATCACAGAATAATTTGGGATGCAAGGGACCCTGAAGACCATCCAGTTCCAACATCGTGGGCAGGGACACCTGCCACTATCCCAGGTTGCTCCAAGCCCCATCCAACGTGGTCTTGAAAAATTCAAGGGGTGAAGCAGCCACAGCTTCTCTGGGCAACCTGTACCAGGGCCTCCCTACCCTCATAGCCAAGAATTTCTGCCTAATATCCAATCTAAATCTACTCTCTTTCAGCTTTAACCCATTCCCTTGCCCTAACACTGCTTGCCTTTTATTAAAAATAAAAATCCTAAAGTTACTATTGAAGTTAATTTTTGTATTTAATTTTATTGTTACTGCTATGTGATGCCTTGAAAGAAGCAGTTTACAGATTGTTTTCCTCCTTGGTAAATTTATCTGCAAAAATACAGGCATGGAAAACACCTGATTTGCTGTTTTTCTTGCACCTCGTTACCTCAAGAAGTAACATGGAAAATAAAGAGAGAAAAAAAGAGAATATAAGACCTTAATTTAGGGGAAAGTAAATGGTAACTGTGATCGTGTATTACTAGAATATGATGAGAATTTATGCAAGAGGACACTGGTTTAGCCAGAAAAGCACTTAACAGAAGTGACTAAAGACATGCTTGCTGCTTGCATGACACAGCTCTCACTTTCCAGCCCTTCTATCGTCCAAACACATTTTACTGCCACTCCTTCTACAACTCCTGAACCTGAATTTTTTGACTGAAGCTTAGACAGTACTTGGAGGCACCAAAGTGCACAGCACACCCAGTTCAGTAATCCAGGAAAAGATAAGACTTTTAGATGTACTTGTTGTACCAACACCTTGCATTCCACGAGGAAACAGGAACAAAGAGAACAAACTGGCCAACACCACAAATGAGCCCTGAGAAATGAAAAACAAACAAACAAAAAAAATCCAACAAAGGAAGATCATTTCCTGACACAAGAAATAAAGTATATAGATCCTGAACTCTTGTTTGTTTCTACTTCTGTATGTAAAAAAAATAAAACTGAACCGAGTAAGGCATAACTGACTCATTTTTATTTCTGAGTCATCCCAAATCAGTGGATTCTTGTGTCAGACTATCTGTGCCCTCACGAATGTAATGGAATATGGCAATTTCTAATCCACTTAAGAATCAGGAAATTCACACAGCAGGTGTGAACACTAATAAAACACTATTTTCACTTTATACTGAAAAAAAAATCCATCAAGCCCTCTCTATGGAATATAATAAGAGCACTGAAGGGAGTGGATAAGATAAGCCACGCTGTTCTACAAGAAAAAAGCAGGGCAAGTCCTTTCCTGGCTTGTCCCACCAGGATTACAAACCTTGAACTAGGAGAAAACAAATAAAAAAACCTCTTGACAGCAGTAAGAGATCAGGGCAAACCTCCCTGACAGCGCCCTGTGCTGGGGGCTGCACACACAAACCACATCCTAAACAGCAGCAGCTCTGCTCCTGAGCCACGAGGCAGCAACTCCTCACCTTCCCCTCACACTCCCATTGCATCCCAGTTTAATGTTCTGCAAAAGCAAACACGCTGGGTTTATGTAATACCTGCCAGGGCGTCATTCACTCCACGTGATTTGCAATTTTAACTCCTTCAGGATGCCATCCTAGAAAAATTAATGTGTTCCAGGAGCTTGGAATACTCCTATTTCTGGGGAATTTATCACAAGAAGTATTTAGCCCAGTGGTTTTAAATCTTCTAATTTTACAAGGAGATTCGAACTGCTCAGCATTTTTTTTTAAATTCTTGCTCCCAGAATTACCAAGTTACATAAGAATCTTGTATGCCAGTAACGAAACATTTTCTAGTCTCCAAGGTAGCACAGAAATGCCAGAAATTTGTCTGACATTCCTCCCCCTTCCAAAAAAAACCCAGCAGGCATGTAAAAAGAACTCAAAGTGTTATTTATAAAGTCTCACTAATTATCAGTTATTGAAATACTAGTAGCTCAATTGTTCCTGAATGCTTGGTGAGGAATGTTGTTGATCATTTCCATGCATTCCTGTCAGGTCTTCTTTATCCAGGGAAAAAATGAGAAGAAAAAAAACAAAACAAAAAAAGGGAGAAGAAAGAAAAAAGGAGAAAGAGAAAAAAAAAAAGAAAAAATAATAAGAAGAAGAAAAAATAAAAATAAGAAGCAAAAATTTAAAGAAAAGGGAAAAATTTAAAGAAAANCTGATGTTTTTATTAAAGTAAGTATCTATGGCTTTAATAAAACACATGAATTAAACCAAGTTGTTTCCTCCCAATATCATGGCATCAACCACTATGGGATCAGCATTTGGAATAAAATCAGCAGGAGCACTTCCCCATCAATGACAGCAATATACAGCTCTGTTAATTTATTGCTCATTATTATTCATCATTACTCTGCCTCAAAACAACTTTCAGGAGAGGAGTAGCTGGGAAACTTTGCATTTTTCCTTAGCAAGTATCTATGTAAAACATAAAAATGAGGCATCTAAACTATCTGTTCCCAAGTACAAAGGCTGTTTATATGGTCTACAAATTCTTCTAAAATACAAAAGTAGATTTTAAAAGATTAACACATACATGAAAAAGTCCAAATCCTAGCTAACACTTGAATATTGGTGTCTTAAAGCTATTTTAAGTGAAGAGCAGCAGTAGAGACGAGCGTGGAACTATGGCTACAGTTCTTGAAGCTACCAAATATCTACCAAATATCTGGTCCCACCCCATGGAAAAGGATAGCTGGATGTCCAGTGAAGTATCCAAGCTTCTTGAGCTGCTTACAGAATTTCCCTTATCTCTTTATTTGCTATAGGTGGAATACTTGAACCAAGTCACCTGTGCCTGCCCCTAGATTAGGACAAGAAAATTGGAAAAATTTCCTTTCTCTCCCTCTCAACCTCTTCACCTTGCTTCAGACCTAAAGCCTCCAAAATGTTTTGCACAGGCATGTTGTAAAACTAACTTTAGGTGTTTAGTAGAGAAAAAAAGGGAAGCATTTTGGATCTCTCTGCAGAACTAAAGCCTCAAACTGCAGTTCTGTTCATTTGTATTTTAATCCAGTTTGTGTGCTGGTATTCCTGCAGCATATGGCAGTGTATATTTCAGTTGGAAGAGCTTCAAGGAGGAGCAGCAGCATCATTCTAAAAAACTGCTTATATACCAAATCAAGTTTTTGTTTTTTTTTCCCAAGTGAGTTTCACTTAAAATCTTTAGGATGCTCATCCTCTTCTACCAACACAAAAACCCCTCCAAATCCAGAACAAGTTTCCTTTGCCCAATTATCTTTAGACTGTTCTCAGCTTTTTATGGCAGTACCCCAAGAAATAACAACTATGAAGGAAGTTTAAGTTCCCTCTTTAGAACCATGATGATAAAAAATAAGATAAGATCTTACTACTTGCTGTTTGGAATTCTTCCAGCAATTAGGAGACTCCAGATAAAGCTCATCTCACTTTAAAAATCTGATACCCAGGTGAGATTAACCTTAATCCAGCAGGATTATGTGGATATCACCTTTCACAATTCTAGGTAGGTGAAACCCTCAGTTGCAGGGGAAGCAGAGCTCTGAAAACCTGCCGAGAGATGGTATTTGCATTACAAATGTGAGCAGGAGTTACTGTAACCCAGTCACAGGTGGTACCACTGCCAACACCTCAGCAGAGGCTGAAATCCCACATCAAGTGTCTAAAATAGACAACACCAGAAACATCATTCCTGAAATAACCTCAGGACCTTACAGAAGGTGAAAATAGACAACTTGAAGGAAACAAACCCTCTCAACAAACACCAAGATGATTATTCATTGATTGCTGAGGAGTCCTACCTCACATTTAAGGCAGTGCAGAGGCTTTTCCAGGCCTTGATACCAACAAAATCTCACCACTGATTTCAGGAAGATTTCTGCCTCAGCGAGGACTTTGGGGTCTTTCCCTTGAGAAGTGCTCAACAACTAACTACACATTACTATGTCTAAAGAAGGTGAAACATCCCTCCTAAAAATTGTACACAAACCCTTGCCTCAAACCAGTTATCCCAAGTATTCTGTACAGCCCCATGTGTGGAGCAGAAACTCCTCCAGTGAGTATCCTCCCAAACCACAAGAATGTGGTGTTAATTTTCCTTAATTCTTGGCAGACATTAACTGAAAACACCCCTCATCCTCTCTGTCCTGACACCATCCCTGAACATTTGCACTCAATCCACGCTTACTTGATGTCAAGAAATGAACACCGAGCTCTCAGCATCCTTCAGACCTTCAGGAAAGACTTGTCCTTCCCCAAATTAACATAACAACGAGATCAATAAATGCCAGTGCTGAAGCAACACCTGCTCTAAGGTTTGGTGGGCAGAAGAGCTTTTCAAACCTGCTAGAAACCGAGATCAGCTACCACACAGCTGGAAGAAACCCCAGCCCTACATTATGTAATCTACATAGTTTTTAGACCAGTCTGCATTCTTGCAGAGCCCAAAACTGAGGAAGCTACAGACAGAAGAGAACAGAAAAAGCTCATTAATCTCAGCCCAGAGGCTGCTGAAGAGTCTGTATTTGCACACTGAGGCAGGACTGCCCACTCACCCACACAAACCTGAGCACTGAAATCTTGTAATATCGAAGGTAAAGCACCACAAAATTTCCAGCGAGTCAGATCAGTCCTTTATTTGGATGAACAACCACTAACAAGTTAAAAGATCCACTTCAGGGTTGGGTTTGGGTTTTCCTTTTCTTGGCAGCGTGTGAATAAGTCCAGACACAAACTCATCTTAAAAACTGAGAAACAGCTCAACTGATGCTGCCACTGACCATACGGAACGAACAGAAAGTGGTAACAACCAAATTCAATCTGACCTTTAAAGACAGATTCATCTCACCCAGTTTCTTCTGTTGAGTATGCTGGGGGTTTTCCTCATTTCACAGAATCACAGAACGGTTTTGGTAAGAAGAGACCTTAAAGTCCATCCAGTCCCACCCCCTGCCATGGGCAGGGACAGCTTCCACTGTCCCAAGTTGGACACTTCCCGGGATGGGGCAGCCACAGCTTCCCTGTGTAACCTGTGCCAGGGCCTCCCCACTCCCACAGTAAAGAATTTATTCCCAATATCTCATCTAAAACTGCTCTCTTTCAGTTTGAAGCCATTCTCCCCTGTCCTGTAATCACATGCTTTTGTAGACTCTGAAATGGAATATACTACTAGAAATGCAGTCTCTGAGTACATCTCCAAGTTGCAGACTTTTTGCTTATTTATATAAGAAGAAAAACAGTTGAAACTATCAAGCATCCAAGTCAAACCAAGCTGCTCCTTGCAATCAACATTATTTTATAAGATCTATGTATGTGATTTAAAATTCCACTCTCATTTTATCCTTTTAGGTCACCCACAGAACTATAATTTCCTTTCACCCAAAGAGATATTGCAAGCCTTCTCCTTGCTTTTAATCAAGCATCAAATTGCTCTTTCTTAACTATCATGACTGAAAAAAAAATCTCTAAAAGTGAACACATTTGCCAGTTCAAAACACTGAAATACCAGGGTGGGATTTAATTCACTCCATTTCAAACACCTGCAGCACTGGGTCTGTGAGGATTTTGAGTGTCTAAATCCCTCTCTATCGCCCAGGGAACACAGACAGCAGCTCATCTGACCACACAGAGATGATGACAGAAGGATGAACCAAACTGCTCATTCCACTTCACTGGCTGGGAGAGCATCCTCCAATTATTCCAGCAGGATGAGAGCCACAACAAGGAGAAATCTTCTGGTAAAAACTTTCTTATATCATTTTGTCAGACAAGAATATCTCAAAGTGCATGGAAGCCCATGAAGATCAAAACTCCTTCCTTCCAACAAAAGCATATTAAGAAAGAAAAGACACAAAAGCACATTAAGAAAGAAAAGACACTAAACCAAGTTCAGCGGTAAAGAGAGAATTCCCAGTTCCAGACAATGCTCCATGCCTGGCAGTGTCCAAAGCCAGGTTGAACAGGGATTGGAGCAACCTGGTCTAGTGGAAAGTGTCCCTGACTGTGTCAGGGGTAGAACTGGATGGGCTTTAGTGTCTTTTCCAACTCAAATCATTCTGTGCTTCTGAAACTTCCCAGCCCCATGAAGGTACCTGACCAGTTATCAGCATCAAACATCACCTCTTGAAATTAAAGTGGCCAAACGGCAGAATTTTGAGACAGATAAATTCTCAGTGTAGTCACTGTAATATAAACACTGCTTTTTTAAGACACCATTAACTAGCATTCCTTCAAGCAACTCCAAAAACCCACAGCAGAGGCAAAACTTGACCCATCCTGACCTGTATACAGGATCTTCACTGCTGAAGAGTGGCTGCATTACTGATTACAAAGCACTCAAGTCCAGTACTTGAAACAGTAGTTTTTTCTATTTTTAGCTGTGCAACTAAAAAAATAAAATATCCCTGCTTGAGCAGGAGGGTTGGACCAGATGATTTTAGTCAGGTCCTCAATAAGCTCAAGCATTCTGTGATGAAGAAACAAGGGAACTGCTTTAAACAAAACTAAAATGAACAAGCAAAAAAAGGTGAAGGTACTAAGGGGGTGACAGTTTGCTGAAGACCCCATATTGTATATGGAAGAATAGAGTAAGTGCAACTTAGAATAAGGAAAAATATTAAGAAAGCGCTCTAAATCAAGTCCTTCAAAAAGTGAAGTCATACTGTAATTCCAGGTAAAAATAAAAAGACTTTAACAAACTAAATGTAAAATTTTAAACTGAAAAAAAAAGTACTGAGAACTGATGTGTTAAGAGGAAATTTTATCAAATACTCCCAGAACGGTGAAGCTCATGGAAAGCCTGCTGGGCCAGTAGGCGACAAAAGATAAAAGGCTATACAGGACAAAGCTGTGGGGAGGGAGAAAAAACCTCAGAAATGCTTCTTTGCCACATGAAAACCCAAATGAACTCACAGTTCAGCACGTAACAGTTCAGGGAACTTCCAGCTCTGGCACCTGCCTGCAGAGGACCAGGAAAGAGGATCCTCTCTGGGAAGCTGAGCATTGCTCACTGCCAAAGCCTACCAGGAATTACACAGCCAGCAGCACGTGGATGCAGCCAGATTTCTAAGGAAATTATTAAAAATTCCAACTGATGGACTGCAAGCTGCAGGTCACAGACAGGATGGCTCTGAAAGGGCTCCATGGATATTGGGAGTCCCTAAAAATTACCAACTTCTCCACAAGATCTTGAAGAAAACTCAGCTGTAGAGCAGAAAGGAGGAAGGTCTTATGAATCAACAGTTAATTTACATGCAGAGAACATAAACCCTTATAGACACACATAAAATCAGACTCCTGTACAGGACTGGAGTTAGACCTCTCTCATTTAACTGAACAATAAATTATGCTTTTCTGAAAAGGACACACTGTGAGGTCAAAGGTCTAGTACAGATAAACCAGTAAATGCATCAAAGAAGTTATCCTCAGTCTTTTCTCCCATCTGTTTATTATACAACGTGACTGGGAGAGAAAACAGAAGATGAAATTCAAGTAGATTAATTCCAAGGCCCTGTATATATAGACAAAAACAGCCAACTACACACAGAAAACGAGGGGTTCTAAATTAGTTTTTTTTCCTGATTAGGACAGACCTTGAAGTCACTGCAGATAGCTTTGTGAAAATACAGTTTTCACAGGGGTTGATAACAGGAGCACTGAAAAAGCAAACAGAATTTCAGGAGTAATTAGGAAGGAGCAGAGGTGGTAAGAGGAAGCAGCAGTGGGACATTGGGACACCACTCATGTGCAGTACATTCATGTCCTCAACTCTCCACTTCCCTAAGCTGCGGCTGCAGAACAGCATTGGAAAAAATTATTTTATGCTACAGGTCCTTTAGATGTGGCCCAGTTTTACATTAGATATTTACTATGTTAATGTAAAACAAGAGCAAGTAACAGTTCTACTGCTCAGGTAATTTCCTACACTAAATCATCTAAATCAAGTGTTGTCTTTATGACTGTGGGGATTGATTCTGTTGCCTAATTTTCCTTATTCAATATAATTTTCTATTTACTAGCAATGCAGAGAGTGACAGACCAGCAGGTTCCAACCAAACTGGTTTTGAGACTAAAAATTCAGAAGATGAAAAATGCTGTCAACAAAGCAGGCGTGGACCTTTTAAACATTAATCATCATCCTCAGTCATCTAAAAAGGTGAATCCCTTGCCCACCCTATCTTCCAGAAGTGAAATTACAAATAGGCAGCACTGGAACACTCTGCCCAGGGAAGTGGTGGAGTCACAAAATGTGTGGATATGGCACTTGAAGATATGGTTTAGTGGTAAATATGGTGGTGCTTGAGGGCAGAACTTGGTGATCCCAGAGGTCTTTTCCAACCTTAATGATTCTGATATTAGATCTTACATATTATTATTATCCATTCCTACAAAGTATTTTACAGCTACTCCACATTTACAACTGTACCAAAACAGCACAGTGATTTTACCACAAATTCAGCTGTGCCACGTGCAGAAGTGGGCAAACCCACTCTGTTTTTGGCAGGACTTGGTGCCATTTCAGCTCTTCTTTCCACAGAGATCTGAGCTGGGATCTGTTCCCAACACTGTTCAATGAATTCATAAATGACATGAAAAGGGCTCAACAGTGAGATGACAACATCTGCTGATGATAGTGAAGTTATTCACAGTAGCAAAGGCAGTAAATAAGTAGTAAAAAAAAAAAAAAGAAATGCGTGCAGATTACTCACTGGACATCAAAATATGTAAATAAAATTCAGGAGTGAATTTAATGAGGAATCTCAATGAAATTAAGTGTGAAGTAGGATGACTGGATGTGGGGCAAGTGGCTCTATTTCACATATATAGGTCAGCAGGCTTTGAACTGACACAACACTTGTAGCAGGCTAAGCTCTAGAAAATTATGGTTGTAATGGGAATAGTTATGTCTGAATTACTGAAGTCTTTTCCAGTGCAAGAAGAGAATTTTAAAAGAAGTTCAGGCTCAAAAGTTAACAAAAGAATATGGTTCCTCACTGAACAGCCTGATGTGTTAGTTAAGCTGGGGAACAACAGAGCTTTACACCTCCCAGTACTTCTCACTAATGAATGCCAAAAGACAAGTCCAGTAAACGCTGCAAAAAAAACTCCAAACAAACAAACAAAAAAAATCCAGCTCAGTGAGTCCATGTACTACAGATGTCAGGACAATGAAGACTGTGCAGAAGGAGGATCCTATTCCTCAATAACCTGTTGCTGTGCTCCTCAATAACTCCCCTGCGGTCACTGCTGGAGACAAATCACTGCTCTAGGTCAGTGTATAGAAAAATGGGAGTTTCTCCTCTTACTTTCTCTTCAAGTTGTCACACCTTTTCATTGTATTCTGGACTTTTTGTGTTGTCTATCAGGGAAAATCATCTGAACTATGCTGGAAAAGCAAATCCAAAATGCCAAGCAGGAGCAGCTGGAAGGATGAAAAGGATCTGGTGCCTAAGCATAAAGTCTGTTACCTCGTAGATAATTCTGTTTGCATTCAAGTTGCAATGCAGCTTTGCTCCCATAAAGCATTCATCCAAAGTGCAGCAGAACAGTTCCCTCCTTCTCAAAGCAAAATCAAACCTAGGAAAAAAGGGTCCATTCATTATCTGAGTTCCCCTTCCACAAAGGTGACTTAAGCTTATTGCTCTTTCCCTGAATTTCCCCTACATTTCCACTCTCACTGGAAGAAAAACTCCCTTTGAAAAATCCCAACCTGAAAAATCACCTGGATTTCCCAGCAAAAAGATGAAAGTCCTACCTATTCCAGGAAACAGTTCTAATTCATTTAACAAAATTAATAGGTATTTAATGACACTTTCAGACTACTACACTGTAACTGACTCAATACAGTTGATCTGGCAGTATAAAAATAGGAAAATATTAACCACTGTATCAAAATAATCTTTGAAAGAATTACCACATCACTACTTCCTCTCAAAAAGACACCAAGTTACTCCAACATGGAGCAAAACAAATCTTCTCCCACAGAAAGAGAATTAGAAAATTTTACTTTTCTGGGTGCATATAGCACTAATTCTTAAAAGCCAAGGCTACAGAAACAACTTCTATGCTGACAGATACTGAGTCACTTGAAGAGATTATAGATTATAAATTATTGAACTACACTACCTCAAACCATCTACTCCCTTCAGTCCTGTAACACTTCCCATGGATAAATAAAACATAACCTATGTAACAAACATCAGAAATCAATTTTGCCTGGACACCGTGTTTTCTTTCACACAGCATAGCTGCCTAAATTTAGCATGTATGTTTTTATTTCTCTTACAAACTATGCTAACAAACTCTGTGGGGCTCTTCACTACCCTTCATGCTGAACCACAGGCTTGCAGATGAAGGCTGGGAAAATTGACAGGACCAAATATCCCAGTTGGGAAGAGGAGGATGAGTGAGGGGGCTGTACCAGTAATCAAGTGCAACTCCACTTAGCTCTGGAATAGGAATGGAATATGGAGAGACAAGCATGGATGAATTAATTTTGTATACAAATACATCTAATTGCACACTTGAAGTTCCTGGAAGGTTTGCCATCTGGGCTAAATCAGCTGAATTATCCATGGAAAAGATGGATTCCTTTCTACCTTTTTAGAGACAAATCATCCCCTTCAAGGGGGTCTGGAATAGGAACTGTCAGGAAGCTGTTCACCTCTGGCTTAGCAGCACTGGACATTTAAGCTTCATGAGAAAAACCTCACCCACAGCTTTTGAGATAAAATAGAAAAATGGGAGTATTTGTATGCGTTTAGGATGTTTTGTAGGAGCATCGAAGCTGAAACTCCTCTGTTACACTGCTGGGAATCCTGCACTACTGTACCTGACTGCTACTACATCCACAAATACACTCATGTGCTCTTTCACAAGCACCCAGTTCCACCTTTGAGAGTTATTTATGCTGCTTGGAAAGATGAGGGATCTGGATCCACACACACCAGCTACCTTCACTCTACCTGCAGTGTCTCAATTCCATATCCTCCTCCTGTGCCTGGTGCAGACACTTTGCCAGCACACTCCCTGCCCATGTGAAAACAGCATTTGCCTGGAAAACCCACTTTCCTCTGCTCCATACTGAAAGGAATTAACAGGCTGAAGAATTATCTCAGAAAGAAAACCATTCTGGTATTTAAGATGCGGTGATAACCAACCAATGAACAGGAAATCAAGTATTAGGGTGGAAGACTGCAGCTGTACTCAGTTGGTACCTGCAAATATTTGCTGTTGAAATTAGGTAACCTCTGTAAAAGGTGAGAGTCGTTACTGGATAGATTCTATTTGTATTCCCTCACAGCTGCCACCACACAATTCTTATTTCTTCTTGGACCCACCATATCTAAAAAACAATGATCTTCTTGTACTGTGGAAGGGATGGAATGTGAAATCCCATCCACATCCCAACAGAATCCCACAAACATTTTGGCAGGAAAAATTTATTATGTAAAGCCCAGATGGCATCCCAAATATTTCTACTTCAAAATTTAGGACTATTTTTTTTTTTTCGTTAAAATAAATTACACAAAAGCATCATGCCTAAAATTAACTGTACAAGAGCATCAGGCAAGGTAACCAGACTTAACAGAGCAGTTATTTGGACTATGGGAAGAATGGGAATGTGGTTTTTCTCCATTTAACTCCATTGTCAGAAATGAATAATATTTTTTCTATTCAACTATATTTGAATGACTGGCAAAGAAGGAAGATATAACGAGCAAATACATCCAGTAACATATAATACTTGCAGAAGAAACTTTTCCAGTTATCCGAAGTCTAACACCTTTGCCATCAACTTCTGAAGCGACTTCAAACTTTCAGAGCAGAATTTGCCATTTTTTGTTATTCTAACAGGCTTCTTTTGCTTGATATTTGTTTTTTCCCCACCGTGCAATTTCAGCTCTGAATCTGGGAATGTGTGACTTCAAAATCGTTTTTGCTGCTGCTTCACTGAAGCAGCTAAACCTGATTATCAGTTTGGTTCAGCACGGACTTAGCCACTGCCCACCCTTTAAGCTCTGGGATAAAGATCAACCCCTGATTCCGACTGTCATTTTGCAGTGAGCCCACTCCGAGATTCCTTTTATATCTATCACTTCACTGAATGCCAAAGAAATCTCAGAGTACTTGGCACGAAGGCTTCACTTCCTATATTTATGCTCCAACTAATGTATGCTCCATTTTAGTCCTTCCCAGCTTAAAATCATCCGAGGGAAAGACGGCATAAAGTGCAAAACAGTCCATGCAACTGTTTTACTAATACAAAATGCTGATCACCCACACTGCCTTTCCATCACCACCTTTCTTGTGCATTTTCAGTTTAAATCTACCCAAAATATTAACCCAGAAAGAACCATGGTCATTTCTGTATAGCATACAGTCACATCAGGCTTGTCGCACCACCTCAAACTTCCAGAAAATTAACCATTACTTTTTAATTGTACTACCTTAACTTTGCTGGCAGAAGCATGTTTGATTCTTCAAGACGGGAGAAAGTGAAACGGTCCCTCCAGGCAAGAATTCCTTATATTTGGCACGCTAACACTTCTTCCTTTTTAATTATTCCACAGGTGGTTGCCTTGGAAACTGCCAAGTAGCTCTTGGATTTGAGGGACCCAGCATGAGACAGTGACAAGCCTTTGCAGCCATGGCGTTCGGATCCACGTTGGCTGCAGCAGCAGCAGGAGGACACGGAACAGTCGCAGAAAACCTGGAAGAGACGGTTAAAATTAACAGGCGTTAATTACATTGCTCAGTTCTTCAAATACAAAATACAAGGAGCACTGATAGTCCCTAAACAGGGGATAAAAACCACATTTTAGAGGCTTCTGCTCCTGCAGTTTCCCAGCACAGCCCCGGATTTCACCTTCGGAGGACGGCACTGAAATGGAGATGCCGGTGGAGCTCACGGGCTCAGCACTCAAGACTCAGCAAGATGAGATTTTTTTTTTTTGTTTTTTCTCCCCTCAGCTTCCAGAGAGACCTTCCTGAGTGTCTGGTCCAACTGCCTGAAATTCAGTGCTATTGTTTTGCTTTGAATAAAAATAGAGGAACTATAAATAGCTGCCATTGCAAATGCTGATTCACTGTATTCCGTATCATACAGCAAATTGCTCCCAACTTCACTCAGCCTGAAAAACTAGGAAAATTCTCTTTACTTAAAGCACAACTAGACGACCAGCAAAGCATTCAATTCTGCATTCATGTCACTCGTCTAAAAGTACAAAATATTTTCATTTTCCCTCATTTCTCATCATTTCAAAAGCTGGGAATTTGCACTTCAATATATAAATAAAACCACCAAAAACCAAACCCAAAGCAAAACCTTATTACACTTTCTGTAACTGGTCAAAACTATACATTTCAAATTTTCAAAAAATCTTTTTTTCTTTCCCCATTTTCACTTTTTAAAGAAAAAAACAGGTTAACATAAGCCTTAAAATTCATTCTCATTAAAACTATCCATGATGGAAACAATGATGACACCTGCACTCAGAGGCCTCCCTCTCCTTGCTGATATTATTAGTATGTCCAAGTTAGTGACTTCTTGAGACCTCACTCATATTTAATTGCTCGGATTTGTGGTATCACAAATTGCCTGGCAGCACCTCAAGAGTAAGAGGTGGATTTGCTTCGACACTTCCATGATGAGACAGCTTGTGTCAAAAGACCCAAGAGCATGTTTGTTAATTTCAGAGCTGAGTTTTACTAGAACCAACTACATTAAATATACAATTATTGCACAGAAAAAAATTACAGCGAAGCAAGAGAAATGAAACTGTTTCTGAACGATCTCATCAGTGCTCACTTCACCCTTACCTCTTTCTTGCATTCTTCAATCACTTGCTTAATTAAAAATTAGAATCTGAAATAATTTACTTTCTCTCTGTCACTGAATCCCATCAAGGACAAAGCAAATCCTGGTGGGTTTCACAGTTTCTCCTTTCTTGCTTCCCTCTCCACATCCCTTTCAGTAACCTAATTTTCCCATTTATAAAAAAGGTTTCTGAGAAATGATGTGACAAAACCAGGCATTTTCTTTCCCTCAATCCTAGCAGTTCCAGAAGTGAGACCTGTTTAATCCTCTCTGAATCCAATTTAGGATGAACACAAGTTTTGCCAATTCCCTCATCCCACCAGCCCAGGGCACACTTGCCATCCAGCCATTCACCTCCATACTTTGGGGATGGGAAATACGCCTCCTTTTCAGCCCATCAGGTTTGGTTTGTTAAGCATCTCTGGGGGATTCTTCCCTGCAGAAGTGGCATTCTAAAACACTGTGGAAAATCCAGAGCATTTTCTCTGTTCTCCTCTTCCTGAAAACAGCATAACATCCTGCATGTCCTGCTAGTGCAGGAGAAAACCTCTCCTCTGTCCCAGTTCCCTCAAGTGTCTCTGACAAACTAAGGCTCCAAATCCTCAAAATGACCCTTTTATCACAGATGGTTCCTTCCTCTGAGGAAAGGTAGATTTTTCATCTCTGCCTCAGGCATCGTAACACTACTCCTCAAGCACATCCTCACTCTGCACTCATGATCCCATTTTGTTTTTTCTCACAGGGCAGACAGGTGAACTTTATCTGCAGTGTTCACTCAGACCAAATGTGGTGCTTGAACAATTTCCCAGTGTTACTCCTTTCAACCCACTGAGATGTTCTGAAAACCAGGTCATCCAGTTCTCAACAGGCACCAATGCCTTTCATTTTCATCTGCCTTATTCTCACAGCAGTATAACCCTGAGATTAAGTCAAAAGTTGTGTTGCAAGTCTTCTCCTAACTTGATTCAAATCCTACACCTTTCTAAACGAATGCCTCAACAAGCTGATTTCTGAAGTCTTCACCTACAGGAGGTGACGAAACCACTCCATCTCTTCCCTATCCTCATCACCTCAGACTAAGTAAATAACTTTAAGACTGTAAGAGAGTTCTCGCTACCTTTTTTCCCTTTTTTTTTTATATATATATTTTTGGGAACCTCTATAGGATGTATTTATGTTAAATATGCTCATTTTAACACATACTCTTCATTCTGTTTCTGCAAGTGGCCCCACCTGTGCAGTGGCTTACCTCTGCCATGTTCCTCATGCTCGAATTTCCCAATCCTAGTTTAATCTCTGCCTGTCTGATGATCTGACTGGATTCCTGGGCTCTTAGACTTCCCCGTTCTCTTCATGTAAAGGTTATGCATGGGAGCTATGGGATGAACTCAATGAAAGACTTGGATTACCTTTGTTTCTGGAACATTCATCCATCTCGGGTGCTACAAACACATCTGGATCAACAGGGAGCCCCACCAGCTGAGTTTCTGACCAACCCTCTGAAGAAAGGGATGTCACGCTCTGCAATTCTTTTCCAGACTTGTGTGGAAGAGTGTTACTGACTCCTCAAAATACAAATAAAACCCTTCTGTCTCAGCCTTCAGAGGACAGAGGCTTTTGTTCATTTCAAGCCTCCTGGCCTAGGGCTACCTCAAGGTTCAGGTTTTACCTCTACCACCCCTGCTCTGGGACCCTGAGTGATGGAGGAGCTCTGCTCCCTCCTTCAGAATCAGCATCATTAAACACTAAAAGCACTGTAAACTCCAGAGCTCTGCGTTAGTAGTAAAATACATAAAACATGGGACTCTTGAATAGTAAAACTAAAAGCAAGATGAACAAAAGACTTTTAAGTAACTCCCCTAGTCCACTGTGGTTTCTTCTTCTTTTTTTTTTTTTTTCCATACTTGTTCTCAATCCATTAACAACCTAATTTCACAAATCCCTATGCATCCCTGAAATAAGTCTGTCTTTCCCTGTTTGAACATTTCCAGAACCTGCTGGTTTTCCCCTCCTCAGTCTCCATTCCTGTCAAAGGCTCCTTTCTGACAGGTCTCTATCCCACCCTCCAAAAAGCTGCTTCCCAAAAACACCCTCAGGTAGTCTCAGGGAATTTTTGAGAATGCTCCATCTCCCTCCTGCCAGAGTCCTGCACCCGATGGCAAACACAGCACAAAAAGGAACTTTTCCCCTGCTGTGGTCAAAACAGACAAGAGAAATTCAAACACCAGTCACGATGTATCCCACACTGGAGTTTTCAAAAAGGCCCAAAAGGTCAGCTTGCCTAAACCTTAATTAAGAAGATCCAAGTTCTTATTTCTCCTTTTTCTCTGCAGAATTTCCTGTTTGGTTCATGTCAGGTACATTTTAGCTACAACTTCTTAATGCAAAGTTCTTTGCCCTGTTCTTGGTTTCAACCACAGTTCAATGAATAGATGACCATTAGTTTAAGTTTTTGGTTTCTCTAGCTGTAATTTTTTTTCAAATTCTTTGGAATTTGCTATGCATTGAAATGACACACAACTACAACAACCTTTTTAGTCAACTAGAAAATTGATGTTTCCTTGATAATTCTACTTTTACATCTGCAGAAGGTACCCAGACAGCTCGAACAAGTACAAAACTTCATTTTTATTCAGTGTTTTAAATATTATATACATATATTATATATATGTGTATCTTTTATATATATAAATATATATTTGTATATGTATACAGGTAGTAAGTCATAGATTCACCAGCAGATTGGAACTGCATTGAGAGTGAGTCCCACTGCCCTCTTTGGAAAACTGCAGAGCCACTGCATGGAGGTTCCAGAACCAATTAATAATTTAAGAGTCTTTCTTAAAAAAATAAACAAAAAAAAAAAAAACCCCAAACAACTTCTCTTTTAGCACTGTTAACAGATCTTCTCTTCTAATAGCCATTATTTTCCACCTGAAAAGAAGTTAAGTGGTATTTTAGCAAAAGGTGTCAATCCTGGCTATCTTTTTTTTAAAAAAATCTTGTCAACAATTTTTTATGTTTTACTACTTGACACATAATAAGGAGAAAATAGGAGTAATCTCCTGAAAACTTTGATGGCTGGCAAGAGTCCCATCTCTTCACAAAAACATGAAAAGGTCCTGTGTTGTAAAAAAAATTATTTATTATTTGCTGTGATGGGTTTTTAAGATTTACTTGTAAATGCTTGGTAAATAAAAAGACACCCTTCTCTTAAATTATTCTGAGGTATAAACTAAAGCAGACCACAAAGCCTTCCTTAAACTATTCCACCTCCAGTGAACATCACCACAGCTTGGCTACTTTACAGCTTTACCAGGGTAATACACATCTGCACAAGGAATACTGAAACAAATATATAAAAAAAAAAAAAAACCTAAACCAGAAAAAAAAAAAAAAAAAAACAAAAAAAAATNCAGAAAAGGCATCCTTTGCTGTCTTCAATAAAAACCTGAAGTAAGAATTTTAAATCAGAAATATGGGAATTTCCCCTCAAATAACCACAGGTTGCCAGAAAAATTTCAGCGAAGCAAGCTCTTCCACAGATTCAACTAAAAGATTCTACAAAATAGATGTAAAAATAATCAGGACACAAGGCACTGTCTGGGACCAGATGCCAACCAGAAATGAAGTACATAGGGACGTTAATCAGGTAAGAAATATATCAAAGTTTGGAGGCTCAGTCAGTAGAAACAAAGACACCTGAAGAAGGGAATCACGAAATTATTTAGGTTGGAAAAAGACCTCGAAGTCCAACCATGAACCCAACTCTGCCAAGGTACAGCAGCAGAACATCCTCAGGACAAGTGTGGCCAGGCAACTTTGAGAAGCGTCAGTTAGGGCAGCCCAAAATCAGATGGTCACTTCAGGAGATGTTTTTGAGTTGAATGTTGGTCAGGTCTCAAGGGAAAGGGTTTCCACCTCAGTGGTGGCAGCAGCTCTGATGACCTGGGCTGTCAAGAGCTCCTGAGCAAAGATGGAAGAGCAAAGAAGATTCCTCTGCAAAAAAACAAACCTGTACAGCTGAGTTCAGCAGCTCCCATGGTTAAAATGAGAACTGTACCAGCTAAAACCTGTGAAGGTGAATTCTTGCTGAAATAATTCCCAATCAGATTATCCAAAACCAAATCCATCTCAAAAGAAAACGGAATGCTCTTCAGTCTTAAATACAAGAAAGTTTTGCTCTGTGCTACCAAGGGAGACATGGAATCAGGGTGCTGAATAGTGACTTTGTGCTTCAACCATTCAGCACCTTTGCTGTTTACGTCTGGAGTCTTTTGGCAAGAAAATACAGGCCAATTTTATGTAACAACTTTCACTACAGTAAGTTACCGGTAAACTGAAATGAAAACAACAAAAATTATTTTGACAGTACTAAAAAAACAATCAGTCAACACTTTCAGCAGTATCTGGGAAAAAATATCTTTTTCCATCTATGGAGAACAACATCAGTTTGTGATGCTCCAGGAGATGGGTATATTCTGAATTTCTAGTTCATAAGTCCACAGTGACAAACTCCACAGGTGATAGAGACATCCCTTTGCCCAGACTGCACAATCCTCTCTTGCTGGGGTTGACTCCTCCTTGGATCTTGCTCTTTACAGCTTCAGCTCTTTCCTCCTCTATCTCAGAAAGCCTCACCCTTCCTCAGACTACAAAGGAAGCACAATAAACTAATACAATGTTAGTAGGATGCACATCTCAGATTTTTACAGGCTGAAGATGCTCTCCTCTTACTGCAAAGCACAAGGAAGTATTAAAAGCATGAGAGCTGGCGCAGAGACTTCTTACCAAATCCTCTCCTAAGAAAAATAATCGTTCAGCTGAGATAACAGAATTACTTAGTGTGAAGGTCACCTGGTTTAGAACTAAATACTCCTTAACATCTGGTCTTAAGATAAATATCAATTTGTGTCTTCAAAGCAGAGTTTGTTTTTTGAAAAAAATCTTTACTAAAAACAGTCATCACCTACTGAGAATTTCCACATTCAACCTGCTAACACTTAGACTAATTTGCCTCATATAAGCTCTCAAGTAAATCCAAAGCCCTTTTCCCTTGTGTATTAGCTACCAATTACTACAACACAGACACTAAAAACTCAACAACAAAAGAAATGTTAATACCTAGATAACGCTTGAACAGCTTTTGCTACATAAATAACTGTAATTTTTTTTCACTCCAGCATTCTGATGCACACCTGGTTGTGAAGTTTTGGTGTTTAACACCAGAAGGATGAACCCACAGACACTGCTGGCTGCAGAGCAACACAAACCACCACTATTCCCATCAGAAAAGGGCCAAGAACCAACACCATTCCCACCAGGAAGAGGCCAAGAACCAACAGCTGAAAGCAACTCCATGGCTTCACCACCTGCTGCTGAAGTCACCTTCACCCATTTCCCACCCCTGACTGTTCATTCTCCTTCATGCAGCTGTGCCATGAATTAGATCTTGGTGCTGGACCCTGGAGAAATCTGATTTAGCTGCTTTTGTGGCTGGTTCTGCAGCGGGCTCACCCACGGCTGCAGGAGCACCAGGCCAGGACCAGGAGCCAGCTGCTGGCATCCAGGCAGGAATTGGGGGATGCTGCTTGATTCTTTCAGCAACTCCGCTGGTTTATGCCAGCTTAAAATCCCCATGAAACTACGCAGAATTAGGCATATCCAAGTTAGAAATGCAGCAAAACACCAAAAAAAAAAAAAAAAAATATAAAAGAGAAGCGAGCACAGACTGTTTGTCCCATAGAACAATTTACTAGGAGAGATGTTGAAATCCTCATTTCTAAGTAACTCCCAAATAAGCCAGCCTGCCCTTCTGAAAAGCATTCTCAGCAGATGCCTGTTAATTTTCAATTTTTCAGTCAAACATAAGCTACTGAGCTCAAAACAGGGAGTAACAGTTACACGTAATGACCTGCAACACCCTAAATGTCAGACTAAATTTCCCAACAGTTCCTTCTGCCTCCCATCCCTGAAATACAGATATATTTTAGTTCCATCCCTAGCTGTGTCAGATCAGCAGGCTTTAACAGTTTGAAACAAGAGTCAAACGTAATGATATCCCTGCTTGGAACAAGTCCAGGGGTTGAATGTGATTTCTTCACGTAGAAACAAGCAGCTCTGAACATGAGATCTGGAATTCGTACCTCGTTAGGAGGGAAGCAGCAGAAGTCTCGCCCGTTCCTGATTCCAAGCTGGTGATGAGGGAGAAGGAAGAGGAGAAGGGAAAGGAGAAGGAGCTGTGCTGTGCTAGAGCTGGTCACCAACCCCGTCAAAACCCTCAGCTGTGAGTGCAGGGAATGATAATTTTGCCTGCCACAAGCAGACAGCTTCTGTGAGTTGGGAATCTTCACGTTCAGAAGCTCTGAGGAGGAGGATCAAACCAGGAGCCTTGGCTTTCAGCATCGTTCTTCGTGCCTCAGTACGTTACGGGTGAAGGAAGATGCCTTCTCTCTCTGCCTCAGTAACTGTGTAGTATTTCATCCTTTGCAAATTAAAAAAAAAAAAAAAAAAACCTCTCTAAATTTACAAGACGTGTAGCACTTGGCAGGATTTCATAACTGCTGAGTGACTGAGATGAGCTCATTTAACACAATTTAGAAATAAATGTATTATTTTATAGAGCTGAGCCTATACAATCTGCGAGGCAATGGGAGCAGGCAGGGATGATACAGAGCACGGCCTGAAGAGTGTGGCCTCTTGCCAGTGCCCACACACATTTATCCTTCTCTTTTCCAGCCTCTGTCACATACACACACCCCCTGGAAAGAAACAATCTTCTCAGGGCAAGTAGGAGCGTTTTTCCAGTGCTGCCAACTTCTGCCAAAATCCTATTTTCACTTTAAAATAAAGACTGTGTGCTCGTTTAACTACAAGATCCTTGACTTACACAGCAACACCGGTGAGAGAAGTAGAAATAAAACAAGCAGGGGGCAAAAAAAAAAAAATAATCAGGATTTTTTTTCCAATTCTCTCCTGCTTTCAGTGTGACCAGGTAAGTGGAATTTGCCACCACCACGGGCAAAGAAAAAATTTACATCCATCATGCACAGACAGACTGTGGATTGGGGAAGAGTGCTCAGGACAGTCATGGATTCACAGGATGGGAATCAAGCGCTGGGAGAGCCAAGCCCATCACTTCTCAAACCTGATGCCTCTCTCTTTACACACCTCAAAAACCAACTGTAAAGGAAGACACTGCACATAAATATCTTCAGCAAGCCACAGCTTTAAAGTCCTTTTACACTTTCTGCAAATTCACAGCCTGTGTTTAGATCTACTCCTTTAAGTAGCTCAGGTGGGGGATTTAAGACGAGCTCCTCAGCTGAATGAGCTGCATGTCACAGCACAAAAATCCATTGCTACAGATTCCTCATCCTGTAATTTATAGCACTCAATAATATTAACTAGGTTTCACACAAAATAAAAATTCAGTGCTGTTTCTCAACACTCAAAAAAAAAAAAAGCATTTCAGTCTTTCAGAAAATTAATACCCAAAATGATCAGCCTCCAGTACATGTACAAAACCACCCAGTTAAGAGATATCAGCAACCTAAGAAATAATTTTCTCTGCAGTTTAATTCCAACCCTGAGTGCCAGACTGTCTAAGAATGAGATTGAGCAAGCCAGGGGGACAAGTGGCAGCCTACTCATGTACCAGGCAATTCTGCTAGGGCTGAGAAACAGGACAAATTAACCCATTTTCAGCTTGGACTGATCTGGTTATATCACCAACCCGAGCTAAAACCAGCTCAGGAATCAGAGCAGAGACACTGCTGTCGCTGAGTAAGCACATAAAGGAGGCCAGAGGCATCAATCAAATTCAGGAGGGAACTGTGTAGGTAATAATCACATAAATATGTATGTTTAGGGATAAACTAAGCAAGGAGATTTTTTGGTTGTTTGGGTTTTTGGGGTTCTTTTTGTTTG
>VXBU01013311.1:135465-155977 GCA_013400315.1 Bombycilla garrulus
AAAAAAAAAAAAAAAAAAAAAAATTATTAATCAACTCCTAAGTTTTCCAACAATAAAAGAAAATTACCTATTATTGAGTATTTGCCACATTGAAATCCAGAAAAGCTCCTGGGCTGTTTTTACATGCACTTCACTGACACAGACCTGGTGTCAGCGAGGGGTTTGATTCCTTTAGCAAGCATTATCAGGTCTGATCACTGCCCTCCCTTCCAAGCTTCCTCGTTTGTCATTCCCCTTACTGATTCAACTGTATTCCACAGAAGAGAAAAACACCCTGAACAATACCAAGAATAACATCCTTCCTTTCCTGTTCAGATACATTTATGTCAGTCATCTTCCTCTCCCAAGAAATTCCAAGGCATCTCCTGTAAGACAGAGCCATAATTCCATTGGAACTTATCAGTCCTGTGGTCAAAGCAAGCTGAGCAAGCTTCACTCTTAGTGGCAACAGCTCTGAGATAACTGAGAATAAATGGAGTTGGGAAACTCACTCTGGGTATCAATTTGCACTGTTTCTGTTGGAAGAAAAAAAAAAAATCCACTTGATCAGCCCTCATGCACTGAGCAGACCCCAGCCGCTGTTTGTACACAATAATATGATTTCTTTATTTCTATTCTATATACCGGGTGCATATTTTACTTAATTCTTCTCTGTTCTGCCACTCTCTGTTTTGATTCAAACTTGACAAATATGCTATCAAATAACATCAAATATTGTTATCAAATTCAACAAACTGACTAAAGCAAATGAAGGGAACAACCAAAGGCCCTGGAAATTGTGTCTGGAGAAACTGACTGCCAAATGGCCACAGACACACTCTGTACTTTTCCACTGTTTGGTTAAAAGCTGTTAAGACAGGTCACATGGAGAGATGGAAAAGCCTTATTTAATCCCATGTTGGTTCAATTACCTTTCATCTTCAATAAGCCAACTCCACTGGGCTGCAGCATCTATTTCCCGTAAGACAGTTAAAAAAACAAGTGCAAAAGCACTCCTCTGCCACCCAAGGCACTGTGCGTGGCTGCTGCACCCTGATCTCCCCTCCTGCACCCCGCATCTCCACCAAAACGGCTCAACAGATGGATCTGGGTAAAGTCCCTGAGCATCATCTTCTCTGCTCCAGCTCCCAGAACTATTTACATGACAATACAGACACAGAAGACACAGAAATTGCTTTCCTGTTAAAACAAATCCTTCAGGTCAAAACAAAAGATTATGTTCTAACTGACAACTACACAATGTACAGTGTTTTGTCATTCCCAAATTCACCCCAATACTGCTGCCACCTTTGGCGCTTAAAATCAGAAAATCCATTTGGAAAGTAAAACCATTTTTAGTTAAAAAAAGACTAAAGAGTAGAAACAAGAAAGAACAAAAATATTACAATATAAATCAGGATGGAAAAGATTATCAAATATTGAGTACAGCCAAATGAAGACACATTTACTACTGGAAAAGTAGCTGATATAATTCTTTAATTGTTTGTTATGATGCTAAAATCAATTCCAGAATTTCTGCTTTATCCTTAGAATTTTCAAAAAGCCAAAGGCAGATGATTTCTTAAAAAATCTCTTAGTTATGCAAAACTGGTTTCTTACTTTTAGGCTTATACCAGCAGAAATTGGCAGTAATTAGAGAGAAACTACAACAAATCATGCCATAGTAGCAGGATCTGATTCTGTCCACCTTTATCGTGTAAAAGATGCCAATCTTGGCAATACGGTGTTTCAAATAGAGTTTTTCACCAGCACTAGTTCACTTCTACGCCAAAGCAAACAAGTACCAAATCTGATTATTCACTGAAATAACAGCATAAAAATCCTGAAGAGTTGTGGAGACAAGGAAAGCATTCCCCTTTAGCTGGGTTGTTTTTTGATGGTTTTTTTGGTCTTCTGATTAGAGCAAAACAGATGCTTCGTGCTTGGTATATTCTGGAAATAAACCTACAACAACTTGAGAGAAGCACTGCAGTTCTGGCAACCAGCTGAGAAAAGCTGATCTATAGCAACCCTCAATTTCAGCATGCCTGAACTCCCTCAGCCCCTGCCTCTGCTCAGCAATTCCTTTCCCCCTTCTCACATTATCCACCTGGGAAGCAGAGGCTGCTTCACCCCTGATCTGCCCCTGCAGAAGGACAGGGCTGCAAAACGCCAAGGCCGGCAAATCTGCCGCAACGGAGCCCAAAGGCGGCAGAAATTGGGATTTCACGTGTGAGTACACTCCTAGTGGTAAACGCACACAGGATCCTCATGTGCTATGCTACAAATACCAACACTCACTACTCAAGCAGTGGTGCCATCTGCACTGCTCCTTTTGAAGTGTCTGCCCCTCGCGTGGTCGCCTGCTGTAACCTCCTGCCTCCCTCCATCCTGCCCTGCTCCTGCTTCCAAGTGTGCCCCAGCTGTCCACCCCTCAGTCACACAGCTGAGTTTATGAGGATTTAATTTGATATTACTCACAGAACAAGAACGCAGTATTGATCTGTTGTCACTGCTCTCAAAATCTGAATGATTACCTTAATGCGCCGCCTTGAATGACTTCCACAGGACCTGCTTTGTCAAAGGTTAAAAATCTCTCTTGTAAAACAAAAACCTGATCAAATTTATGTGTGTAATTGAATATAACTTACAAAGCTATTTTTAATTTAAAGGGTCTGAATAATCAAAAATCTGCTTCGCTACAACACTGTGAATATTCCATGGTACTTTAATTACTCTGTGTTAACACCCTGACAGTACTATCAACTACTCCCTAGTATGAACAAGAAATGTATTTATTCAGTATTTAATCATCCTGAGATCAACTTCTCTTATTTCAGTCATCTAGTGTACCTCCTCAGTACACAGCATTTCACCCAGCTTTTGGGGGAAAAAAAACCAAAACAACTCAAAACAAACCAGCAAATCCCCCCCAACAAAACCCAACTACTATTTTAAATATTCTGTAATTCAGTGTTGCAGCCCCATCCTCATTCTCCTCATTAAATTAAACAGGATCCTTGTCCTTCCTCTGGGTAGTAATATGAGGTCTCATCTTCCCCTTCCATGCTCAGAATTTTCCAAAATTCAAATCAGATCATTCACAAAACCAGTGCAAACCTCTAATGACATTATACAGCGTTTCTGCTCATACATCAATCACTGTTTAGAGTATTCCAGGCTATTTTTAGGATGAGTGATTAAAAGGTCTTTTCAAAAATCATAAAGACAGACTGAGACACTTCAGTCATTAAAACTTCTGTAGTAAATAAAAAGAACTTCTTTGCTGAGTCAGGTTCTATTCTCAACTTCTAGAAAGCTCTGCAAAATACAGAACATCTCTGCAGGGTCAGAAAATAAAAACACTGCCCCGACAAACCTTGACAACTTAGCCCAAAGGATGAAGAATTAATTGACCCAAGAGGCTGAAGCTCGAGATCTGCAGAGTGCCCAGTCTTGTCCACAGAGTCAGAACAGATACTCAACTCAAGAGTTTGGAACCAGGCTGGATCCTTGTTCTCCAACAACTGAGGGCCTCATACAGAACACCAAGTTTTTGATTTTTGTTAGAAGGCAGAGACTGATTTCACAAAAAGTAAATATAAAGTCAACTGAACTGATGGGAATACAAATCGATGGACAGGAACTGTAGCGTGCAGGAAAAGTAAAATGCAGGATTTGCTGCAAAGATGAAAGAAATGTGTGAAAAATTGAACTGTGTTAGACACAAACACTGAAGGGAAATCAAACCAGTGTGTTCCCACACAGAAATTTTGACAAAGCAACAATGCAACAGTTCCAGACCACGTGTTTTATCAAAGGCAGATTCAATGCTTTGCTTTTTTGTCTGAAGAAATGTAACTGTAGAAACAAGTTTCGATATTGAGGAAAATGTCTCCCAATGATCATTTATGAAGCCGGAGATATAAAATCACATTAATTCCACAAATATTATTTTTCAGGAAGATATAGTTCAATCTTGACCATCTACCACGGCAAAACAATTAGTACCTTTTCGAAGGTGACTTAGAACTGGCTTGTGCTACTTTTTGTAGCCTCAGGGACTATTACTTTGGAGGAGTGAAACAGTGTCTTTTCACTTTGACACATCACAGGGACTATTACCAAAGTAACAACAAGATTTATACACTGAAAGCCTGTAGGATTTTATTCTATACAACGGCAACACACCACACTTATTAATAATCTCTGTCTTAGTTTCTCTTTCTCTCCATCTGGTGTTATTTCCGTGCATCCTTCAGTAACTTCAAATTTGAAACCATTTTTCATTTTCTCATGTCTTTTTATTTGAAGCATATGCTTCAGTTATCATCTTTGTCTGCATGTGTGATATCAATAATGATTCTATACAGAAAGAGTCAGATTCAGAAGTCTTTATTAGGTAACAGCTTGCCTCAGCAACATGGGCAGTCTACAAACTATTTAAATCAATTAGACTAATTTCCATATTACTCAACCTGACACAGACACTGTACATCAGAATCTAAGTAAACACATATAGACAAGTAAAAAAAGCTATTTGCAAACACTGTGAAAGACCACAAACAGATTAAATGAAAATTACAGCCAATGCCGCATCAAATCCCAGGCACTGATCCACCTCACAGAGTGTCCTGACCAGCAGGAAACACCACAAACGTTTCACAGAAACGTGTAAGGAATTCCTGTGACACAAATCTGTAAAGTAAATGGTTAAAAAAGGGATCACTTCTACCTAAATGTCACCTATTTCTGGAGGGTAGACAAAAGCCCTTGAGAATCTGTGTTCTGCCTCACCGACAAAGTAATCCCCAGGAGATTTCCTCATGTCATTACACTCCAGTTGTGTCCATTACACAACCCTCTCTTTCAATTTCTAGTAAAATAAAGTATCTTAATTAACACCTTACTATAAGGCACCCATTCAAGCCAAAATTTTCCAGTATCAAACCAGTTAATAGGAAAAGGTAAACAATTAGTTCTTTAATATCACGGTCTGTGTGTCCTCCTAGTGATAACTATCTGAAACTGCACTGATCCGCCTCTGCGAGCTCCTGTTCCCTGCTTTAACTCTTCATTTCCTTCATTTTGCCTTGATTTTGGGAAATTCCAGCTGTCAAGCCACATACTGCTCACTGTTACTCACCCAAATAAAGCCCCCACAAGCTTAGCACCAGGTATTCACTGGGGAAAAAATCAAGATGCAAAGGGAACCAGTGACTGCTGCACGGCAAATGTAAAACCAATAAAACAATTTAATGTTTCAGAAGAACACACAAAGTGCAAAGTACTTCAAGGTTTAAGTTTTTAAACAACATGGAAGAGTAAGTGACTCCAACACAATTTTCAGCTAAGTCTGTGTGCCATTTTCACCCAAAGACAAAACTTTTAAAATGTGAATAAACACGAATGTTCCTCCAATGTGATCATTACTGAAGATTCATAAACTTCAATTTCATTTCTACAATGCAGCTGGACTACAGCTCTGCAGGCCAAAGGCTTTTGGTCACTTTATCTGAACCCTTTTCTACCACAGGTTATTGCATTTCATCCAAAACAAAACTTTATCTGAGTTTTTTTCTAATTGTCAGGTGACCGTGTCAGGCACTCACCTGAGAATTGACAAAACCCAATTAAAGAGATATTCCCAGATTATTTCAGATGAATGACAGCACCAGCCTAAAAGAAATGCAAAGATCATCAAGTCTCTACCAGACTGAACTTAAAGTCTGGTACAAGCGAGTACAACTTTTTTGGATAACCTGCAATTCTTATGACTACACTGCATCCTCCCCATGACTCAGGATAAAAGGAAATACACACCAGAAGATGAGGATGTTGGTGCCACAGCTACAGGTTTAAAACCCAGATAAAGAGAGGAAAAAAAATTTAATATCAACTGAACAGTGGACATGGGCACATTGAGAGAATTTAAACCCCTGGTTCTTCCTACAGAGGTGACAAAAGCCACAAAGTTGAATTTTAGGAATCTCACTGCTATATAGGCAGAAGAGGTTTGAGACATGTAAGGGTTATGACAGACAAGCTATTGACAAATGCTAATTACCGATAAAATTACCATGGAAATCCACAGGAATGTTGCCAACTTTGGGTTGACAGCCAGAGTGTCTTTCTGGAAATAATTTATAGCTGTTATAAAACAGCATGATGACTGGCTAAAACCACAGTATTTTTTAAAATGCTTGTAAATTTAAGATCTATTTGTATTTAAGAATTTCCCATTGTTATTACTTCTGTGAAGTCTGGCAAGTTTCAGTATATTGTGCATGGTCATCAAACAAAATAACCTGATTTGAAATGAATGAGTGTATTACTAATCCAAGAAATTCACATTTATCTTCAACCTTCAAACTGACACATGATGTTCAAACACTCATTTTCACAATGTCTGTATTTTCATATACTGCAACACTTAGATAATTTACAAATCAAAGCACTCCTTTAAAGGTGTTCTAGCTAGTTTTTACTCTGCTAGGTTAGGTATTAGCCTTTAAGTAGTATTTTAGCTAATTAACATGAAGAAAAGAAATCCCCACAAAATAGAAAAAAATATTCAACTCAAGTATGCTATCCAGGCATTTTAGGATTACATTGTTATTTTTTAAAAATGCATACACTTTTGAATTATTTCAGTTCATCTAATGGGGTTAAAAAAATAAAACAGATACAACTCTATTAAAACTACTTTAGAATTCTAATTTTTCCTTCAGACACATTATTCATTTTTCCTGGTTCCCAAACATGCTGACCTGCCAGTTTAGTTAATTTATATTGCTCTGTGAGGACCATATTTCACTTCAAAGAACACATTTTGGTTGGAATCATCTCTTTTACATTATAAATGTCATACAATCCAAAACTGTGTTGTATGTGATGAGTAATAAAGCTTGGCTGCCTGTTTCCTTTATCTCACACACATATATATATGTTTGGGGTTTTTTATTATTGCCAAATCTTTCATGTCTTACAGAAATTTGATGGCTACTTCCATCTCCTGAACAACAAGAGACAGGACAAGAAGAAAGTACTGTAAGTTCCACTGTGGTAGGTTTAAGTTGGATATTATGGAAAATTTCTTTACCAAAAGGGTTGTTAAACATCAGAACAGGCTGCCCAGGACAGTATTAGTATCCCCACCTGTGTAGGGATTTAAAGGATATGAAGATGTGGCATTTGGGAAATGTGTTTTTTGCCAGAGCTGAGGGAATGGCTGGGCTCCATAATCTTAGAGGTCTTTTCCAAGCCTCATGATTCCATGATTCCCAAATATACAAGTTTAGAAGCCTCCGACATCATGAGAACCTTGCATTAAAAAAATAAAATTATTTCATTTCAACAGGTTTTGCAAGTAACTAATTGCTTTTTACATACTTGAAACTCGACAAGAAAAGAGGAACATGGAGCAATTTTGCTGATGCTGGTTTTACCTCGTTATTTCCAACTTGACTGCATCACTTGTCGATGTGTGACTCACAGTTTGCTAAAGCCTGAGACTATCAATACTTTCTATGTGTCAGATTATGTGTTGAAGTTGTTTCCATGCTCCCACTGCCTGCTTTGGGTTTTGTGAACCCGATTTCTCTGCGGTGCCTCCTCCAGTACATCCTGTGTCCTCTGCAGCACCACCCTCCATTCCAAGGGATCACTGCCCTGCAGTGCCACACAAGTTCTGGAGTAGAAATAAGAGTCAGGTCCTCAGGCAGCAACACAAGAAGGAAAAACAAAAATCAGCTGAGTTTTTCTAAGAAGTACATTTTTAGATGTACCATGTAGAAGGTTTTCAGGAAGCGGCTCGTACCGGAAGCCAGTGACCTCACAGCTTCATGTAAACACCACACAATTACAACATGAAAAAGAGAAATATTTTCTCGCTGCCACTTTCTTTTAGCTTGCTCACTATTCACTCAACGCTTCCCAATTATGAAAACTGCAGATCAAAGGAATCACGTTTTTACAGATCGATGCAACACTCGTGTCATATCCAAGAGGTGAAACACTATTAAACCTCGGTAGTATCACAACCTTTCAATGATTTTTTACATTCTGAATATTAATTCCATTGTGCCAAGTCCCAAGATGATGTGACCCCTCACAGCCATGCCAACCACCAAAAATCCAGATATTCTCCACCAACCCCCCCTTCTCCTTCCCTTCCAAAACTACCTGTCCCTACCTCTTAGCCACCTTCTAAACCATCATGTCCATTAATTACCCTGCCTTTCCTCATCCTTACAAAGGACAGAACCAACTGTTAAATGCCATCACCTGCAATGAGAGCTGTGTGTTCCCATTCTTTTTCTGATTTGAATTGACTGAAGACTATTCGATATTTATTTATCATTGTTTGATGTGTTAGAGTGGCTTTCAGGTTCTATTTATCTTCTTTTAAAGCAGGTTTGATCCTTTCTCAATTCTTTATGTTGTGTCTTCTTTGATGAGCTTAGCCAAGTATTTGGATTTGAAACCTTCATTATTTCTACCCAAATAACACAAAAATGCAACCACTCTTATGAGCTCTTATATCACTGATTGGAAGAACACATTTCTCCATTCTCAAATCTGCAGCATCTCTCTCTGGTTTACCTCACTGAGCAGAGTATTTCCAAGTGAGCTGCAACACCTCCAAGAAGAACTGGACCTCATTATGTGCTTTTTAAATCCACCCATATATCCTGGGACACGTTTTAGATCTTGCTAAAAGAGAACATGTGAAAAATCCAAGTTTTTTCAACACATGGGCTGCACTAAGTTCTTCACATGTAATTAGTCGTGGTCTTGGTAGGTGGGTATCTGTAGATCCTGAGAATTATAAATTTGTCAGGTTGCGTTAAGTTTTGAGGTTTTGTTCCCCCACTAGTAATCCTGGTTTTTGTTTATGGCTTTTGATAAAACTGAATTAGGACAGAAGAACCAGGAGAATGCACAAAAAGAACTTAAAAAGTAGACTTAAATAACAGAAGTGGGATGAATTTCAACAGCAGCTGATGTGCAGTCATATACCTGGGTAAAATACATATTCCCACCAGGTCAACAGCTCCTTAACTTGGAAACTGTGGAAGAGGAAAAATCCTAGCCCATTACAACATTATCGTGGGTCATCAGAGTGACACACCTGCTAAATAAAGCAACTGTGACCCCAATTTATGGCTGCCTGGAAAATTCACCTAATTACTGTGCATGCCCTGCTTAAGGGAACTGGATTCACACTGGAGCATGGAAGGAAAGGTGGTTTTAGGTAGCAGGAATGGCAGCAGATGGTTAATCTCTGCCTTGTGAGTTCTGTGCTTGGCAGATTGACCTGGCCCATTTCACTGCAAGTTTAGGAGGACAAAATGAAAACAAAGAAAAAAGGGACTTTGTCTGACCACTAGCCATAGCCTCAGACCTGGAACTCTGATTTCTCAGCCAAGATCAGTGTCAGCAGTCACAGGGCAGTGGGTGCTGGCTCCTGCTGCCTCCCAGAACCGATGAATCCCTGCCTGGACACGCTCCCGCTCTGCCATCCTCTGCTCCATCCTCTGTGGTTTGTGCTCAAGCATTCAATGCAGGAATCAGCTGAGTGCAGAGAGGAGAAGCAGCACCTGCAGCCTCCCCACTGGGAAACAACACAGGAGGCCCAGCCCCAAAATGAAAGGCAGGACCATGAGGTTTGTGAGGCAGGAAATGGAGGGCGAGCCGAGCGCTCATTTCGTGCAGCCTCAGCTGCAGCAAACAACAGCAACACGATTAAGAATAGTTCCTTAAATCATGTTTGTGCTTTGATGAACGATTCCAACTGCACGTCAGAGCCCAGCACAGCAAGCTGAACTCACCACAGACATTCTGGAGGAATACAGAGATCCTCAGGGACACTGTGTCCCAGTGCTGGTTTAACTGTGCTGGCTGCAGGCAAACCAAGGTGCAACGCCAGCTCTGAGCTGAGCCAAAAATGCAGAGCAGGCATGGTTCGGGGCAGTCGGGAGAATGGAAAATTCAATACTGAACACAGACTAGAGGCTTTGTTTGCTTACCTGACTGAAGAGGTAGAAACTGATATAATTCCTGGTCATAAAAGCATTAGAATAATAAATACGAGCAAGGAGCCATAAGGCAAACTCTGCAATTATCATTAAAAAGTGTGCATGAAATAGCTCTTCAAAATGTTAGGCTGGAAATTTGAAGACTTTCAAGATTCTGGATGCTCTGAAAATTAGAATCTTTCTTCTAATTCCAATAATGGAAGTAAAAAAGCCTGTCCTTAGGATGGAGTTTGATTATTTTAAAGTACAAATTATATAGCAATTATACAGCATCAGCCATCCTATATCAAGTGACAAGACTCAGAATCCTAGGAAACCATTTCCAGTTCAATATTCTTACTAGCAGTTAGCATTAATTCTGCAGGAATATCACAAACACCATCAGCAATAATTATCTCAGACAGGAAATCAAGGTAAGGAAAGAGAATTATCCAATACTGAAGAAACAATGAACAAAACTGACCCAATCAAAAGTTCTGCTATCTAAAATAACCCCTTCAGCAACAAAAAAAAAAAAAACAAAAACTGCAAGATCATCCTTCAGAAAACAAACAAAACCAGATATTCTAATTTTCTGACTGCTGAAAAACAAAGGTCTTAGACAAACCAGATGAACATACATAATAATGCAAGGAGAAAGGAAAATGGTCACTAGCTATTAATGGAATATCTTAGTGAGAACAGAAATACATGGACAACGCTTCTAAATGCTTTTTCAAGTCCAAATGATCAGTAAAAACATCTGCCACAATAGCTCACTTGTTATTTCATCAGTACAAACACACAGCAGTGCCACTGAGCAAGTGAGAGCACCTCCAGCAGCTGAACTCCCCCAAACACATCAAAAGCAACACTTTTGATACCTTAAATAAGCTGTAAGATTCACACATGCACTACAGCAACACAACCTCACTGAAGCTCTAATTTAGACTAACGGAGAAGTAATAAGAGGACTGCTAATTTTATGGGCAAGCAGCCTAAAACATTTACTTGGAAGCTAGAAGTCCCTGGAGGAATTTCCACGTTGGTAATAAGTCAAACCTGAATGCCCCAAAACATGATAATTAAAGGGCAGAACAAATCCTTTAAGAGAAAATAACCATAGTTACAAATGCATGGTAGTGAGTCATGTTAAAAGAAAAACAAAATATTTCCAGTATGTGAGCCAGATGACTGCTGGACCACATCAGTTTATGGTAAAACACAAGAACAGATTTTTAAACATTTGAAGATAAGCTCCTCAAAAGCCAGCATTATCCTGGGCCAACACATTAATTTAGTAGTAACACAAAGACATATCTTTCCATGGAATCTAAATTTAAAATCCATGCATTACTCCTGAACTAACTTTTGCACCACAGCCCCAGGCACTTGACATCCCTCAAGTTAATTCCTCTATCAATTCCAAGTTTCTTTCACTAAAAGGCACCAAACCCTTCTGTGTTTACACAACCAGGTTGAACACTAGCGCTCATTAGGAAGAGCAATAAGCAAATCAATTTGAAAGGATTATGGAAGATCCCAAGAGAGATCCAACATGTAGGAAGATGAGACAGCAAAAGTGGGAACCTCAGAACTGCTGCCTTGTCTTGGAGCTGAGCACGGGATGACATCTTCCCACATGGATACACAGCTATCTTCCCCACCAAGACGTAGGTAATATAATATTGTAATTACATAATAATGTAATAAATATAACACAGTTTATAAAAGAATTGATAGGCCCCTAAAGCTAGCAAAAATGCTTAATAGTATGTACTAGGAACATAAATTAGTAATAAGCAGATGTAATACAGAGAAGTTCAATGAACTCTTCAAATCTGATTTTTTGTGTACAGAGGAAAGAGTTTTGTTTGACTTTTTATATTAAGCTGTGGACTTGGCAGCGCTGGGTTAATGGCTGGACTCAATTTTAAAGGTCTTTTCCAATCTGAATGATTTTATGATTATTCTCTTGTCTCCCTATGTTAGCCACTTGCCTCCTTCTCAGTCTCTGATTTTTAAATCTTACCCAGTTAAGGTTTCTGTGCTTCTACACTCTGAGAACTGATGCTCACAGAGAACCCCCTCCCTACCTCCCCTGCTGTGCCCTCAGTGCTGGTGACACTGCCCCACACACACCAAATTCCCCAGGAGCAAAGGGGGCTGTGGATGCATCTCTGGACATCCCCTTTTCCTGCAGGGCTGGGGAATCCCAGACCCTGCTGCCCAGGCCTCCTCTCTCCAGGGCCAAATCTTATTTACAACACTCACAGGAGATGAAGGACTTAGCAGCAGAACTGCAAATACAAACAGCTTGAATTCTGAGCTACCAGTGCAGCTGGTTAACATAATGTAACACTTAAATATGCTCTTATAAACCACAGGAGGGATTCAGCAGTAGATGGTACTATTAATATAAATATTATTTAACAGAACCCTTGAGAGACACAGAATGTTGAAGTAGAGGGGTCAGCTAAGTAAGATTACTTGAAAAAACATGTATTTATGATATTCATCCATTTTAAACTAAATGCTAGCACGGAAATTCATTCTGAAGTCAGTTCTGCAAGAAAGGCTTCTACAAAATCCTTCTTAAGATCAAGTATCCTGAAAACCTTCATCCATCTAGCATACACTGCAGAGATGCCAGGGAAACACCTCACAACCACAGGATCCTAAGGACAGGATGAGAAGTCGCTTACTTACAGGCCCTGATCTAGAGAAAAAAAAAAAACCACCACCACCAAAAAAAAAAAAAAAAAAAAAACCAAAAAAAAACNAAATTCTGTCCTGTGAGGTTGGGGAGGCCCTGGCACAGGGTGCCCAGAGAAGCTGTGGCTGCCCCTGGATCCCTGAAGTGTCCAAGGCCAGGCTGGACAGGGCTTGGAGCACTGTGGGACAGTGGAAGGTGTCCCTGCCCATGGGAGGAGGTGGCACTGGATGGGTTTTAAGGTCCATTCCAACCAAAACCACTCCGTGACTCCACTATCCCATCCCTCATTCCAGAAACCTCTAAGTGATGAACCACCCTGCTGCAATCCATGGGAACACTGCCTTAAGCAGTGCTGAGAAACTAGAATGGATTTTTGTCCATCCCTGGGCTGGGAATACCTGGAGGCAGTGATGGGCAGAAAGGGACAAAACACATCAGCTTGGGAAGCTGATCTTATCTTCCTCATCCAGCAACTGGATGAAGAGAGAACCTCCCTACTGCTGCCCTTCCCTGCTGGAATTTCTGCTCTTGCAGATTCTTTCTTTGCATGTCCAGAATCAACAAACCACAAAGATAACCCGGCACTCAGGAATGAGCCAAAGTCTCCTTTTGCTGCAGGAAAAGCAGAAAAACAACTGAAGAAAACAGACAAATCATGAATGCCACTCGCAGGGAAAGGACAGACTTAGTCACCTCATTTTTATTTCCTGCAAGGCAGCAGTAGCCTGAAAACAAAAACCTAGGATGGACACTGACTGCAAGCAAAACCGTGAAGGAACATTTTAAGGGAAAAGTCGTGAACTGGGAAAGAATCACTGCAGCCTCTTTCAAAAAATCATGATGCATATCTGTCCACACTACCAGAAAGAACAATGAACAGCTGAACAACATTGTTTAAGATCTTTGCAAAGATTTACGTATCAAATATGGAAACTAAATAAGCCAAGCATAGTTTGCCCAGGAGAAATGTTGCAGGCCAGAAGAGGTGTCACTTTATACGTAACATTAGAGCTGTACAATAATTAATGTTGACACAGCTACCAAAAAGGCTGTATCTGAAAGTCTCAGAGCTGACTTACACTTTTCATCTAGTCAGGGAGACTTTTCTGAAGTAGCAGAATTAGAAAAAAATAAATTACAATCCTTGTCTACCTGGAATTGTACGCACATCACAAACCTGTGCTCCAAAGCAGACTTTATTTTGGATAAATACAATTTTTTCATGGAAATTGATCTCACAAGAAACTGCCAGAAGATGCATTAGCACTTTATCAGGCCAAAGCATCTAGAACAGAATTAAACCTGTTCATGATATAGGAGTACTTTGTAATTGCACAAGAGAACATCAACAAAACCGATAAATACAACCAGATATATCCTACAGAGAACTTGACCAGGAGAACACTAGACGTGACAAATTATGTTTATAATATTTACCTGATCCAGGCAACCAGGAGAATAATCTTCCGTAAACCTTCTCAGAGTAACTTTATCCACAGGAACACAAAATTTGCTACACAGGAAAAGGCTACAAGGGCTTGGTTTTGAAACCAGTGGTCTTTAAACAACCAGGGATTGCAATATATCCTGGAGAGGGGGAAGGGCACAAAAAAGCGGAAAAATGGAGCACTGAGAGTTCCAATTTGGAGCCTGAAATCTACTGCAGGAGTCATACTGCACATCTGCTTGCAGTAGTGAAGGGCTGGATCCTGCCATCCAGCCTGTACAATGAGGATCTATTTTCCATGCTTCTGTAATTGAAAGAGTGCTCTGACAGATGCTCCTCTCCCATCACAATGCTGGAGGCCTGGCTTAACCTATCAAATGTCCCTACCAGCATTTTTCCCCCACTGTATTACACAATTTTGGTCTCCAGTACAAATTATTGCTGCTTATAGATGTGACTCATTCAGTGCTGAAGTAATACTGCTTTTGAGGAACTCAGTTTTATTCAATAAATAGCATTTCAGCTCACAATTCCTGGTTACTTCTCCACGGTCACCATCTCTGCCTTTTTTACTCTCCAACAGTCAGCAAGGACTTCCCCGTGAATGTCAGCATTTCCATTAACAAGGACTGGGAGAACAGAGGTCCCCACTCAACTCCCACTGAAATTGTACAGCTGAGCTCTGCCCTGCTTAACTCCTTTTAACACCAACATAAGCAAGACATGGAACCTGCAGTTTCCTGAAAACCAAAAGAAGTCCTTTTCCTAAGTCAAAAAACACAAAAGGAAATAAAATTTCACCCCTCCCTAAAAAATAGTAATTATTATTAATAAAACAATAATAATCCAAATAAAACGAAACACAAAAAAACTCCAAGACCCAAACAAAACCCCAAAAAAATACAAAACCACAAAAAACCCAGATAAATAACAAAAAAAAAAAAAAAAAATCCACCCACAACATACAGTTGTGCAACAGTACAGGCTGATCAGAGTAGCAGATAAATACAGTGTTAGTGAAATTCTATACATTTAATTGCTCCAACCTTATTATTGTTTCATATTGTGCCAACATCAAACAAACTGAAACCAAATGTAGTGTATTTACATTCAAAATACTGATTTTTAGATCAATATTGCTTCAAAAGCGTCTGGATTACCAAAGCCAGACAAGGCTAACCATCCAAAGATAAAAGCTGTTTTATGAGAAAGGTGCACAACCCCATGCCAGAATTAGTTGCGGTTCCAGGACAATAACCTTTGGAGCAGCAGCTGATCCCATAACGCTGTTTGGCTTGCAGTTTATCCAAACAACCACCGGCTTCCCTGAACAGATGCCCGTGGACACAGATGAGAAGGGAAGAGCAGCAATCAGACTGGCTGGAACAGGAGCCCCTGCTGCAGCTCCAGGAGGAAGGTGGGCTCTGGGAACCGGAGCTGCCAAGGGAGCGCCAGGAGCTCCATCCAGGGAGCCCACACAGCCATCCCCGGCGCTGCGGGTCTCCTCCGGCAGAGGGCAACGCTGTTAAAAATCGCCTGGGAAGGAGCGGAGTGTTCCATGGAAGCGAGGCACCGCCGACATCTGCCTCGGAGCACGGCAGCGCGCTCTGAACGCCGCCGCTCCGCCGAGGCTTCTCCGCCACACGCATTTCCTGCCCTCGCGTCTTTACGGAGCGAAAAATATACCTGCTGCTCTCCAGATCGGGCATCCTGCTCTTTATCAGCGGGATAAACGCAATCCCGATTGCTCCAGGGTCCTGGAGCACCGCCACGAAGCCAGAGAAATCAGGATGTAAGGATCTCCCGAGAGCTATAGATGATCCATCAATACCGAGCAGATGCTGACAGACGAGCACTGAAGTTATGCTAAATTTTTTTTTCTAAAAAAAAAGGGGTGGAGAACGACACTGCAGAATGATACAGCAACTACACCCTGTTCGAGAGCATTAAGAGCACTTTCAGTTTACAAAACACAAATCCAGATAATAGCCAGAAATGTCCTTTTCCTCCTCCTGCTGGACGTAAACACGGTGGCTGGAGGCTCCGTCTGCCTCCCAGGAGACCTGACAGCTGCTCACATGAGCTGCTGCGCAGCAAGAAATCTCCCAAGTTCCAACAATCCAAACACAAGGATCCCTCCTGCTTCAGACGCGTCTCACCAGCACCTGATCGCCGGTAAACACCTTCCTGTGCTGATGGAAATAATCATCAGGATAAAACCCAGGCAAATGCTTGTTTTCTTTCTGAACCTCAGTTTGATGTTCCCTTGTTTCCTCAGCACACTGCAATTTATTCAAGGCCAGTACCTGCCTTCATTTTACAACTCTGTTTTTGCAGAGGATCCTGGAGGAGCTACTACGGTTGTGTTAAAATTCAGAAACCTGAGCATAATGCAGGGTATTATTCAGAACAGCATATTTTAGGGGCATTCCACACACAGTGCTATTAAATGAACATAAAAATCATCCTGCTTTCCTGAAAATCTGAAAGCTAGCAAAAAATATACCTAGTGACAACACAAATGATAAAGAATTAGCCCGGATTCAAGGTACATTTTCCAGGGAGATCCAAACTTGCTCTACCTGTACCAGGAGAAGTTCTGTGGATGATGTTCAGCCCAAGCTAATCATCATTACAAAGAACAAGGATTATTTCAGGCTCTGAACATGAAATTGGTGCATCTTGGTGTAGCTTACAGGTAAATTGATGTAGAAATAGCTAAATTTTGTAACAGCAGAAAATTCTGTTTACCAGGTTTCCCTCTCCTCATCCTGTTCACCTCACTTCCCCTCCGCCCCCCCCCCAGACAACCAATTGCTGCTTCTGATAATTGGCAAGACGACACAAATGAAAAATAAAATAAATTAAAGTAAATAATAATACCATGTCACTATTACTGGCAGGCTGACATCACAAGCTTTTTGTTTAGATGAGACTACTGTTCAGCACCCTGCAGATGCAAGCACACCACAGGCTTGGCTGCAAGAGAGCAAGGATTTGAAATATAGGACAGAAAAAACAGGATGACTGCTTCAGAATTTACCAACTCTGCTGATTTTCTACCCAATTGCACAATTTACGTTCCCTAATAGCACCTGCTCCTTACACAAAACATATTCAGAGGAGTGTCTGTAAAATCAGGGCTTACAAGTGGTGTTATAAATGCCTTCTAAACCATTTGTTTGTCAATTTCCTTTGCTTATATTTTAGTAAGAAATTTCTGTCATAGTAAGAATTAAAAAAAAAAAACATTTAACATGGCTTCACTAATACATCATAATTATGAAAAACTAATTCTCAGGTAACAGTACAGTGAAATTCAGCCCATCGTGAGACAGACTAGGACCATCTCTCCTCATCCAAATTACTTACCACAAGTCATAAAAGAAACCGTCAAAAGAAAACCTCAATGCCCATATTGACCAAAATTACTTAAAACAGGAATATTATTACAATTATCCCCTTTTTTTGTCCTGCCAATTAAAGCAGTTTTACGTAAGGAACTTGGATTTTCAGCTTGACTGCTTTATCACCATCCTTGAATATTTCTGCCACGCAGACATCACTACTGCAGGCATTTCCAAACTTACATTTGGGAAGCAGCACAACATGAGGGGGGGGGAACATTTAAATTCCTTCAAGAGCTCAACGAAGTTAATGAAAATTCTTAAATCAGGATCCATTGCAAGTGTTAAATTCCCAGACGAAGAATCTACGGAAGGATGAAATCTCTGACCTTGGTAAGGGTAAAACTCAGCACAAACAACTCCCATTTCCAGCCTCGCTGTTAGACAACAACGTTACGTCTGCTGGCTGAGGTGCAGCATCCTGAGGGACTGGGAAAGGACAGGGGATTTTTCACTGCATTTGCATGAAATCCAAAGCCGAAAGAAAAATATTGTTTATGCCGAAATTCATGACAAGGAGTTGTAGCCCCATTAATTCCATCTCCAGCCATTTAGAAAACCACGAGTCGGGATCCAAAATTATCACCAAACTGACTTGAAAGAACTGCTGGGGAGAGGTTGATTTTTTTTTTAACTCTCAATTTCAGCATTCCTGTTTTCAAGTGCTCTAACCCTTTATGTGACAGTATTTTCAAGCTCATATTCTGGTGCTAGCAATAATTCCAGGAGCAAGATGTTTATGGAAAAACACCATGCAAATACAGCATGAACTACAGCCAGTCATGCTATACATGAGGTCAAAAAAACATGACTCTGTGTTTTCATTTATAAATACAGAGGAAATATAGTAAACACGTGATTACAGCAATTAAAATCTAGACTGGATTAAGGAAATCCTCTTAATTTTAACAATATAAGACTAATACAGAACAAACAAGCACGTTTTTAAAGTAAGTTCACAATCCGCCTATTAAAACTGAAGAAGGGTTTTACTGCTTCTTACTGCAAAACCAACACAAACACTAATTTAAATATTTTGTTTTCAGCTGCATTTTGAATACTTACGAAGACTAAAACAGCGACCTTTTTGCCACCAAAACTGACAAGGCTTAAGACCCTAATATGACACTTTCTGAGTACTTTAAGAGAAAAATGGGGCTTGTTTATATAAGAAGTGAAGAGAACTGGCACAATACATATTTTTCTTAGCCCTTTTTTTCATATATGTTGTATTTGTCACCAAAACAGCTCAGTGAACACAGTGTGCAGCACACATTGTGCCTTGTCATGAGCTGACAGCAAATGAAGAGAAGGTGAACCAAGTTACAAAACAAAAGTTGTTTGTTTTTTTTCCCTCTCCTGCCGTCTGAGAAGATAAATGATCTTAGTTATATTAAAGAGAAATGAGATAGGGGATCCAAACGGCTCGTTTTACGTTAACTGCATCTCACCAACAAAAATAGAGAAAGCAATTTCCTGGTGCATCAATTCCACTGCCACGTACACTCCGAATTCCGAGGAGCTGGCACCTCCGGGTATCCTCACATCTCCAGCACGTCAACTGCTGCCCAGCAATTTCCTCTAGTAAGGCAGGGCTCTTTTTCCCCCCCCTCAAAATACAAAGATAACATGGATATGCCAGCACGAACCACCCCGGCTGAATAAACATCTTTCAGCAGGTAACGCCGTGTCGAATTACTGCTGTAACCAACACAAAGCACCAGCTCTCTCTCAGGACGTGTCACCACCCCAGTTCTTTCACCACTACAGTGCCCCTCACTCCTTTCTTATTATTTTAAGGCCAGATTTCCTTCCTCACCCACAGCTATCAATATCTGGAAGTTCTCATCATTTCGAATTGCAAAAAATTGTAGTGAGAAAGTCAAGATGGAAGAGAAGCAGAAGAATGTGAAATATCATAAACTATTCCTGATCCGTTTACCGGACTAGACCAGCATAAAACTGCAAACCTCATCTTTCCATCCTCCTTCTCATGTTCTGTATTTATAGGGTATTAAAATCCTCCTCCTCCTAAGCAAAGACTCGTTTCTAGTGCAACACCAAAGCAGTTTTTAAATATCTGCGTACAGTCCTCACCATTATAAAACCCTCTCTTCCTCTTCTTGACCCAGTCTCGTTGATCTGCTGTTATTTAACTCTTGAAGGCAACTTGAGACTCACCACGTTACTAAAGGTTATGTAACTATTAAAAACACATTGAATTTTTCATTTTTAAGTTATACAATAGAAACATATACAACAAAACACACAGTTGAGGGTTTTTTCCCACATCTCCTCCAGTTATTCAAAAGCAAAACATCTCAGGGATCTAGAATAGTGGTTTTCCACATTTCTTTTTCAGCTTGTCGGCCACAGAATCTTTAGCAGTGAAGAAAACAGTATAATGAGCATAAGCCTACAGAAAACACGACGTCCTTTCCTCTAGGGCTTCCCACTGACCCTGTCCGAGTTGTCCACTGCCTGCAAAGCCAAAAGCTGCTGATCTAGAACCGAGTATCCTCTTACTGCTTGCTCTGCCACCCGAGAAGTTGCATTAAAACGGCATCACGTTCCTTAACTCCAAACTGACTCGCCTTTCTCCACATAACCTATTAACAACCCATGCTCCAGAGCGTTCCATAAAACCCTATTCCCAGGAACAACCACCCAAAACAGAACACCATGGTTTAAGACGCCCCATTTTGCCACGGATTCAAACGCGGAGCAAGTCCTTCACACAGAACACTGCCCAACCCACCTATAAATAGGCTCAAAGCTCCAGGCTCAGGAGACTGAGAGCTCCACATGATCCTTGCAGTGTTCCCCGGCTTCACCTACATAAGAGCTGTGCCGTAACACTGCCGGGCTGGGCAGACACCGAGCTGCTGCTGCTGTGGCTTACGCAGGAGAGCACGGAGGGAAGGGAAATAAATTAAAAAAAAAA
>VXBU01013311.1:157979-266063 GCA_013400315.1 Bombycilla garrulus
GGGCTCCCCCACTGCTTCCCTCCGTCCCTCCCCACGATGTTGTTTCGTTATATCATGTCCATCATGTGACACCCGGAGGCCTCTCTATGGAAACTTAAAGGGGACTTTCACGTCCGCCGCCGCCGGACCCGCCGGTACCCCCGGGGGGCTGAGAGCCCCGCCGGTGCTCGCCTGCCCTCCCTCCGTTACCTCCCTTCCCTCTCTGGGGGGCTGCGCTCCCTGGTCCTACCACCCTCTGCTTAAACCAAGTTGCTGCGCTTGCCTCTTCTGTTATTATTTATTAGGGGTTGGTTTGGTGTTTTGGTTTTAGGTTTGGTTTTTTGTTGTTTTTTTTTTTCTTTTTCCCCTTCTCTTTTCGCAGAAAGGAACAGCCAGAGAATAACCGGCCGGGCAGGCACCGTGCGGAAGGATGGACCCCACTCCTGGAGGCTGCGGGAATCCCGTGCTCGTCTGCGGCCGCGGCGGGTCTCGGGTGCTGGAAGCGGCATGGGGAAAAAAAAATCCAAAACAACTAAAAGAAAATAAAATAAGGAGGAAAACCCCCTTATTTGTGTCGGACTGAGGAGGAGCAGACATGAGCGGTTGTGCCCGTGCGAGGTCGATGCGGTGGTCGCTACCGCCGCGTTTAACTCCGCCAGTCGGTAGCGAAGCAATTTCACCGTCCCGACCCGTCGCACCGCCGGCTCCCGACAGCCGGCTCAGTGCCGAGCCGCTGGAAGGAGCCGCTCCTAGGGATGTGTGCTCGCCGCTGCAACGCTACCAGCAAGCAGCCAGCCCTCGCAGAAAGGAAAAGGGAAGATGCCGACAATTCCCCGTGGTTCGGGCAGCCCCCGGTTCCCCGCGCGTCCCTCTGCCCGGCCGCAGCCGCCGGGGGTGCGAGGCCGGCCGGCGGCAGCGCCGCGCTCCTCCGGCTGCTGTTCCGCCTGCAGTGCTGAAGTGGGTTTTATTCCCTGCTTTCCACCAGCCCCCAGGATTTGGGATCGGGGAGCCGAAGCCCACCCGCTCCACGGTCCCACCCCCGGGCTGACAACGTGCAGCGGGCTCTCGGGGTTTTACCCCTGGAAAGTTGCTGTGGGAGGCCCCCAGATTCTGCTTCCGAACTGGTGGCATCACGTCAGTGTTGGTGATCAAGTCCAAGGCTTTAGGAGCTAGATTGAGAAGGGGGAGATAGATTTGTTAAAAACTGAAGGAAAAAAAGCAATCCCGCATTCACTCCTTCTTTACAACTTCCAGCGGCCCCTCAGCTGATTAAAAAAACATAGCCCACAGATGCAGTAAATTTTAAGTTGGGGATTTAATTTCTTCAGTGTCCCTCCAAGTTTTCTTGAAGGAAGTAATATAAACGATTTTTTCCCAACTGCTGGGTTGGCGCTGATGGCTGTCAGCCACGGGAGGGGACCAGAGCCACCCAGCCACCCGGCACAGGCCCTGTGCTGCAGTGACGGTGGATCATCTCCCTCACCTCTCCCATTTGTGCTTTGGACTTGAAATACCTGCTCTCTGCCCCACTCATTTCCAGCTGCCCATGCAATGAACTGTGTATCTAACAGATCACTGTTTCAGATATCTCTACTATTGTTTTATTTTTGTTTTTTTTTTAGTTTTCTAAAAATTACTAATGATTTTAGCTGAAAAGAGTTAACAAAGTGAGCAGCAATTCATCCTCCTTTTCTTACTTCTTCTCAGAGTCTTCTCTCCATCCACCCTACACGCTGTTTATGTTTATCTCTCCTTCCCATCCAATTTTGGGGGAATTTCCTCTCTGGGCTCCTTTCTGCCATTTATCCAGGCTGTCCCACTGCTGCGCACCTAACTACAATTTGCCTTGCTTCCCGTATCTCCGGGCCTCATTTCCCTTCCTCACTAAGCCTCTTTTTATTCCATGTTCCCTTCTTCAGATCATCCTTAAAGGAGGAAGAGGCTGGAGCTGGGATTTAAAGCAGTCTTTTAGGAGTACTGCCAGAACCGATCTGTTTTACTCTGCTGCTGCTGCTGTTGCTGTTCTGCTGTGTCATGGGAAGAGTTTCCTCTCCACACCAACCCTTGGAAGCGGCACCTCGGGCAGAGCCGCTCGCTGCAAACCCCGGCCGAGTTTTACAAAGCCCCGGGTAAGTTTGTCTGGTGAAGGATTAAGCCTGGAAGGAGAAGGCGCTGCTGCCTTCCCAGGCTCTGACCTGGAGAGCTGTGCACGATTTTGGGAGATTTGCAGGAGGCAGAGTGGCGGCAGCAGCAGTGACAGCGCATCATCGCTCAGCTTTATTTCATTCTCTCGAGCCAAGACGCTTTAGGTTACATCCCAGCAGAAAATGAAAATGAAGCATTTCTGTCAAAAGGGAGCTATTTCCCAAATTTACTTTAAATTATTGTAAGATCTTGCACTATAAAAGAGGAGAGATTCTGTCTCCTCTTAAAAAATGTTGTTAGTTATAAAATCTTTACGATCTTGGCTCTCTCCCCCTCTGCCAGTCTCCTTCAAAAACTTACTTTCAAAAATGTGAAGTTTAAAGATGACTCTTCTCCATCTCTCTGTCCCCCTCCCAAATTTATCTTCCTTGGAAAGGCCTGAAGAAGTCTGAGGCTGTATCTGCCCATGAATAAACACTGGGCATGCACATACACGTGCATATCCACCCGCACACACAGGATTTAAAGCATCCCATTGAAGTCCACGTATAGGAAAATCCTTCATCATGTGATAGGCTTTAATATCTGCCTTAAAATTAATCCCTAACTGATGGACTCTGTCTTCGTGTGGTGGCAGATCACAGGAGGCTCAGTAGCTGGGGCTCGTGTGCAGGATTTTAAAAACTGCCAGATAAAATCCCCTGTTTGCTGTTGGATTAATTTGCTTTTTCACAGCAGCTACCTGGAAAATGCTCATCTAATGAAACCAAGTAAGAAAACTTTATGGGGCTCTGATCTTGTTTTTCCACAGTTAAAAAGAAAGACCTTGTCATGAGGTCAGGCTAAGATCTGATGCTATTACACAAGGAAATGGCTAAATGGCCCTGCAGAGTTCTTCAGGTGCTCTGTTGGAGATAACACTCCTGAATTTTATTGGAGCTTGAGTTTTGGAGATGGTCCTGCTTAATTTTCAGAGTTGTCTTTGCTTCTTTTTGATTCATTTTTGTTGTTGACACTGAATTTTCTTGTTTCACTTCTCTTTCAAGTTCATTTCACTCTTTAGTTCCCACGTGTTAGAAAGTGCAGTTTCATTTAGACTCTCGAGAGAAGAAAGTCTGATTCCAGAGAGCAATTTGCAGCAATATATTTCCCTTGCCACTCACACAAAAACATCACTACTCCAACAGATCTGGATATAAACAATGCTGACAGGCCCTCAAAACCAAAATCAAAATCAAATTGTGAAATTGAGGCAAATAGCCCAGAGAACCTGAAATGTCCTGGTTTCTAAAATGCTGGCTGCTGTCAAAAATAGAGTAAAATAAAGCTTTGTTTACGTGTAGAGCAGAGTGTTTGTTGATCGAGTTTCTAAGGTGATGTAGCAGGAAATACTGTTCTTGGGGAAAATGACATGAACAAAGCATGAAACTATAATTCAGCAGCTATTTGTCAACTGATAGCAGAAGAAAAAAAGCATGTTTATAAAGCAGTGAGAGGTTTTCATTGAACTTTCTCTCTGCTTTGCTGGCATATATGAAAGCAGCCTCTCACCTGCTCTGCTTCTGCATATAACTACTTGCAAGAGCAGAGCTAAATCATTTATCAGAAGGAATGTTTCCATCAGATCCAGATATCTACACTGGCTGCTGTTTCTACGTCACGTCACAGATGAGATTGATGCTCAAGCAAGGTTATAATGTACCTGCATTTTCTCCAGATTGGTGCCAAGCTTGCTGAGTCATTTTCCCTGTTCCCATTCTGCAGCCGGCTGCTCGCTCGCTATTCCCTGTTATTTGTGTGGGTCGTAAGCTCAGCAACAGATGAGAATAAATGCTAATATTTCTTTAGGCTGCCTCCCTAAGGAAATAAAGGTTCTGCTGCGCTGCTTTTCTGTGCAGGTACGTGTCCATCCCCCTCTCCCAAAAGCTTCTAAACCCATTAATGAATTCCAGACGAATTTGGGAGGAAGCAGATAGTTCAAACTCAGTTATATTCCTGCGAGGTGCACAAGGGCAGGAGGGAGAGACTCAGATCAGGAATTGAAGCAGAACTCAGCTTTAACTCCTGCAGGTTGGCATCCACCTTCAAGCCACCAAGCCACCCATGGCAGGCAATTAATCTCTGTGTAGTGACTCTGAGCCACAGTGCTGCCCTATCCTGCCCAGTACAGTTTTCTCTGGCAGGCAAGGAATATCACAGAGAAGCAGAGGAGCTGGGCTAACTCAGGAAATGAGCTGTTTTCAAAGCAAAATAGTAGAGGAATTTAAGGGGTATCACTATAAGCAACGGAAAAGTTAATACCTGGGAATGGCTGTGCATTGTTTGGGGGAATGATTTAGCTTTGGTGTCAGTCCCAAAACAAACCATGGCACAGGAGCAGGTTGGGCTGTTCCTAGAGAGCCAGCAGTCAGTGTGGTGCCCTGTTGCTCTTGGCACTAAAGCTAAAGACCAAGACCCCCACCCACACCTCTTCCAGATGTGGATGCTTTTTCTCTGCAATGCCAACATCAGATGAAGAGCAGCCTCAACCACAGGGTTTAGGCTACTGCTTCTGACAGCCCCACTCTCCCATCCTCCTTTCTGGCATAGCCTGGCTGTAGCTGAGGCTCAGAATTGGTTATGTTTGAGAAGAGCTAAGCCTGGGATGTCTCCTCATGGATAGTCTGGGTTTCTGCCTCGGCTGGAGCCCTCACAGCTGCCCAACAGAGATAGGAGAGCTCCAGCCCTGCATCTCCATCTCAGGGAATGCTGCTCAGGTCAGGACTGCAGACAGGGTCAGATCCACTCTCACCTGAGAGCAAAGGATTTATTCATGTGTCCTTTCTCCACAAGCTGCACCTTGCTGGGAGCAGCCCCCGGAGAGGGGACACCCTGATGCTGCACGTACCATACGCGCTCATCTCCACTGCAATTAGTTTGAAGCAACCAACAGCTCCAGCATGACAAACTCTGGGCTAAAAAAAGCCAGGACTTCATCTGCATAAACTGGATGCACAAAGTATTATTGTGTGTCACCTCCCTTATGTCCCACATTTGTTCCTGCAGCAAATGGCATATGCTCCAGCAATCCCACATGGTCCGAACGGACTCCTGGAGATACAGCAGGGATCTAATGCTTGTAGTCTTTGAAATTAAGACATTAGTTGTGATCCTGCTTATGGACCTCTTCTGGAAGGAAGGGGTTTGCATATAAATTAAGATTCGTTATCCTCTGATGAATAATCTATAAAATTGGAGCCAGCCTCTCCATCAATGAGCAAGTTATTATTTCTGGTTTAGCTGTTAGACACCAAATGAGACCAGGGGCCTCGTTCTCCTGGCCAGTGAGTAGTCTCACCCAAGGAGATAACCTCTGCCTTGAAGAGCTTACAAAGCAGAACAACAAAAGAGTGAGCAATATAACACTCAGGCAGAGCAAACACGGTGACCTTTTGCAAATGTCAAGTTAATACCATGATCTGGAAGTGGAAGGGGCTTATCAGAGGGTGGGTGGGTCAATGAGGATGGGACACACTTCAGGGTGGGGGGGATGAGATGAAGGAAAGGCCACAGCAGAAGCTGCATGGTGAGAAATGCAGAGGAAGCGCATGCAGAGCAGTCTGTGGTCAATTGGTGCATCCAGGGTAAAAAACAGGGGGGAAAGTCTGATGACCCTGGCCACAGCTCACAGAATAACGAGCTCCCCAAAGTCTCACAGCCTGGAGAGGGGAGGTGGAGAGGGCAGGGGTGGACAGAGCAGTTCCTCCCATGCGCTGGTTCCGCACAGGCGGCTGGAGGTGTGCTAACCCCGTTTTGGGGCTGTTTCTCTCCGTGGCTCAGCCTCCTGCAGCTGTGTTTGCTGCAGCTGAGCCTCGGGGCTGGAGTGAGACGTAGTTCAGCTCTAAGCTGCTCTAAGTCCAGGGCAGCACATAATTGAATATTAACAGGAACAGCTCTAGGAGCTGCTGGGACTCAGGAAATCACAATTCCTTCTCTGCCACTCCTTCGCCTTTGTGGGAGGTGATTGCTGGAGGCCTTAATGGATATGAGATATAATATGCTTCCCTCTCATTAGCCCCAGTTAGCAAACTGAGGCTTTAACCACATCCTACCCTCTCTGATCATTTCCTCATCCACGTCTTCAGCAACGTGAGAAGTGCAGTAGCTGCAACCACCCCAGCGACCAAGCAGAGAGGTGCAGAGACTGTATGAACATTGATTTCACACCTCATCTCCCCAGTGAATGAAGGGGTCCCACCTTGAAGGAGCATCAAAATTTCCCAAATATACATTATTGAATTCTTGGTCTATGTATCATCCTCCTGAAAACAGGAATTATTTAGTTGCTGGATGGGAATGCTGTGAGCATCATACAAGATCCATAAAGTGATATTTAAGTTGAAAACTGTTGGTACCATGCCTTTGTTAAATATTCAAGGTAAAATACAGCAGCAAATTCATAGGCACTAGGGTCTCTCCATGCTGCCTGACCAGCTGAACTGACTAGTTGCCTTCTCTAAAAATATGGATGGATATCTTTCCCTCCTCAAATTCAGGCTGCACATCTACATTGAGAACCTCAGTCTTCGGTCATGCTACTTTTATGGATGAAGCAATGTGCTTTACAAGAAAAAAGATGCCCACAGAAACTCATCCCTGTCATCTGATCATTCAAAACTTGGTGGTGGTCTAAGAAGGAATAAGGCAACATGTTCAGAGTACCAGAAAATTCCCAAAGACCTGAGGGCTGTGGTGAACAGCAGTCAAAATCTAAAGTTCCTCCTCTTGTCTTTTTAGTCTCTTTTCATTTTTCTTTCTTTCTTTTTTTCTCACTTTAAAATTCACAATATCCTTGACGTACCATTTTCCTTCAGGTCCACCAGCACTTGTTCATTACATAATTGCTTTCTTTTTCAAAAAACATGCTCCTCTATCTCCTTTTTTTTCATTAGTTGAAGTACAATGGACTCTACCATGAGCCTGCTCCTGGTTTTCTTTGATTTCTCTTTTCCTTTATCACTACCCAGAGACATCCAGCAGATTGTTTCATAATCTTCCTAGAGTTCAGAGAAAGTATATTTCTTCCAGATAGGAATATAGCCTGCAAACGTCCTCCTCCTTTTTCCTCACCACCTGCTCCTCTTGAACAACACTTCTGCAAACTTTATCCATGTATTATTCCTTTATTCACAAATTAGATGATCCTTTTTAGGGAAAAGTGAGGAACACACTGTTTTCCTGGCATGCAAAGTGAGTTTTTTGCATGGCTGCTTTGTCCTCCAGCACGCTCCTGAATTTTTGGAGCCCTCGGGAGCGAGGACCTCAGCACCACATTCATCCCCAGCAGCCACACGCTGTCTGTGGGAGGTCTGCAGAAAAGGAGGCTCTTCATTCTGCTTGTGGTGCATCAGGGAAGAGAATTGGTGGAGCTCTGCAATGCACAGGAGGAAGGATTGCTTTTGTTATTGGTCAGGGAAGCTCTGTGCTGCGTAGCGCTGGCTTCCCGCTGTTGTTGGATAATTAATTAACACCAACAGAGTGTTTGAAGCTCTGCTAAAGTGCAAACACAGGATTTGCATCGATATTTCACATTCTGGCCAGGCATGGGGAAGATGCAAGCACTGTCACACCTTGAGGAGACAGTTGTGGAACAGGGGAGATGCAGAAAGATCACAAATTCACCCTGGTGCCCTGAGCAGCATCCAAACATCCCTGAGAGAAGCTAATCAACTTCCAGAGAGGAATACTTACAAATTGATTTAGAAATTTTAATCCAAAGAAATTTGCTTTGAATTAGTAAGCTTCTGGGTTTAATTTGTGGGGTTTTCTTCTTTCTCAGATATCCAGTAACAACAATCTTTGCCACTTTATTTCTGTGGGACCCAGAACAATTGCCAAAAACCTTTTTATAAGTCTCCTCTGCCTTAAAAGGCAGTTTTCATCTTACACATTTTTTCCCTTCTGGAAAAAGCAAAGAAAATCCTCCAATTTTTTCAAACCACTTATAATTCTCATTGCTTTCCTCCAGACCCTGTAAGATTTGTCTATGACATTCTTCTACCTTCTAGCACAGCATCCAATCCCACACCTGGTATTTCCTTGTTAGAGTGGAATCATTGTTTCAGATATTTCACTCTTTTGCCTTATTTTGCAGCAGCTGTGTCCTCTCCAGTGCCTCTTTCACAGCTCTTTTCCTGTTAAATGCCTGCTTGACCAGTGTTTTGCCCCTTGCCATTGACATATTTTGTTGCTTTTTACCTTTCTGAACCAAATCTGGTTGATTTTATACTGTTACTCTGATTTCTCAGCCACATTTTGGAACACATCCTCTGCAGTATTTATACAGTCTTTATTTTGTCATCCAAATAACCAATGAAAATATTAGAATCAGGTCCAGGAGCAAACCCTGAGGGAGCCCGTTTGGAAAACTTAAATCCAAAGGAAAGGAATTAGTAATTCTTGTGTGAATACATTTCTTTTCTGTCAAGTATGTCTTCTGATGATTTCACAGAGATCATAGTTCCTGGTCAGCTTATGGAAATGTCATGTGAAATGGTGTTAAAAACCCTGCTTCCTTCTAAATACATGACATATGCTCCCTCTTCCTTTTTCTAAAACACAGCTGTTGGGTTTAAAAAGATGGAAACTGGATGGTTTTAGCATCACTCCTCTATGACAAATCCATTCTGACTGACTGTGTGTTTTTCTATTGTCAGTCAAATTCTCACAAAGAGATCGTTGCACAGTTTATTGTATCACACTTTTTGAATTACACGCTGAACTGGCTGCTGTGTAATTCCTGCTTCCCCTTCTTTAAAGACAGGCACTGTGTTTGCCCTTCTCCCCTCCTCTGGGATCTCCTCCCTTCTCCAGGAGCTCTCCTGGATAATTATTCACGAGTCAGATTGCTCTGGCCAGTGCCTGAAGTGCTCTGGGGGGAACTTCATCCAGTCCTGCTGACTTGAATTTGCCTAATTTCTCTGAAAGATTTTAGCAGTGTTTATTTGCTAGTTTGGATTGTCTTACCCTCTACAGTAAAGGTGGTCCTCATAAATATTAGTTCATAATCTTTTTTAAAAAATATTTCCCTCCACAGCTAAAGCATAAAAACTAATGAATGCTCCAGTTTTTTCTCTTGTTATTTCTCTCATTTTCCATTAATTCGGTTATGTATAATTTCCATTGCCTTCCTCCTATTTCAATACCTTTGCAGAGCATCCTTTTATCACCCTCTATATCCCTTCCTAATTGAAACTCATTTTGCCCCTGGTCTTTCTCATTTTAGTCCTCCATAGTCACACTATTCTTTTACAGACATAATTTTCCTAGTCTCATTTCCCACCTTTGTACAGCTTGATGTTCATCCTCCTTTTCCTGCTTCCTTCACTCCTTCCTTTCCTTGGGGGAAGATGTTCCATCATTTTCTTATCTCCTTCAACTTAATTAACCCCCACCTTCCTGTCCTCAGCAGTCTCCTCCCTGTCAGTCAGTCCGGATCCAGAGAGCTCCAATGTCCTTGTCCCCAGGAACTTTGCTCCATCATTTGCACTTCTGATCCCCCCAAACACAGTTTCACACCCTCCTGCTGGGCTTGCAAGGCAGTTTTTGGACAGTCCCTCTTTGCAGGGCACCCTTGGTTCCTTTGCCAGGTAGGAAACCATTATTCATTTTACTCCATTATTGCAGATCTAATTAATGATGAGTTTGTCTCTTAAACCCGTGCTCACCTCTGCAATATGCCAGTCCTTGCCCTGTCTTTCTTCTCCATCCAGAAGGATTGAAAGAGGACATTTTCCATCCCCTCATCTCTTTCCCTCTTCTTCCCAGGGCCTGCAATTAGAGCTGGGAGGCTTCATTAAAACCCTTTTTAGGGTGGTAAATGATGATAATGCTCCTGCAAAGCACTACAGAGATCACCTGCCTGCTGAGGCTCCCCTCTCCAGCTCAGTGTGAGACCAGGCAGGCTTTTAGGAAAGGCAATTAAAGGGGTCTGAGTTTACCATGCACCGAAGCATCCCTTTACCCTTTCAGATTTATAGTGTCCAGCACACAGATGGCATTTTTTTTTCCACCAAAAATTGTGCTACTATCTTTTAATAAATCAGACAACAAACCCAGGCCTATATGAGATGTATTAAATTAAGTCCCCAGCTCTCTGGGTCACTGTTCCTCATAAAATGATTACATCTCTAAACAGGGAACAACACAAACCTGCAAGGTCACAGAGACCTGCAGCTCCATGCAGATCCACCTGCCTCCTCTTTCTCATTAACTGCACACAGCTGCACCTTGCTCAAGGCCTTTGTTAGGCTCTCCAGGCTCGTGGGCTCTCTCCACCGAGCAGGTCCAAGGACTGGGGCAGCATTTAAGCTGTCTGAATGCATCTGCCCACTTGTGTTTTGGCAGAGAGCATTAAACAAGCAGCTCTTGGTATCTGAGCAGTCTGACCCCCATCAGAAGAGCTGCTGGTGAAGCTGGACATTTCTCCACACTGGAGGCAGCCCTGGGACCAAGAGCACTTGGTGAGTTTGTTACTTGAGAGCAGAAATCATTAAGATAACGAGGCTTATTGCTGTAATTAGCTGCCTGTAGGAGATTATTGACAACACCAGATTTTGCTTGAAGGTGCACGGTGATGGGACAAGAGAAAATCAACCCAAGGGGCAGAAAAGGATGTTAAAACTAGATATTAGGAGGGAAAAAATATAGCTAAAGTAGTTAACTACTGGAGCAGGAGTCCAGAAAGCTTTTGGGAGCTCTGTCCCTATAAAACTCCCCTTTCCCAGGGAAAAGCTCTGGGAAATCTGATGGAACAGTGTGAGAGAGGAGCCTGGAGATCCCTGAAAGTCTTTCCCTCCTCAAATCTCTGTGAGGCTGAAATCCTGTATGGGTGGGTCTGGGGCAGTCCTGTTGCTGTCCTGCTCATTCCAGCTGATTGCCAACAAAATCACAAAGCTGCCTGAGCGTGTTGGTTCTCTTCTGAATAAGATACGCTGTGCAGAATCCAGAGGCTATATAGTAGGAAAATCCCAGGTAATTACAAATTCATTGGTTTGAACCTGATCCCAAACAGCATCAAAGAATATCTGATATAGGCTGTGATTAGTAATGAATTAAAGGATGCTAACCTGATTGATATGCCTGAGCAGTTTTATGGAAAGTCTGTCATGTCAAACAAATGAATGTTTTTTTAATGAGAATGTAAGTTTGGTTAATAAAGATAAGCCTGTTATAAATTACTTAGATTTCTGCAAGTTATTGAACAGTTCCTGAATACAGTCCCAATTAAAGGAAAACAGTACAAAAACTAATCTGGGGTACTAAATGGATTAAAAACTATTTCAGCAAGAGATCTTATAATGCAATTTGAAATTCAATTAGACTAGAGATATTGAAGTCTTCCATTTATTTATTTTGGACCCTGGGTTGTTCAGTGTCTTTGGGATTGACCCAGAGGAAATGATAATAATCATCACTGATAAACTTGAAGATGACGTGGAAGTTCCAGACTCGTGGCAGGAGAAAGCCAAGGAAATAAGGTGAATTTAAATACAATAAAGTGCATTGTCACTGTTGTTAAAGGTATGGATTGTGTTGGCAAGAACAATGAAACAGCCCAAATAATCCACTAAATTGGAATATGCTGAGAAAATTTCTCAGTACCCCAACTCGGCTAACAACAACTGAAGTTTTGTTGTAGTTTTTTTTTTCTCCCAAGAAAAAGACTTCAGGCTGTTCTTGAAGATGAAGAGGAGATTGATTTGCCACCCAGGGTGGCATTCAAAGAGCTGTTGCCAGCAGGTACATCCACCAGCACGCAGAGATTTCTATCGAGACAGGAGGAGGATATTGCTGCTCCCCACCTACTCTGCACCTCGGGACACCACCTCGGGATCCAGGATGCCAGCCAGCAGCTCCAGAAGGGAGCAAACCTCCCCAGCATGCTCCAGATTCCTCTTCATCCTCCCCCTTCCTCACTCACCAGCGCTGGGCACCAACTGGTTTGTTGGTACAAGAGAGGCTGCAGCCTCCTTCAGCTGTCACATCCTGAATCCCTGCCAGGTTTTTGTTGCAAGAACTGATGCCAGTGTTTTTAACCCAGAGTGTATTTGGCCCCTGGTGTTCTCCATGACATAGAATAAACATTAGGGAGGAGATTCAGGCTTCAATGAGAAATGCTTTCCCATGATACGTTTTCATTTTGGCATGCACACTGTTTATGATGAAAGGATCCTAAAATAATTGTATTAGATGAACCGTCTGTTCCTCTTGCTTTGAGGCCAGTACAGCATGACATTTCAGAGATAAAATGTTGTGGAACAACCTCTGACTTACAGACCAATGGAACTTTTCTGAAGCCATCCTTCTCTCTCTTTCTATTTGCTTGAGGTTTCTAACCTGAAAACGTCAAGCTTGCATCACACTCTTGCCAAAAGATCATCCTGTGCATTAGCTAAATCTTAAATTATCACCAAATTAAATTTCTCTTCAGAAGTCTGATTCACAAGCAGTCAGCTCCCCTGTGGAAAAAACTCCACCCTTCCAATTCAAAGGAATTCCAGGATTCACAAGAAGTACTGGGTTTCCAAGAGGAGACTGTCTGTCCTTAGAAGAACTTATTTCTGCCTGCAGGTTCAAGTGAGTCTACAGGACCTTAAATCAAAGGAGCCCAATGCCAGGTCATTTGCTGAGTAACTGATCCTGATCGTCACATTTTGACCAGCTGGATGAATGACAGCAACAATTTCTTGGGATTGCATCTGGAGTCTTCTGCATTTTCTTTCCTGCAATTAACTCAGGACTGCAACCTTAACGAGGGGAAGTTATTTTGAGTTGCAGAGAGACGGGTTTGTGCCACGTCCTTTGCACAAAGGTTTGTAATGATAAAACCTCTGAAGCGTTGCTGAGATTATTGCAATTACAGCAAAGTGAGGGGATCTTCTTGCCAAATGCTTTGAGAGCCACAGGTGAAAAGTGCTAGCTGAAAGCCACATCATTCATGCTGGAGCAGATCCTGCCTGCCTCCTTTGGGAAGGGCTCTGTAGCTGGAAACCAAAGGGGGAAGGGTTTTGCAGGTCCTTGCTGCTCTTTTATAGAATAAAATCCTTTTGGATTGGAAGCAACTATAAAGATCGGCCAGTTCCAACTCCCTGCTGTGGTCAGAGACACTTTCCACTATCCCATGTTGCTCCAAGCCCTGTCCAATCTGACCTTGAACATTTCCAGGGATGGGGCAGCCCCAGCCTGTTACAAACTCTGCATTGTGGAGAGAGGTGGGATCCTGTCACGCTGTTCTTGATGGATGGACATGGTGCTCCTTGGAGGAATTCAAGACCACCTCTCCACCCTCAGCAGGCTACTCAGCAGCAGCTCTGGGGGACACAAGCTGTCCCCAACATGTGCTGTGGCCTTTGATGCACCTGGGAGAAGTCTCCCCTGCTTGTCTGCAGCTCTTTGGCTGCAGACAGTGACCACAAGCTGAGGCTTTACCAGCACAACTATTTCTGTCACATTCACTTGGGATAGTTGCTTCATAGCTGAGATTTTTGAAAACTACTGAGGACAGTGATAAATGGAGGATGCTGGAAGTCTCAGCCTAAAACATGACAACTCCTGGCTCGAGGGGCTTGGGACTGGCACTCCTGCCTGCACCTTAGTGAGGAAATGGGACAAGCCGAGCAAGGCACTTTTGCTGGATCATTTATTTATTGTTCTGTGCAAAGCACAGGGTGTAACTATCACCAGTCATTTTTGGCTATTGAGCTAGCACCAGACATCACTATGTTTCTATTAGAGCAAAACATATTAGCTCATCATGAATTTACTTTTAGCCACGGTGACTGCACGGCTTTCCTGTTTTTGCGCAATGCTGCAGGACGTGAGACAGATCCCACAGTCACAAATTCCTCCTGGGTGGAGCCTTGCTTACTGCAGACAGCCCCGTGGGGGTGGGGGCATCGCAGGAGGTTGTGTCTTGGACTGCTTGGAGCTTGGTCTGATCCAGCAGTGACATCCACACCAGGATCAGGGCACAGGGACAAGCGTTGCCCATGCTGTTAAATTTTTAGTGTGGTCCCTGGTCTAATTTTGGCTGAGACTGATGAATGCTCTCCCCAGATCATGTCAGGGCACAAGTCTGAGCTCTTCTGCTGGATGCTTGGACTATGAGGTCCCTGTTCTGGAGGACGAGAGTTTGTCCTGGTGGCCAGGAGCTGCCAGTTGGACTCGGGGCTGGAGAAGACAGCCAGTGTGATTGTTACTCCTCTGCCCTTTCATAGCAGAGTGCACCATTACCCAGGTGTGCTTCAGGCCTTTGGTTTGTCACAGGCTTTTAGTGCAATTAATACATGTATTTCTCAATGCCTTAATGCTTCATAGCTAATTTTCCCCTAAATATGTAGAAGAGTATGAAATAGCCCTAAAAACCTCTTGCTCTTCACTTCATCCTATTTTTCCAGCATCTCTTTCTGCCCTCATATGACTTCTCCAGATAAACACTTCAGAGAGAGGTGCTAGGAAATACTCTGTAGTTGGGGTTGTCCCAAAGCAGAGCACTAGGCAGCACCTCCAGCACGTACAAACCGTGGCTGGGACACAGCCCTGGGCACTTGCCTGCTCTTTCTTGAGGATTGTGGATATGGTTTGCATGAGAATATCCAAAAATGTCCTCTAAGGAGCAGGCACAGGAATTGCCGGTGTGTATTCAGAACTGATCCCTGTGTCTCTCAATCCACCCTATGGGATGAGGCTTGGCTGGGATGTTCTAAAAGGGACATTGGAAGTGCTCATGCTGAGAAAACAGCTCCCTGGCTCCTGGGCCTTGTTTGCATGTCCAGAGCTGGGCAACAGAGCTGGGGAAGGGTCTGGCGCCCCAGGAGAGGCTGAGGGAGCTGGGAAGGGGCTCAGCCTGGAGAAAAGAAGGCTCAGGGGGGACCTTGTGGCTCTGCACCACTCCCTGACAGGATGGGACAGCTGTGGGGGGGTTGAGTTCTGCTCCAGGGGAGAGGACAAGAGGAAATGGCATCAAGTTGCACCAGGAGAAGTTTAGGTTGACTATTAGGAAAATTTTGTTCATGGAAAGGGTGGTCAAGCATTGGAACAATCTGCTCAGTGAAGTGGTAAAGTCACCATCCCAGAAGGGATTTAAAAGAGGTGTGGATGTGGCAGTTGGGGACATGGATTAGTGATGGCTTTGGCAGTGTTGGGTTCATGGTTGGACTGGATGGCCATAGAGGTGTTTTCCAATCTTAATGATTCTGTGACTCTATGGCCATGTCCTAAATCTGTATCCAAGAAAAACCAACGTGCACCAGCCTGTCCTCTGTGCCAAGAACATCCAACCCCCAGGAGAGCACCAGCTCCACACCATCGAGCCCTGGAGCAGGAGGACCAGGGCTACCACAGGCAGCCCAAGGCAGCACCCATGGGACCCTCCCTGTGCTCCCCTGTGACTCCAGGCTGGCTCCTTGCTCTTTGAGCCACCAATCACAGAATCCCAGAATGGTTTGGGTGGGAAGGAACCTTCCAGATCATCCAGTGCCACCCCTGCCATGGGCAGGGACACCTCCCACTGTCCCAGGGTGCTCCAAACCCTGTCCAGCCTGGCCTTGGACACTTCCATGGGGAAGGAGCTCCTCAACCCTGCAGGTCTTTGCTGACCCATCCTGGAAGTCGTGGGGCTGTGCAGCCTCTGTGGGGACGTTACACACATTTATCTCCTGTTGACACTTCAGTTTTTGTTAATTTTGGGTAAACAGGCTCCCTCCAGCACAATGAGCTGCCTTTTGCATTATGCTGACTTTTTGCTGCTATAATATAAAAAGCACGTGGGCTTCTGCTGACGCAGGTATTCCAGCAAAATGTTTAAGTATGGGTTTAGCCTAATTATTGACAATATCCCCAGATTTATTACACGCAATGAGCAAGCACAGAACGAGTATTTCACTGACAACCTCTGGATTGGAAACAGACACAAAGAAATAATTTCTCTTCTCCGCAGCATCCTAATTGCCCCTTTTACTCTCTGATAGACTGAAAGATTGCCAGTTTCCTCCCAGGTTTCCTTACTCTGTCTCATACAATTAAAAAATCTGATTTTTTTTCTAATACCCTTTCTTGTTTGCAGCTTGGTTCTCCCTCAGTCTTTTCAATATCCAGATGATACCAGACCTTCCAAGGTTTAAAGCCCACAATTTCAATGTATTTTAAGTGATTTTGACATCACTTTTCTTTCCATATGTATCTGTGGATATTTAATGAGTTTTTTCTGCCGTGCTACTGGTTTTTTAGTACTATCGAGTTGTGCATTTTAATAAATACTAAAATAGCTGAAAGACAGTCCACTTGCAAATGAAAATCAACTGCAATTTTAATGTTACATAATATAGCTTTATGGGGAAAAGAATCTCGTAGAACTGGGTAAGGAAAGAAAGCAGTGGGAGTCAATAGAAATGTAACTCAGTTTTATGGAAGTTATTTTAAAATCTGCGGAGTTAAACAGAGAATAATTTAATTTTTACGGAGTTTTTAATAACCTCTAAAACTCTATTGCACTGATTTAATATCAGCTAAGAGCTCAACAGAAAGGTATAATTTCCTGCTAAATTCTTTAGGATCGTAACGTAGGTTTGTAACCTAAAAATTATTTTGTGCCCAAGAGAGCATCGTCTCTGGCAGGAGACTGCCTCCCCCCAGCTGCATCTCTCTGTAAGATGTTTTAGCTCCAGAACCTTTTGCTTGCGTTTTGTTTCAAATATTTCATCCCTACGCTGTTGGGAGGAAAAGAAGAAAGAGGCTTCCTATTTCTTGTCTGCTTAATAAACTTAACGTCTTCCCCTGTTTGCCCAAACCTCTGCTTTTGGAAGCTCCATATCATGTCATAAACGCTACTTGTTTGAACAAACAGGGATTTATTTGCGGCGCTGAAAGAACTTTTTGTGCTCCCTGCCTCATTTGCAACATTATTCCCGATTGATTTCTGCCGTACCTATTATTGACTTGCCAGCAATATTCCAGAGTAAGGTTGGGTCTATGTCAGAAAAATTTGTTGCCTCACACTGAGCCTTTTTCAGCACCGTTTACTCAATATTGTTCCTCTACCCAGCTACTGCTCCAATAAACCAAAACAGCTCACTGTTGTCTGAAATGAAGAATAATTGGAAACACCATGCCTGCTTCTTTCAGCACAAGTAACAATTCGGCCATTTAGGGCTCCTCTAACACTCCTGAGCGCTGAACAGCTCAAGCCTTGGCTTCCTGCTAGTCAGGAATATCCAAACTCACAAACTCCTGGCAGCGTTTGCCTCCGCGCTGCACGAGGATGGAGCGGTCGGGGTAAAACCGCGTGAGGGATCTGAGTCACCACGTGAAAAAGCTGATGGGCAGAGCTGCAGCAACTCACCTGAGCACTTCAGGAAGCCTTGAAAATGTTCTTCAGGAAAAAGCTGCAGTGGGTCTGCTGGCGAGCTCTTTGGGGGTTTCCTTTGCTTCCCCAGGTTTGTGCAGATCCCGTGTGAATCTCCTGGGCTCACGGTGTGAGAGTGAAGAAAACCACCCATCCTTCACCTGGGATGGTGAAGCTCTCAGAGGACTGGATACCAGAGGTGAGGCTGGGACAGATCCCACATTCCTGGATGGCAATCTCCTGCTCCAGGTACTCGAGTCCATCCTCAGAGAGAATATTCCAGAACTTCACCGGATGATTGCACTGAGCTCTAAACCCGAGCAAGGCAATCCTCTGCCTGAGACAGCAAAGGGGATTTAGACCCAGCACAAAGCACAGTGGTGTTATCTCCTTCCCAGCAGCTGGTTCTGACTCATCCCTGGGTTTCCCATCCTACCCGTGACCTGTCTCTGCAGGGTGATGCACCTGTGATGTCACCTTCTTCTCGCCTTTGACCCCCTCATGACACATCCAGCGGCAGAAGTGTCTCCCCCACCTCTGCCTCTTTGAACTTCAAGCCTTCTCCCGTTCTCAGGACAGGGATGCTGTGCTAGGAGTTCTCTTTTGCTTAGAAAAAGAAATTTCAGTCTTTACACACAAATATCTCCTGCCTTTTCAGGAAGACATGGGCAGGAGGCACGGACCAGGAACTGTCTCACCCTTGCTCATCCAATGCAGAAGGTGCAGGACACCCCACCATCCTTTGGTCCTTTCAGGTTGGACTGGATGATCTTAGAGGTCTTATGATTCTGTGATTTGAAGGGATTTTCAACCACCACGAGTTTCACTGGGGAAACAAACTAGCTGGGAATGGTTCTTTCCAACAGAGTCCATCTTAGCCTGTTGGCAATGAAGATCTGTGATTTTTTTCCCAGAAAACCCCCCCAGCACAGTCTGAGCCATTTGCTTTTTTTTAATTTAAGTATATAAACCCAAGGCCCAGGGTGAACATAGAGCAACAGGGACTGGCATGATGAAAGTATCTAAAAAAATACATGGAGCTTGTACTTTACTTTTGGACCAGAAAATGTACAGCAGAAGAATCCATGAGTTGTCCAGAGGGGTGGATGGATGGACAGATGGATCCCTGTGTGATAACAGCACAATGTTGGTGCAGCTTCCAGCCCAGGCATCCCACTGGGCTGGATTTCACCTGTGCCCCAGGCAGGAAAGAGGAAACACCAGGAAAACCCACCTCTGATCCCATTATTTAAATTAATTGGCCACAGTTTGAAGCCTGCAATGAGAGAGGATGGGGAGAGGGATCAGAACTCTGTCAACAAACCTCACATCTGAAGGCACAGCATGGCCTGGGAGCATGAATCTGCTCCTACCTGTCAGCATGGGCAGAAATTCAGGCAATAAAGAGAATAATGAGGTCATTTTGACCCTTCCAAAAGGTAATTCCCAGCCACCATGCAAAAATGGATGAGTTAAATTGCCCAACACCCCAGTGAGTAAAACAGGCTCCTGTGTCCTTTGTATTGGTAAGAGAAAAAAAAAAAAAAGTTGGAAATGGACACAGAGCCCAGCAGAGCCAGCAGGAATTCTCAGGGGAGATGTCCTGGCTCTACTGAAATGGATGGAAATCCTGCCACCAGATTTTCTGGGATTTCAGCCCAGGACTTTTGGATACTTTCTGCACACTTCTCTTGCTGTCTCTGCATGATATAGTGAAGCTGCAAGAAGCATCAGATTGCATCATTGCTTGGGCATCCCATGAAAAAAGACTTGGCAATGAATTTTTTGGGCTACTGGAGTAATTTTTGCCATCTCATGTGGCACATCTCAGACTGTTTTAAAAGTCTAACTGGCTGGCACAAAGGCATCCTATATTATATCATGTTTATTTATTAGTCCCTGGAAGTCCAGAGTGGTGTGAGAGGTAGGGCCCATCTGGAAAATGTGTTACAGTCCAGAAAACACTGTCTTTTGAGTGTGAAAGGTTAGACTGAATTATTCAGTGATCTTTTCATTATTTACAGGGGTTTATCACGGGATTAAATTGGTGCATCCTCCACGGTGCTGGGTGGTGCCTCCAATGAGACAACACACAGCCTGTCTGAATGGGGCAGGGGGAAAATCCCCTTATCTTCACCTTGGAGGATGAGGAGAAATTCCACCGGGGTGGCCAAATATCCACAGGATGCCTGAAGAAATCTCAGAATGGTTTGGGCTGGAAGGGACCTTAAAGATCCCCCAGTTTCAACCCCTGCCATGGGCAGGGACACCTTCCACTGTCCCAGGTTGCTCCAAGCCCTGTCCAGCCTGGCCTTGGACACTTCCAGGGATCCAGGGGCAGCCACAGCTTCTCTGGGCACCCTGTGCCAGGACCTCAGCACCCTCACAGGGAGCATTTTTAAGAAAATTAGCAGGTTCAGACAAAAAGAAGATTTGGAAGAACAAGACATTCTGTGGTCCACAGCCAGGATATTTCTTCCCCATCTCATATATGTAGGATGCAGCTGGGAATCATTGTATTGCTCAGGTTATGGAACTGGGTTTTATAAACAGGGAAACTGAGGCACATGCAGGTGAATGAGTGACAGATTTGCTATCACCCAACAGGCTGGACAGAATGGAGGCTGTTCAGCCTGGAGAAAAGGAGACTCAGCGCTGAGCTCATCACTCTCCACAGCTCCCTGCAGGGTGCCTGTGCCCAGCTGGGCTTGGGCTCTTCCTCCAGAACTGACACAACGAGGGGACACAGCCTCAGCTGCACCAGGGAAATCCAGGTTGGATATTGGGAAGAAGTTCTTCATGGAGAGGGTGATAAAGTGCTGGAATGGCTGCCCGGGGAGGTGCTGGAGTCACCGTCCCTGGATGTGGTTAAAAAGCCTGGATGTGACACTGGGTGCCAGGGTTTGGTTGAGGAGTTGGGCACGGGTTGGACTCGATGATCTTGAAGGTCTCTTCCAACCCAGTGATTCTGGGATTCTGTGTTTCCTCCACGTGGCCAGGGCACCTCACACCATCGCTGTCCTCTGCTCTGTAAGATCCCCCTCACACAGGCAGGGAGCATCACCTGCTAGCTCACACACAGCATTTCCTGCAGCACCTGCCTCTTCCTTGCAACTCTCCTTCCCAAGCTGCGAGGAGGCCAAATCCCTCTTTGCAAGATGCACCTGGTGAAGCCACCATCTTCCAGTTGTCTGGTTCTCCACATGGTGGGAGACTCCTGGGAGAGAAGGTGTATTTTGAGGCAGATCCCTGTGTAGAACATCTCTCTCCGCAGGCTGCGCTCAGGCCGTGGGTGGCGTGGCTCATCCCTGCTGAGCTGAGCAGTCACGGGGAATCGCTGGGCTGGAAACAAGACCAGTGCCAGCAGCACCCCGGCCACAGGCTGCAAACCCCAAAATTCACCGCTGGTGTAGTCATTGTCCTCCATCCCAACTGCAGCAGCACAAAATGCTGCCAAACAGCTGCTGAAAAAAACAGGCAGCCGTCGGCATTCGGGGAAATGTTGTGGCTGAAGTCACCCGAGCTGGTGCAAGGAAAACATTCAAACCCTGAGATCAGCCAGCAGCCATTAGGTGCACAAGCAGTGGGTCAGGGAGGCAGATGGAGTCAGGCACACACAGCACATCCCACTGTGAGTCAGGGCCTTGTCACCGCCGTGTGACCGGCAGCGGGGACGTGATGGAAAGCCCGAAGTGCTGGAGCAAATCCCATCAGTGAGTGGTGCTCAGTTGGCTCAGAGGAGGCACTGCTGGCTCTGCAGAGCTTCTTCTTCTGACGCAGAAGGGAGATGGGCCTGGCGGCTGCTCTGGCCCAGAGAGACATGGGGAGTTCAAACCAGAGTCGTGAGCGGTGTGAGATCATGTGGCTGCGCCTTTCTGAGGTGATGAGCTGATGCAGTTCCCTGGTTTGCCCAGCGTGGGGGTCCCTGCACATCCTCCAGCCCACGAAAGCATCATGCAGGGAAGGAGCCACCGCTCACTTCACCACTCATTCCAGGGGTGGATCAGCTTTCCTGCTGTTGTCTTGTCTTGAAGCTCTTCTCTTCTTTGAGCTTGTCTGGCTTCCACCTGGAGTCACTGGGTCTTGCTGTGACTGTTTGATGTTTAAAGAGCCCATGAGAGTCTAATCTCTCACATCTTGTGGAAGGGCAAATTTCTGCCCAGCTTATCAGCAGCTAAAAGCCAGAACTTCCTGACCGCTCCCTCCAAAGCTTCGCCTCCAGCTCCCAAGGCATTGATCTCAGAATCACAGAATCATGACAGCTGGAAAAGCCCTCTAAGATCATCAATACAGCCATTAACCCAGCTCTGCCAAATTCCCCGCTAAACCACATCCCCAGCTGATAAATCCACATGACTTTTGAACACTTCCAGACATGAAGACTCCACCACTTCCCTGGGAAGCCTGTGCCAGTGCTTGACATTTTCAGTGAAGAAATTTTCCCCAATATCCAATCTAAACATCCTCCGGTGCAACCTGAGGTTGTTTCCTCTCATCCTATTGCTGGTTCTTGGGGAGCAGAACCTGACCCCCTCCGGCTGTCCCTTCCTGTCAGGGAGTTGTGCAGGGCCACAAGGTCACCCCTGAACCTCCTTTTCTCCAGGTGAGCCCCTTTCCCAGCTCCCTCAGCCTCTCCTGGAGCTCCAGATCCTTCCACAACTCTGTTCCTTATTCTGGATGTGGTATTTCTCTCCTGATCATTTTACCCCTTTTCCAGCAGAGCAGGACAGAGCTCCCCACCATGCACAGAAAGGAGAATGTGCTTCTCACAGTGTTTGCATCAACCATTTCAACCACTCTCACACTGGGAGGCCATACTGAGTTCTTTGTCTCCTGAATGATCCCATCTTTCAAAGTTTAATCCTTCATCAGGATGTCTGTCCATCCTTCTCCCTTGGTGGAGAATTTGCCATTAGCACGTATTTAAACGAGAAGGGTTTGCCTGGGGAGCCCGAGCCAATCCATTCATGCCACCAGGTGTGGTCAGAGAGAGGCACATCAGCAGCAGTGACTCTGTGTTTACCACCAGGCTCCTCAGCCCTGTGACATCTCACCTCCCAAACTGCATTTGGTGCTAATTCCCAGCCAAAGCTGGAATTCGAGGTCTGCCAGGCAGACACTTTTTAATCCATTTTGCAAATAATAATTTGTGATAATTTTCAGTGCCAGTTTTTTAATGGAAATATGTCCCCAGCGGGTGAGTGCGGAGTATGGGGTGCAAGGACAAAGGTCTGGGCATTTTGTACTGTCATCATTGCCTCTATCAAACAAACCTGTAATTTCACTCAAGAGTGCTAAGCCAAACTCGGTTAAAAATACTGGTTTTCTATCAAAACCAGCTTGATTGATGCTGGTTATGTTCTTGTCATTTTATACCATATGGACTGAATTGTCCACTCTTTCACATGGGACTGTTGTCAAGCCTGTAATTAACTGCCCTGCTTGTCCTGTCATCAATCAGCACTGGATGGGGCTTGGGGCAGCCCGGTCCAGTGGAAGGTGTCTCTGCCCAGGGCAGGAGTTGGAATAGATGATCTTTAAGGTCCCTTCCAACCCAAACCATTCTAGGATTTGATGATTCTGTGATTATCCTTCTCCTGGCTCCTCCATATGCCAAGGCTTGCAGAAATATTAACACAAGCAATCCAGAGGCCTGTGGAGACAGCTCCTGAGGACCACTTGATGCAAATTCCCTTGATGGCTAATCTAAAAATATTTGTCTGTAGTAGATATCCGATATCCTCCTTGGTTCTACCAATAGATGAGACTCGTCTCACCTAATTTTAGCTGCCAAAACGTCAGGTGTTCGGTGTGAGCCAAGTCTGGCCTCCCCCTCTCTAGTCAATGGAGGGAAGCAGTTTTAGAAAGCAACTCTTCCCACCCATCTCTGGAGTGACTGAATCACTCTCCAGGAGAGGTGTCTCTCTCCATCAGCTGCTTAGGAAGGCAAAGCAGGCGGCTGCATCAGGCACTGAGGCTTGGTGTCGCCCTGATTTTTTGTAAGACTTTCTAAACCTTCTGATATTTACATATTTGTGAAGAACTTTCTCACACACTTTCTGTAAACAGCTCACTATTTTTGCATTCCTTCATAGAAGAGGAGAAAAATTGATAAACTCTTTGTCTGTCCAGTGTCTTTGGAGAGATGACACTGCCACCATCCAATCCACTGTCACTTTTGGAAAACTATAAATACTGGAGTCAGAAAAAATAAACCCTCCTCTTCTCTTCTCTTCTCTTCTCTTCTCTTCTCTTCTCTTCTCTTCTCTTCTCTTCTCTTCTCTTCTCTTCTCTTCTCTTCTCTTCTCTTCTCTTCTCTTCTCTTCTCTTCTCTTCTCTTCTCTTCTCTTCTCTTCTCTTCTCTTCTCTTCTCTTCTCTTCTCTTCTCTTCTCTTCTCTTCTCTTCTCTTCTCTTCTCTTCTCTTCTCTTCTCTTCTCTTCTCTTCTCTTCTCTTCTCTTCTCTTCTCTTCTCTTCTCTTCTCTTCTCTTCTCTTCTCTTCTCTTCTCTTCTCTTCTCTTCTCTTCTCTTCTCTTCTCTTCTCTTCTCTTCTCTTCTCTTCTCTTCTCTTCTCTTCTCTTCTCTTCTCTTCTCTTCTCTTCTCTTCTCTTCTCTTCTCTTCTCTTCTCTTCTCTTCTCTTCTCTTCTCTTCTCTTCTCTTCTCTTCTCTTCTCTTCTCTTCTCTTCTCTTCTCTTCTCTTCTCTTCTCTTCTCTTCTCTTCTCTTCTCTTCTCTTCTCTTCTCTTCTCTTCTCTTCTCTTCTCTTCTCTTCTCTTCTCTTCTCTTCTCTTCTCTTCTCTTCTCTTCTCTTCTCTTCTCTTCTCTTCTCTTCTCTTCTCTTCTCTTCTCTTCTCTTCTCTCATCACTGAGCTGCAGTGTATGTCTATATTCTTTCGTGTCCTATAACGACAGCTTGGTACCCTCTTTGCTTTAGGCAGGGATTTAACATCTCCATTGCAAGCACTCCCTCTGCTCCTCATTTACCTTCAGTACTTCTGATCTTCCCTGTGCCCTCAGCCCAACCATTCCTGCGCTGCCTCTCGCAGTTACAGTTCCCCTCATTAACTGCTGATGACACTTTCTATCCAGTGTCTAAATCCCCTTCTTCCCCTGCTTTTTGCTGATCATATTCTGCTTTTTATTTCTTCTTGCTGCTTTCATCTTGCTGTTCACCCAAGATGAGCACCACACTGAACACTTGAGGTTTTTGGACATCCTAAAAAAATCTCTTCCTCTCAGCCTTGCCTTTTCCACTCAGGGGGCTCTATTTCAATATTTTATTCCCTTTCTGTCCACAGCTTTGTGAAACCTACTGTGCCACCAGCTGCTTGTCTCTCTTTGGGTCTGTTCTCTCTTAGTTCATAGCAAATGTTGTCGCAGGTGATGTTCACGAGGCTGTGAACAGCCACCAGCTTCCAGCCCAGTGATAAATATAATTTTATCTGTCATAATGAGGCTTGAACCAGTTGGCTCGCATTTGGTGCAAGACCACTTGTGTCAGAAATGATCTCCTTTAATTTTGAGAAGGCTTGATGATGTTTTTTTTTCTGCTGGTTGCAGGAAACTTGGCTCATACCTGACTCATGCTGACGTTCCTCTTAACAACAGTGGCATTTTCTATAATTCGTTATGAAGACAAACTCATAGAAAAGTTCATTTGACTTTGTTCTTCAACTCTGTGACCCACGTTGATTCTCAGATGCTGCTGCTCTTGAGTTTGACTACAATCAGCCTGGCTTGATTTTAAAACTGAGAAGGTGGTGAAAGTATATGAGCCAACAGGACCAAGCTTCTAATAGTGTTTGACCAATAAATCAGAAAGAAACATTGAGACAAGCCTCTTTTTGTCTCCATTTCTCTGTCCCTGTAAGGGGAACAACATCAACTCTGCTTTATAAAGAGTCCTGAATTTCTTGGATGTGAGAGGTTGCAGAGGTACGGGCAGTTACTACTGCAGACTCATGCTCATAAAAGGTGTTCTGGGTTTGGAGAACATTCAGTTTCCCTTTTAAATAAAGTGGCTCACATGATCACCTCTGTAATGAGCTGGGACCTACAAAAAACATGCTCTAACTACCAGAGTTCAGAAGAAGCATTAGTACAAAAGAGCTCCTTTAAATGCCCCGGAGCCAGATTTACAGAGACAGATAAGACACGGCTTGTGAAAAATCAGACACCCGAGTTCAAATCTCAATTCTCCCAGGACTCATATGTATTCATTTCTCCTCCCTCCCTCCCTTTCCTCCTTCCCCGCTGCTTTTGCCAAAGGAGATGAGCTGGTTACTCTTAATGGCATCATCCCCAGCGTTTCTCGCGTTGCAGCACGGAGACTTGTTAAGGAAAATCCCCGTGTAATGGCATTACTTGGCACTTTTGTACCGGACCTGCAGCTGGGAGCTCCGACACCATCCACAGCCTCAAAGTGATTAAACCCCACCGTGCATCGCCTCCCTCTGCCAAACACCACGCCAGGCTTGGTGGGCTTTGCTGGTCCCGTGGTGGAGAGGGAGAAGAAAGCAGGGGCTGGTTCTCCTGCCTGTCTGACTCCCTCCATGCACACCCTGGCTGGGGGTGGCCAGTTGGTGGGGCACAGCTGCAAAGCGAGGGGTTTGTATGATACCTTCTTGATCTGGCATATTCCCTCCTCCCCGCTCCTCCCAGTCCAGTGCTCTGAGAGGAAAAATAAAGTGATGATCCCTTGGTAGAGAGAAGTTTTCTGCCTGTGCATCCGTTTGGTGGGAATTCAGCTGTGCAACAGGTTAGGGGTTGGACAGCTCCAGCCAGACTCCCCTGGTCCCACCTCTGCGCACCAAGTCTGCCAGCACGAGCAAGAAACATTTCCCAAATTCCTGACCCTGAGGTGTTTCTCAGCTGCTGAGATCCTTCCCTTCCACCAAGCAGCAGAGGAAATGCTCGTACCTCGTGCAGGAAATGGTGCAGCTGAGCAAATCCTCCCTGTCCCTCCCTTAAATTATTTAATGTCCTACAGGAGCAGATGACCCCTGCTAAGCAGACTGTCAGGAGAGCAGCAGCCTTTGATGCAGTAATTGGAAATTTCCATTCTTTGCTTGCAGCCCTGAAAAACAGAAGAGTCTAATATACTGGGAAATCTCCATGCTGAGCTAGGAAATTTCCATGATGGAAATTTTTAATATATTCTCCGGCTTTGAACTACACAGGTTGATGAGGCTTGGGGTGTTTGTTTTGTGTTTTGTATTGTATTGGGGGGTTGTGGCTCGATTTGTTTCTCTTTCTTTGTTTGCTTTGCAATTTGCTTGAAAGAATCAAGGAGTGGCTGTGGGAAGGGCTGGAAAAATCAGCCTGGCCAGAGGAAAGCGATGCATTTGCAGGAGAGACACGTGCAGGACTGTAACAAGGCACCTGTAACACTCCTGGCCGAGTCAGAGATAATGGGAGCCTGTATTTTAATGAGGGGGTCACTGCCAGAGGACAGAGATGACTCCGCAAGAAGCTCTGCAGCGCAGCTTGGCAAGGTTGGAGCTTTTGATGCTCTTTCCACAAAAAGCCCAGGAGCCCAGAGGGTGAATGTGTCTTTGCCCCCTCAAATATTTTGCAGACTGCACAAGGGAAAAGCAGGTAAAGAGTGCAGAAACTCGAGGGAAACCTGTGTGAGCCCTTGGTCTAAATACCTGGCACTTCTTGCCGGCGCTTTGAACAGAGAGTTCTCAGGGACAGAAAATATGGGAGGGAATTGTCAGCTGTGCTGTAAAAATGATGATGAGGAGCTCGTAGGAGCGAGGGTGGGAGGACAGCAGAGGAAACACATTGGAAGCAGAGCTGCCGCCTTTCCTGGCTGCAGCGCTGGGACTCTGCTCTGTGTTGGCTTCTGCAAATCTCCCCCAGGCTGAGGCTCTGCCAGGGCTGGACCCAGCTCTCTGCTCCCTGCCCTGTCCCTTGTGGGTGGTGGGGTGGCTCCTGTGGGTGTCAAAAAGCAAAATGCAAAGTGGCCCTGACATTTCAAAATAACAACATGGAAACAAAATCCTACCAAGCCCCGAGATCCCTCAGCAAGCAGAGGCTCCTCCATCCAGTGGGACAAACCAGCAGAAGTGGTTGGCTTTATTAGTCATGGACTGTTTATTAAGCAGAAATTAGAGGTTCATGGAGGTGGAGACATTGCAGCTTCCTTTGGTCAGGCAGGTCCTTGTGAGCAGCACGGGTGGGGAGGAAGGGAGGGTGCCAGCCCCGCACCAGGGGCTCTGGGTTTGGTCCATGGGGGCTTTGTGGGGCCGGTGAAGACCCAAAACCTGCACAAAGCCAGCCTAATCCAAAGACAATGGGAGTTCTTGGCTGGCTTCTTTCTAATGCCCCAAAAGGTGTTTACTCCCTCCAGCCCCGTGCTCCCAAGTGCACTCAAGGTGTTCCTGCCAGTTCCCAGTGTGCAGGATCTCAAAGGAAACACTGAACTGGGGTGAATGCCTGGCTGAGCAGTCAGTTCTTCACATCCAAGCACACAAAACCAAAAAACAAACTTGTGGCACAGCGGGGAACTTCACCTCTCTTCCAGCTGGAACAGATCATTGCACCAAAATATCAAAGGATTGATTTAACTGTGCTCCTACAGGGCCCTTTGAGTACAGAACCACAGAATCACTGAGGTTGGAAAAGACCTCCAAGGCCATCAAGTCCAACCATTAACCCAGCACTGCCAAGGCCAACACCAAACCATTTCTCCACGTGCCATATCTACATGTCATTTAAATTCCTTCAGGGATTATGATCCCACCGCTGCCCTGAGCAGCCTTTTCCAGTGCTTGACAGCCCTTTGGGTGAAGAAATGTTTCCTAAATTTTTCCTAGTCTGGGAGAAGATGTGTTTGGGTGTCAGTGAGTGAGAAGAGGTAGGACTGGTCCTTCTGAGCACAAATCCTGTTGCCGCTGGGTCACGTCATGAGAGAATCCTGAAGTTCCTCTTTGCTTGGCCATCACTTAAGGCCCAAATACCGAGACACTAAAACAAATTATCTCTGATGGGGCAAGAGCTGAACTGTTGAGTGTCTGCCTGGGACGTGTTGACTATAGATGACAAAACAACAACTGAATCCTGCGCCGAGTTTGCAGTAAATACAGAGAAGTACAAACCCTTAGGGTACAATCCCTCTCCCCATAAAAGAGACACCACACTTCACCATAAGCAGAATCAGTGAGCTCAGAGTCTGGCTTCACAACACAAGTGGGTGGATCCAAGCCTCACAGACTACAAAAGTGGGTGACTTTGGCTAGACAGATGGCTTTGTCACTGAGATCTCGTCTTCATTTATGTGTCCTTCAGTCTGAGTCCACTGCTGTCTCCTGTGGCAAACGCAGGAGGTGGAAGCCATCCCTGGGGTGAGCTGAGTCCTTTGCTCTGGGGTTGCACTCCTTGCACAGCCCATAGGTGCAGTCCCAGGTACAGGGAGAATCTGAACCGTGTGCTGCTTCCCTCTGAGCTGGGCTGTTCACCTGGGAAAAAAAAACCCACAAAAACTCTGATGGATTTTCACTGTCCTTTGCTAATGATGGTATATTTTTATTTTCAAGGATTTCTTTATTATTTCCTCCTCACTGCTGCTGCCAAAGAGTCACTTGAGTCATTTCCTCCATCCTGGAGTTGAGCCAAGCTCAGGATCAGGTCTCGAAAATCAGGACCACGTCTTTGAGTGGGAGATGAGCCAGAGCCCAGGACCAGGTGTCCTGAGCCTGGCACGTAGCTGGGCAACTGCCCCAGGATCGGGGCACTCGGGGTGTGATTTCAGGCTGCTGCTCGCTGAGTTTTTCCACTTTGCAAACTCATCTTGACCTTAGAGCTCAACTCACCGCTGGCTGCCTGAACCCCAGCCAGGTTTGCCACCAAGCACGGTCACACCTGAACTTTTTGGGCTCAGGGAGTCATCCAGCCCAAGCAGGGAGCACACCCCCAGGCTGGCTCATTGCTGCTCCTTGCTCCCTGCAGATGGAGAGGGCAGCAGGAGGGCGGGTCGCTGCTGTCCATGATGGCATAGCAAGCAGTCTGACTTTTGGACCTCTTCCTCAGGGGCTTTACTCCTGAAAATGACTTATTAGGATGGTCTGTTTGATTTAATACGATACGGACGTGCTTTATGGGTCGCAAAACTGAAATCTGATCAAGAATCTTCAGCAAACGCTGCCAATAGTATTTTGCCTCCCAGAACCTTCAGCAAATGCTGCCAATAGTGTTTTGCCTCTGTTCCCTTCCATATTCCAAGAGATTTGCCAGATTTGTGTCTGAGTGGGCGGGGTCTTTTAGCTCAATAACAGTTTTGCCAGTCTAGGTGAAGTTTTACCAGCTTGTAGAAACCATACATCAAATTTACAACCGAATATTCACCGCTGAGAGATTTACATCGAGGCTGAAGCTGTTGGAATAATCAGTGATTCGGGGGCAGCCATGCTTTCTGGCCAGCCAGGATGGTCCCATCCAAATGGAATCAGCTCCAGGGCGGCGCCGGTGCCTGGTCTGTGCAGAGCCACATGGCTGAGCCCAGAAACAGCGAGCACACCGTCAGGAATTGTGATTCCCCCATGTATAATTCATGGGCATAATAAGGAGCCACATTTGTTAGAGAAGCTGGTGCTTATGAATGATGCACTTACCGCCCTGCTCTGGTTCCCTCAGCGCTTCTCCCAGGCGCTGGAACATTATCCACATTATACATTCTACAGGATTTGTTCCAGCCGTTTTCCAAAGAGAGTTTTTGCTGTTCCCTCTTAGCTTGGGCTCCCAAGGAAGCAAGGCTGATGAGTTTGAGCACCATTTATTTGGAGCCACACTTTTTTACCTGTCTCTCCAGCACTTCTCAGAGCTGTTGAACTTGGTGGGCGTCTTCATCTGAATTTAATGGATGGAGAAGTGAAAGTTGCCCAGAGAAGCTGTGGCTGCCCCATCCCTGGAAGCGTCCAAGGCCAGGCTGGCTGGAGCTCTGAGCAACCCGGCCAAATGGGAGCTGTCCCTGATCTTTAAAGTCCTTTCTAACCCAAACCATTCTGTGATTCTATGAGCACTTTTGGAAGTTTGATGAAAGCAAGCAAAGGGGAGCAGCAAGGAAAAGAAAGATTACAAGCTGACTGCAACTCCCCTGGGAATCCAGAGAGAAATGAACTCTTGCAAGATCTTTGCCTGCAAGCAGGGTGAGCCTCAACCCCATGAGGCACAAGAGAATTCACTGAAAATGCATCCTTTTCCAGGAACCTTATCTATTGCTGCCGTACCTACTTTAGGGAGTTTTAAATTTATTTAAAAGTTGTTATTTCAGAGGAATGAGTACCTTGTGGTGCAGCATCAGAAGAAAAACACAGTGAGAGGCACCATTAGCAGGTGGAGCCGAGCAGAAAGCGCGGCCTCCCATCGTGATGCTGTGAGGGGCTGAGCAACAGAGAAAGAAAATATTAAACAGAAACAGGCTGTGATATTGGCTGACAGCCTCAGCACAGGCCCGGGGGTTTGGAAATCCAGGATCAAACCATGTCTGCGATAACAACTCCTTTTATTGCCCACACGGACTTGGGGGTTTGGCTACCTTAGTTAAAAGGAGTGGGGAATGATGGAAGCTGTCTCACAGGATCGTTCCTGTCCAGCAATATGAAATCACTTGATGTGCTCAGAGGTTGAAAGCACCCCGCAGTGAAATAAAAGGCACCAGCCATCACTCCTGTAGGCATTCAACGCTTCTCCCTACCTTTGACAGCTGCCACACTACGGCAGAGATTGTTCTGCTCAGCCCCAGCTTCGGAATCCAAATTTAGAACGTGTCCTATGACAGGAATCATTTACATGACAAAATCTGCCTTTCTCCAGATTCCTCTAATTAAGTCCTGCCTCCCTCGCAGCTCTCTCGCTGGTGGAATGTTGCAGGGAAGCCGCCGTGGGAAAAGCAGCGTGTCTGTCTGCAGGATGCTCTCCCGAGCCCACCAGGGTGTAGCTGGGGCTGCACACCCACCTGTGGGGTGATCTCCTGAGCCCAGCAGGATCCAGCTCAGTGCTCAGAATCTCAGGGTCAGCCCTCACAGCCAGAAAAGGGGTGAGGGCTCCTCGTTCTCCTGCACTGGCTGCAATCCCACCATCAAGCTGCAGATGTGACAGGAGAAGACTTCCCTCGGGACAATTTTTAGGGCAGATTTGCATGTTTTTGTAAAGCCTGATGTGGGTGCCTGATTTAGAATGGATGTTGGCAAATTTTTGGCATCACCGGGGTCTCCACTGAGTACCTGTGGTGGAAAGATCCACCATGGCCAACAGCAGTTTCTCTCCTCCAAAGGATGTGCTGAGCTGCTAACGTGCCTGGCAGCTTGGAATCAAAGCTACGTGGCCACACAAATGGGAGGATTTTAGGAAATCCCACGTATCCCCCAACCTATTCTAGAAAAATAAAAAAGGTCCTTTCTTACTCATCCTGGGGTCACTGAGGATGTCTGAGCTACTTGCAGCAGAGTACACTTTCAAAGACTTCCTCCTTGAATAACTGCTGTCTTCCCTGCTGGGAAGATCTTACGCGTTACCGGCAGAGGAGCTTCTTCCTCCCACGGGAGGGATGTGTGTGGAGACTTCGTGGCACTCCCCACCTCTGCAGCCCCCAGGAGGGTCAAACCTCCCTTCAGACCTGCCAAAGTTCCCTCAGGGAGGCTCCCGCTGCTCTCCCAGAGCTGACTGGGCGCTGCTCGGTGTCGGCACGGCGCTGCCCGCGCTCACGGCACAGAGCGGAGGGTTCNGTGCTCTCCCAGAGCTGGCTGGGCGCTGCTTGGTGTCGGCACTCACGGCACAGAGCGGAGGGTTCAAGGTGCCACCCAGGCTCGGGGCACAGGGACAGGGTGGCCACACAAAGGAAGGAAGGGCGGCACTGGCAGCTCCAAGTGCTGCAGTTCATCCAAAAAGCCTCCCTGGGATGGGTCAGTGTTTGTGGCACTCGGCCATCGCTGCCAGGTGTGGGCGGAATTCGGTGTTGCCGATATTTCTCCAGACAAGGGAGCGTGAGCAGCTGGAGCAAGAGCAGCAGGAAGCTCCAGGAACCAGGAGACCTTTTGCCAGTGATGCCAGTGGAGAAGCTCTTCCCATGGAACAGCTCTTCCCTCTGCCTCCATGTGTCGGGATGGATCCATTCAGAGGAGTCACCGGCTGCCTGCCTGCCCCCAAACCCAGCCCCAGCTCCAGGAGTGACGCCCTCGTGCTCCTCATGAGGACAGAGTGTTCCTCCCTGTCACCCATCCAGGTGGTGACCTGAGTCCTTGGCCCATCCCTTCATCCCTGTAAATTTCCCATTCCTGCTGAGAATTGCCATGGGAGAGAACACAGGATGTGCTGGCCACCAGCAACACCTGGGACTCAGCCATTATTGGGAAAAGCCCTTGAACCTCCTTCCCATGGTCCTGCAAAACCCCCCGCAGCACCTTTGGATGCTGCCAGCAGCTCCTCCCTGCCTCTCCTCCACAGTTCAGCACTTGGGTGCTGAAATTGAGGTGCCTGAGCTTCCTTGGACTCAAAATTCCTTCCACAGGCAACCTGTCATCCCAAACAGGAGCACATCAGCTCCACGCTCCTGCCCTCAGTGCAGGAGAAGGGATAATTTCACTCAGTTATTCCAGCCAGATTCCACCAAAGCCATCACAATTCAGGGTCTGTTTCTGTGTCCGATGCCAGCCACCTAATGCTCTTAATCTTGGTGATTGTAGTTTATTAAGGATCTTGGAAACTGGGAAAATGGCTTTCAGAGGAATAAAAAAAAATAAATTTCCCAAATTCCAAATCAGGGAGGAAATTCCCTCAGAGGATCATGGCTGAAAACAAACATGTTTTTGTGCTTCCAGAAAATCAGCAAGACTAACAGTGCCATTGTTTGTGTAAGGGGGATTTCCACATTTCAGGGAACAGCTTGGAAGCCAGAACAGCAGCTGCTCTCAGGAGAGCAGGATTTGTGAACCAGCACCAGGAAAAAATCACAACAGGTTGAAAATCATGGGATTTTTTTAAATGGTCATCAGATTTAGGCTGTGGTTTGGTTTTTCTTGCCTTTCTGTGCCTGCTTTCCAAACCTTTAGGGGGCATATTTTCCTGGTTCCTTCATAGTATGAGGGAAATACAAATACACCAGACTATTTTTGCCCCTCATAAAAGCTCCTTGCACAGAACCACGTGACTCTGGCCAGTCTTGCGTCACCGATGGCACGAAATATCACAAGATTTATAATAAAATTACATGAGTCAGCAACGCTAAAACCTACCACGAGAAACAAGAATGCCATCCAGAGGGGGAAAAAAGTGTATTTCTAAAATCCATGCTGGGCTGTGCATTAGGACAACCCACACTTGGTACGTAGGATTCCTTTCCAGAAGAAGAACCCCGTGGAGACCCCCTCTGTGTCACCTTGGAAGGGCCAGGAGACAGCTCCAGGATGATTCCACTGCAGTGGTGAGACCAAAAAGGGACAGAGCCTGGTGGGAAAGGAGAGAAATAAGAGAAGAGCAGGAAGGGAATGACAGGAGGGGAGGGAGAGAGCCTGAGGGAGCCAGAAATCTCTGTTTTGTCTTGATAGCCACGATGATGAGAAAGACACTGAGGAGTTGGAGCGTGTCCAGAGAAGGGAACAGAGCTGGGGAAGGGTCTGGAGCTCCAGGAGAGGCTGAGGGATCTGGGAAGGGGCTCAGCCTGGAGAAAGGAGGCTCAGGGGGGACCCTGTGGCTCTGCACAACTCCCTGACAGGATGGGACAGCCGGGGAGGCCTTTACTCCCAGGGAACAAAGTGAAAGGATGAGAGGAAACAGCCTCAAATCGCACCAGGAGAGGTGTAGGTTGGATATTAACAAAAAAATCTCTTCACCGAAACAGCTGCCCAGCAGCGGATCAGGGATGTGGTGGAATCAGCATTTCTGGAAGTGTTCAACAGACTGTTGCACCTGAGGACACGGTTTAGCGGTAAACACAGCAGTGCTGGGTTCATGGTTGGGTTTCATTATCCCAGAGGTCTTTTCCAAGCGAGATGATTCCTGGGTGACTCAGCGATCTTCAGGACGTTTTGCAGGCTGAAGGACTCTTTGATTGCATGCGGACGGATGCTATCACCACAAACTCTGCAGGGAGATATCCCAGCCTCAGCTGATCGCCCTGATAGCGTTTGGAGATTACCATATCCCTTGGCTGGGCTCCCTGCCAGGAAAACATGACTGAGAGGGCGATAAGAAGGGTGCTTTACGGGGAAGGCGATGGCGTCGCTGCTGACGGGGCTGTTACCTCATCCCCTCTGAGTAAGCACCGTGTGACCACCCTGAAACTGGAGCAGGGGGCCCTGCGGAGCGAGGGCAGGGTGGCCTGACTCCTGCCACCACGGATGGACCTGTGACAAATATTTGGTGGCACTCGGAATGTGCTTCTGGGACATTTGCTCTGCCTTGGTGCCCACCGGCAGCAAGGAGAGGGGTTGAAGGAGTGTGGCTCTTCTGGGGTCTGCCCTCGTGGGGTATGCAAGGTCCTTTTGGGCATGGGAAAGAAGAATTCACGGCTCAATTTTCGTACCTTTTGTCACAAATTAGATGAAAATCTCAGCAGAAAAGGCTCCAGGCGTGTTTGTGGTGGGACGCCCTCACCGAGCAAAGATGAGCAAACGCAAGTTGGGAAGACCCTGGCTTAAAAATATCCCTGCAACCTGCAATGATCCCCCTTGTGTGGGTGAGTCCTGATGGCCCTTAATTGAGCTATTTTTTGCACTGAGCTGCTGCTTCATTTAGCGCTTGGGATGTGCTGTGCTCAGTTAATGAGCAGCTAATCAGCGTTGTTCTTTGGCTGCTCGAGGCTGAACCCCGCAGAGCCGCTGGACCTGGCAGCCCCGATGGAGCAGGGATGCTCCTGCTCGTTCTCCAGGTGCAGGGAAGGCACCTGGTGGGCCTTGAGGGCTCTGGGATTTCACTGAGTGGCTGTCATTGGAGGTGCCTCATCTGGCCATTTTTGAAGATGATGGCATTTGCAGGAATCCCAAGAACGGTCAATCCCACTCCACAGCTGAAATCCACAGATATTTTCTCAAAAGGGAGAAACATCTTACTCCTCCCCACCCCTGTTCTTAGAAATGGCTGCCTGGTTTTGGCTGAAGGCTGAGCATTAGTACAAAACAGCACAGAAAACTTCTGCCCAAATGTGTCAGAGTTCACAGGGTTAAAAGCAAGGTAATACATCTTCTAGTGGGGAGCTCTGGGTGATTTACTAACCCATCCCAGAGTGCTACCTAGAAGTTAAAAATCATATGTCTCCATCACAGAGTGGAATTAACTGCTCCAGAGAGCAGCTTAGCTCAGCTGAGTGCCAGGCAGGGAGGGGAGCACTTTGAAAGATCCAATTTCCAGATTAGACTCAGCCATGTTTCATTTGTTCTTCCCCAAAAAATCTTTTAAACAAACAAGCCATCAAAAACACCAGAAAATCATGGCATTTAGTTTCCTTAGGGTTTCCAAAGAGTTCAGGAGACAAAAAATAATTATGGAACTAACAATAGATTATAATCTGAGCCCGATGAGATGAAGGACAATGAGGAAATACTGAGATCAGAAATACCCATGATAAGCACAAAACCAAATACCTTGAGTCTTTCCACCTCTTGCAATCCCACAAGTGCAGGGTCTCTGTTTGGAGGGAGAAAATTTCATGAATGTATTAACTAAGGAAAATAAAACTGAACAAAAAGGGCACCTGATGTGTTACAGACTGCCTGAATAAACCATTTAAGAGGGTACCATAGCTCTAAAACTTGATAATAAAAACCGTCATCTTTGTGTACTTCCCAGCATGTCGGATGTGGCCCCTGAGAGCCCTGCAAGGTCCACAATCCTCTTCCTCCCCGTGTGATGTGGAAATGGAAATGCAGAACCAGCCTCACTGCGACAGAGAAGGTGCCTTGGCCAAATGCAGAGATGGCAGCAGAACATCTGCCAACAAAGCCATCTTCTTGTGACTCCCCACTGCCCAGGTTCCGCCGTGCCAGAGGCACTAAACAAAGCCCTGAAGGATATTCAAGATCTGCGAGAAGAATTTGGAGCAAAATACTGAGAATGAGACCTTGAGATTTGGCTTGCACAGCGCTTTCTGGTGAGCCAGGGCGGGACTGGCTCGTGGAGCTCCTGATTTCTGCTCCATGCCCACAGATTTTCAGCTGACCATTGTCATAATAAATGAGAGAAGGTACTTCCCCAAGGAATGAAAAGCTTTTGGAGGGATTAACTTCGTACTGTCCTCAATGGGCATGTGGCACCCCTTAAATGGATGCCAGGCTTTGACACCTTCAAAGACCTGGACGTGTACAGGACAAACAGAACCATTTATGTGAAAGGTCAGGTTTGGTGGGTGGGCCGTGGAGTGTCTCACTGAATCACCTTTATAACTCACAAGAAATAAAGATCATAACATTACAAATACCAATCGCAGCAGCAGGGGCTGATTTACTTCATTTAAAGGCTGGCAACAAAAACGACAGACCAACCTCGAGGCGCAGCTGCGTCTCTCCCTCGGCGGGTGACTGAAGGGAGCCGAGGGTGATGGGAGCAGCAGAAGGCTCCTGTTCACCCCCAAGGTCAGGGAAGATGAGCGTTGTCCCTTTCCCTGGAGCCTGGCACGGTCCTGCTGGGACGGGGAAGGACAGACTTTCCTCACTGTGCAAAGGAAAAGGTCTGACCCTGGGGCTGCAGCGGATGCCGCCCGGCTGTGTCACCGCTGGCTCCCGTGCCAGGCTCGGTCCCTGCTGCCTCTGCCAAAACCCACACTCGCAAAGACTGCCCAGAACCATCCTGCTTTGCTGCCAGTCACTCATGTCTGGACACTGAACCTTGTCCTGGCCTAGCTGCAAAGACAGGGCAGGAGTGAAGTCCTCCTCTGCCCAGCGTGACTCCATCACCTTGGGGTCTCACCGAGGAATCGCCTCCATGTGACCGCAGGGGAAGAGCCCGCGAGGGACAAGGGGCAGTGGCTCCACAGCAGAACAGGAGCTTGGAAAACTGGGATCCCCCTCTGCCACTGGCTGGAGAGGAGCTGAAGCATCACTCCAGAGTCACTGCCAGTGACAGAGTGACCTCTGGCCAACCTTGGGTCCCGCCGGTTCGTCAGCTCCACACCTGGGAGCTGAGCCTGGGCACTTTGAGGCAAAAGCTGATGGATTCGGTCTCTGCTTCTGCTGGATGAAGACCAAAGCTCAAAGCCTGGCAGCGGGTCAAGTCACGCAGAACATCCAAGTGAAGTGTTGAGGGAAGGAGAAAGGATGTCTTTATCTCTGGGCAGGTGTTTGCTGGAGCTGCTGGGCAGCGGTGCCCTTGATGGCCCTGCTGAGGAGGGCTGGGCTCACACAAGCTGTAAATTGGCATCAAATCTGCAGCTGTAGACCTGCTGTACATGACTGAGAGGGAGACGCTTCCCCAGTGCCTCACAGGAACTCCAGGTATTTCACCTAAGTTGCCAGCAGTATTTTTCTGCTGTGCTGGAGCATGGTTGGCTCACTGTGTGGAGTGGAGAACATTTCAGGATTTGGAAGATGGCAGCATTGTGCAGGTGTTGGAGGGAGGAGCCACTCTCTAGCCCACACAACAGACAGCACCTCCAAATTCTCCACTGAAATCTGGCCAGGACAGACCCAGCTTGGTCAGGGAATGGTGCCCTGCACAGTGGTCCAGCATCTGTCTCAAGCTGGCCACAGTCAGTGCCACATCCTGAGGGGTGTGCCGTGCTTTTGGCCACTTCTAGGGAAAGGACACTGTATCCCACCCAGGGGCGAAGCCATCCCACCCTGTGAGCTGCGCTTGAGGCTTTTGATCTCTCTTTGCCTCAGTTTTCCATGTACAAAACAGGTCTGGGTATTTTCCTATCTCTGCAGAGCTGCAGGAGGATGAGTATATTAAAAACTTGGCTGTTGTTCAGGTTCTGGAGTACTGGGAGTGACTTAGATAGATGGTTTAAAGCCAATTAAAGCAAAATCTTTGCTCTGACCATAGAGAGAGGGAAGATATGTCAGGTCACCCAGCCCTCATCCCCGCCAGCATAGAGTTGTTCTATTTATTTTTTGATCTTCAGCCTTGTCCAAGTGTACATGCTAGAGGCAACTCACTGTATTTCCAGCAGGAGAAAATTCAGCATTTAACCTAAACGCTTCCCCTCTTAATTTCACCCCAGTATTCCCGTTTATCCCCTTGGCAATCCATCGTAAAGCTCGTTTCCGAGCTAATACCAGGAGTCACAGCAGCAAGGAGATAATGTCACGTTAAAGGGATGAGTCTGTTTGGCCTGGGAGCACCATCTGGGTGAATTAAATGTTCCCAGGTGCCTGAGATGATGCAGAATGGATTCCCTGCATCAGGTCCCTTCCTTGTTCACGCCTCTCTGGCACAAATGTAGGGTTTTCCTCCACCGTCAGAAAAGTCAATCCCCTCCAGGTTGTGCTTGAAGGTGGAAAAAGTGTGATAAACGCATGCAAAGGGTAAATGTTTGTTGAAACACTCACTGCCCTGAAGTCCATGGCAAAAACATGGTGCTGATTTCTCAAAGTCCAGCCCTCACCTCACCCCTTGGGCATAAATCGCTCTCAAACCCGATCTGTTTATTTTCACTTGCCTCCTTGTCTCATTTTGACTCTGTCTGTACAGACACAAACCCATTTGTATTTCCCATCCTTACAAGTGGTGTTTTATTCAGAGCTCTCAGAAGGTGTTTTTTGTTCGTGGTGTCCCCAGGGGGCAGCTGGGATGATGCTGTTCCAGCACCACGAGCTGCTGAGGGCTTGGCTGCATCGCTCTCCTGCAGAAGATCCTTCACTTCCACTTTAATTATGGGCATTTCAGGCCAATGACTGAAGACAAATAGGGCATTTTGGTAAGTTTTCACTCTTGTAAAATTAATAAGCTCCTGAGAACCACCCTAGGAAAGGATTGGCTCAAGATACTCAAGAAAATTTGCACAGGCAAAACTTTTTGTTGCAAGGAAACTTTTCTCCAAGCCCCCTGTGCGTGCTCATGGAATTGTTGAATTCCAGAATAGTTTGGGTTGGAAAGGACCTTAAAGATCCTCTGGTTTCAACCCCCTGCAGGGACACCTCCCACTATCCCAGGTTGCTCCAAACCCCATCCAACCTGGCCTTGGACACTTCCAGGGGTGGGGCATCCACAGCTTCTCTGGGCAATTATTCAATTACCAAATTATTTAAGCCCTGGGTAGGACTGTCATCAAAATAACCAAATCATTGCAGTCTAGAGGTGTTGGAGGGCTTTGATCACAGCACAGTGGCACAGGAGCAGGGCTGGGGGCAGGATCTGAGCCTGCTGGATTCCCCTGTGTGCCTCTCACCGGTGTTGTTGAGGAGCTGGATGTGCTCTGAGGAGTCTCGGTGTGAGGAGCCTTATTCTGTCCACATGGATGCCTTTTAACCACGTTTTTATTCTGTAAACATCAATCAGTCATGGGATTGTTTCATTTTAATCGAAATCTTTTCATGGCCTCTTTGTGCAGCCTTAGAAGGCACTATTTTGAGCCACTCTCCATCAGCAGGGCTTTGGAGAGAAATCCGTGGCAGCCTTCAACCACTAGAGTGGAAATAATTTTTAAAAACTATTTGACTTGTCACCATTTTGTTTGAACTCCCTGGTGACTCCATCCATTTGTCTCTATTCAACCCAGCCAATTCCTCACATCTTGTTGGAGCCTCCATCAGCTCTGGTGGCAGCAGCAGGTCCAGCTCCTGGCAGTGACAGCATTTGGGGCTGCAGGAGGCCGTGGACCTCTTTGAGTTGGCTTTTCTAACATTGCCAATGCAGGTGATGCATTTGGGGCTGCCCAGCTCAGACACTCATTCCCAGATTGCACATTTAGCTCCGAAACCAAAGAGGGTGGTAAAACACTGGTACAGGCTGCCCAGAGAGGTGTCTCCACCTCTGGAAATACTCCAGGCCAGGCTGGGTGGGGCTCTGAGCCCTGATTCAGTTGAAGATGTCCCTGCTCATTCAGCCTGACCTTGGATGTTTGCAGGGATGGGACATCCATGACCTCTCTGGGTAACGTGTGCCAATATTTCACAACCCTCATTGTAAGAAAATTCTTCCTTATGACTTATCTGAATCAACCCCCCTCCAGTTTAAAACCATCAGCCCTCATGCCAGGAATTTTTATGTGCATCCCACTGTTTCTAGCCTGTCCCACAGGTCTTGGTGGGCAGAGGGACAGTGGTCTGGCAAAGCAGAGCCAGTGCGAGTGTGCAAAACAAGTACGTGATTAATTAAGGCTCCCAAAGCATATTAAGGACCATAAAAATCTCCAAATGCAGTCAATTTAATATTTGCATGACATCCTTCTCCATCTCCCTTTTTCTCACTTTCACAGGAGGAGGGAAATGCATTTTCAGTTCAAGTGGCAACTCAGCTGGCCCGGGCTGAACCCGTTAGTGAAGGAAATAAAACCCCATCCAAAAATGAAGTCCAGAGATCTCTAGAAAAGTTCCCTCAGCACTGCACCTGCCCCATGCCACACGTACCCCTTCTGTGCTGTCTACAAGCTGCAGCTTTTTGGTTTCTGGACTGTAAAAGACCATGGGGAGAGAAGAACTTTTCCTCTGTTTTGCTCAGCATTGACACAGGGGTGCTCCAACAGGGATTTTGGGTACCCCCAAGCCAGCTTCCTCAAGGAGCAGGAAGGTGACAGCTTTCCTGTCCTCATTTTTGGGATGGTTTGGAGCAGGACCCACATTTACCACAGTATTTCTCTTCTTTGGGTGCAGTGATAACAATGAGAGCATTGGAAGTAGGCTGATGCTTCCCAGTGATTCATTAGAGTTTTTTGAGGTCTGACCATCCCCTGTCCCTTCTCATCAGCAATGGATGGTGAAGGAAGGGCTGTTGGGGCTTCATTTGCAGACAGCATCTCCTTGGGCCCGCAAACAAGTGTGCTTCACCCCGGAGAGGGGCTGGAGGGGCTGCAGAGGGGCTGCAGGGGCTGCAGAGGGGCTGCAGGGGCTGCAGAGGGGCTGCAGGGGCTGCAGAGGGGCTGCAGGGGCTGCAGAGGGGCTGCAGGGGCTGCAGAGGGGCTGCAGGGGCTGCAGAGGGGCTGCTGACTGCTGCAGGGAGCTGCGATCTGCCTGAATATCCACGGCCACCGTCCCACTTCCCTGCACTCATCCCGGGCCAAATGTGGGGCAAACGCGAGGTCACAACCGAGTCCCAGCCTCTGCTTTGCTCCTCTGCCCCTGTCAGCACTTACTGCTTTTAGCTACGCCCCATCCTCTGCCTTTTGCATCCCCACCAGCCCCGCTCCTTGCAGCGAGGGCTTTTATTTTCCAGCCTAACCTTTGTCTCGTTGAGCCAGTGACTCATCTCACTCATTAGCTGAACTTTGAATATCTCTTTATCCGCTGGATCCCTTTCAAGCCCGTTCCCTGGCAGCGGAAGCGCCTGCTCGCCTTCGCTCTGCTCTGGATTGCAGAGGAACCCCCTGCCTCGCTCTTGCCGCGGCATCTGTCTCCCCGGCAAGGCAGGAGAACGAGCCCAGGGTGCAGCAGGGATGGCCTCCAGCCCTTCCCGTGCCCTGGGGGTGAATGGCAAGGACGCAGCCCTCAGCGTTTAGGAAGCCACCCCGGTTTTTGGCCGGCACCCCCCGTTGCTCCCCCGGCTGTGTTGTCGCTGTTTGCGGTGTTTGCGGAGCGCCGGGGACGCTCTGCAGCCGCTCCCGAGCCCAGCTGTGCACAGCAGAGCCGCCTCAGGGGCTGCTCCCCTCGTGGTCCCCCCCGAGAAGGTCCAAACCCTTCCTCAGTGGCCCCCCTTGCTCCGTGCACTGTGAGAGCAAGGGTGGCCACGGGGCAAACAGAGGAAATTTCGGCTCTTGCGACTGAGCAGCCTCCTGGGAAGAGCAGGGAGGAGATGGCTCAGGTGGGACAGGGCGTGGAAGACTCGAAGGGGTTTAGAGCACGTTGGAGAGACTTAGGTGACCTCAAATCACTGCTCCCGACGTGCTCCCGCTGCTTCAGACTTGAGGAGCCTCTCACCTGATTAAATAAGAGCACTGAGGGTGCTCGATCAAAGGGAGAAACCCTTTTTCCGGTGCTCCCTGGAGGTGACTTTCTCTTGTGGAGAAGACCAGCAGCCTCCTCTGCGTGCCTGCTACCTTTCACTCGGCTCATTTTCCCACTGAAAATTCAATTTGTTTGGGGTTTTTATTCCTGGTTAGCAGCTCTAATCGCCTTCCCAAATTGCCGGGCACATGACCGAGGGCATCTCCGTCGGCATCTCCGCTCTCCTGCTCCTGTTTACGTGCCGCTCCCTGGTAATTTGTGTCTCTCCGAGCCAGGGAGCTGGAGAGCCCTTCCCCGCGAGGAGCTGATGATTCACAGAAAAGGGAATCAATAAAGGATGACTAAGGCAGCCCTACATCAGGATAGCGATTAGAGGCTGCCCCCGCAGCTTTGTCCAGAGTGGCAATTTGCAGATTGTCTTTACAATTTTTGTCTTGTGGGGTCTCCACCAGGCTCCCAGCAGCACTTTTTACTTGTTCACTTATTTTTGACTCTGGTGTTTCACAGGGATTTGCTGCCTTGAGCTTTCTGGGGGTGAGAAGTTGTGCCAACCTACAGATTTCTCAGCGATAGCAGTAACTTAGGCTGCCCTAAACCAGGCCAAACAGAGAGATGGGTGCTGTTAATCACTGCTCTGGGGCCTCTTGGGCATTGCTTGCCCACAACAGCATTTTGGGACAGAAGAGTTCTTGAGAACTTTTGATTTATGAACTCTCCACCCAGTGCAGAGAACACACAGACACGATAAGTGCACACTGGACAGGAAACTAATTATGTACTATCAGCTGCTCAACATCCTCAAGGGGGTAAAATAATGTTCAGCCATGAGACAGAGGATATTTTACACCTTGTGCAGCCCAGCTCCCAGGAGCACACACAGGTACACACAGGGTCTGGAGGCTGGCTCTTGTTCCATGCTATTCCTCCAATTCATGGTGTGCTGAAGCCTTCCAGGAGTAACACAGCGCTGCTTCTGGAAGGTGTCCCTGACCACGGCAGAGGGGCTGGAAGCAGATGATTTTTAAGGTGCTTTCAAACTCAAGGCATTCTGTGATTCTGTGGATGCAGGGATGTGCCAGCCTCACTCTCAGCGTACCCTGGAACATTTCTCCAGCAGCTGTGATGTCCAAGCAGTGCCTGGGGAGGGTTTTTATTTGCAAGGTTATTCTGTGCTGGATCAGTTCCCCAGCTGAGATCATTGTACAGCCCCACGGCAGGGAGGAGCAGGATCTGGGGGCTGTGGGGCTGTTAAATAGGGAATGGCAGCCTTAGTGATAGCTAAAGTGAGGGTGGTGCTGCGGACAACAGGGAACAGTGACCTTGTGAGGAGGGGCTGCTTAAAGACCCTCCAAAGGGCAAACTCCTGGAAAGGGGGTGGAGAGATGGCACTCATCGCCTGACAGCATTTCACTGACATCTGGGCCCCAGCAATGACACAGGGAGCAGAGACCTGAGCAGTCTCAGAGCCTGCCGAGGTGATGACAGGGAAGAGGAAAGCCAGGAAGGAAGAGGCACCTCCCCGCGCCCATGCCAGGAGGATGCAGCACATAATTCCTGGCACAGGGATGGCAGTTTCCACAGCTGTCCCCGAGGCTCAGCCTGACCTCCCTCACCACAGGGAGTTAAAATACCTCTCTGATCTTCCTGCTCGAAATTCCCATTAACTTTGAGGTGCCTGATGGGAGAAAGTGCTCTGGGATGGATGAGCATCCGTCCCGGGACACGCCTTGGCTTAGACACTGGGTTTAAGTTCTGGCTGTTTCCATCTCCAGCATGGTCCCATCTATCCGAAAGAGCTGCTTCAACATCTCAAAAGTGCACATTTCTCCCTACAGCCCTTCAAGCGTGCTCGAACTTCTCCATCAGCTCATCCTCGTACTTGTTGCTGCCAGCATCGTTTTCATTGCCTCCATCCAAGTGCTTGGGGCCGCCTCCAGGGGGCAAGCCAGGATGCCCAAATTGGCTACAGGGAATCTGTGGAGGTGACTTTGGTCTCTCCTGGAACAGTGAGGTGTCCACCTGGCAGAACCCGGGTCTCCCTGCTCTGCTCAGCCCGCTGGAGCCCCTGGGTCCTTGGGATGCCCTGGGTGAAAGCATCTCTGTCCCTGGGCAGCTCCCACTGGGTGGAGAAGGAAGCAGAGGAGGTGCCAGCAGTGCTCAAGCACGTGGCTGGTAGAGATCTGTTTATTCCATGGCCTCAACACTCCTGCATGTTCTCCTAGTTTCATGGATGATGCTCCAAGGAAAAGGAAAATAAAAGCCAAACCCCAGCCAGGTGTCACCGGTGTGGCAGCACAGCTGTGCCCAGTGCTTCCCTCCCTGAGTGGGGAAATGTTGGAACCCAGGGGGTTCCTATGACGCCTTTGGCCGACCCAAAACCTGCTCAGGAGGCTTTTCAGCCTTGCCAGAGGTGTCAGGGACCCTGGAATGATACTAAAAATACCTGTAGCTCTGATTCTAATCCATGGAACAGGTTGTCAACTTTGTATGAGGAATTTCAAGTCACAAAAACTTAGATAGAAAAATAGTAGTAGTTATAAGTAAAAAGAAGAAAATTTGAATGTATGTACAGGGGGGTTTAAAGCCTTGTACAGGGGGGTTGGAGATCTGTGTCTGAGGCACAAGATGGAGAATTTTTACACGTGCCATGTTATCTTATGTTCTTCTTCATCACCTCCATCTTCTTGGTGATGCTGGCACTTTTGGATTGGTTTGACACAGATCTGGACAGTGTGGTGTGAGGGGCATAGATTGGTACTTAATTGTAAACATTTAATACGTAGTTTTTAGTATAAAAGATTACAGCTCACCCGGGGCGGGCACAGTGTGTCTCTGGACACGTTCTGTGTCGACCCTGGCAGGGCAGAGAAATCTACTTTTGATAAGGAATTAATAAACTGCCTTGAGAACACGAACAAACGACTCCAGACTCCTTCAACAGCACGGGCTGCAAACCTGGACTTTTCTACATATTGTGAGGTCTCCTGGGATAAAGGAGATCCCCGCAGGGAAACACTTTGGGTTAGAACCCCTGCTCCTGGCTCTGCGTTCTGCTGGGGATGCTGATGCCCTGGATCCCAGCAGGAGGGTGGTGCCACGGCTGAGGCTCTCGCTGGGGATGGTGTTGCTGAGGTGAGAGTTCCACAGCAGAGGGGACGCTGATGCCACCACTGAGGGTCCTGCTGGGGACCCAGCTCTGACAATGCTGCTCCTGCTTGGGTGCAGGTCCTTCCCTCAGCCTGCTGACAAGGCTCCTGCTCCTGGTCGGTTCCCAAAAATCAGTCAGATGCCAGGGTTGTTTACTAAGGCTGGCAGGAAGGAAAAGCCGTAAATTCCCCAGATATGATGGCTGAGTCAGAGAATGAGGTGCCAGTGGCCAATTCCAGCATGGGAGAGCAGCATGAAGGGAGGGACAGGATCAGCTGTGGTTTGTGTTGTCCCTGCTGAGCCAGGAGGTCCCTGGGAGGGACAAGGAGGTAGCAGACAGGTCCCACCAGCTCCTGGTGATCCTGGAGCTGCTTTTCCTGGGAAGCCACCCTGCTTCCTGTGCTTGGAGGCAGCAGTTTTTTGTTGGTGCCTTGCCCTGCTTGAGGATCACAGCTCGGTTGCAGGGCCTTGCTGACAGCCTGTCCTCCCACCCTAGGGATTGCTGTTTCTCTGGCAGGAAAGCCAAAAGTTCAGCCTTTGGGGCTGAAGACCATGTATTATCTTGAGCAAGGTTTTTGCAACCCCTCCAGCTATTTTTCTTAAAGAAAATAATTCCTAAAATAGCCCTGATGTGCTGCAAACGAAAAATCCATGTACTTCATTAAGAAAAAAAAGAACGAAAAAAACCCCACACCATAAGGAGACATTTGGATTCATTCATATGCATTTCTTTTTCCTCTGTTTGGTTGTTTGGGAGCAAATTATCCAGCAGCTTCAGTCTCAAACCGAACTGGATAAATATTGTCTCTCCAGAAGGTTTTACCCCACACCATCTGCTCCTGCCCTGTGCAGGGTATGGCCTCCATAGCTGACCCAACCAGACCCCATCCCTGATAATTTTGCTCATGGTCCCCTCATCAGTCACTGTATCCATTATTTCTGCTCTCTTCAGGTCTCTTCCTCCTCCACCTCAGGAGCACTCAAGAATTCCAGTGGGTAATGACAGAGTTTTCAACCCTTACCTCCTGTTTACAGTTCTGTTAAAGACCTGGAATTGCAAAGTGCACCTCCTGAGGAGCAGATCCCACCACACCTGCAGGCCTGAGGGTGTCAATGTTTTCCGTCTCTCCCTTCTTCAGGTCTTCTGCTCCTGCTGCGGTGCTGGTGTCTGAGACCACGGTGCTGCAGCCCCAAGGACAGCTGGTCGTGCTCTGACCACAGGTAGACACAACCAGGAGAGAAAACGAGGTTTTGGGACCACAGAAAAGAGGTGAAAACCACTTCTTCTGCAATCCTCACCTCTTCCCTCTCTTCCTTCATTCCCAGCAGGTCCTGAGAAGATCAGAGGAAGGAGTCCCCTTCCCATAATGACTCCTGGTTCCCTTCCACCACTGAGCTTGTTCTGTGGGAAAAGACAAAAAGCCGTGAAATCCTCGCCAGAAACATCCCGTGTCCTTCTAGCCTGCTTGGAGAGGACTCAGATGCTCCCAGGTCCCTGTCCCCTGCTGCTCCCTGTCTCCTGAGGGCCCAGAGAGCTCGGCTCGGTGCTCCAGGGACCTGCATCAGGCCATGCAGCCACTCACGGCTGTTGCTCAAGCCCTCACGGATGGAAAGGTCTTGAGCAAGAGCCGTGAATCACCCAAATAGTGCAAAGAGGAGGCGGCCAGAGGAACACGAGGCCAGCACAGACCTTGGAGGCTGCTGGGGGGAGCAGTTTAAGGCACTGTCGTGTCCTCCAGGAGCACTGGAGGAGAAGCAGGGTGGGACAAGCGTTTGAAGGCACAGTACTCATCATTATCCTTCCCAGCAGTGTTCACTGCAGGTGGAGAAAGGAGAGCGAGCCTGGAGAAGGCGGCTGCGTGTGCTGGGCTGCTCTGTTTGCTCCAGAAATGCCTCTCTAAATATCAGCCCAGGGCTGGGTCTGCAGCAAGACCTGGGAAAGACGCCTGTAAGTAAATTGGAAGGGTTAAAAAGAGACACAGAGTGGGCTAGGTGGTGACTAATGGAGGTGTCACTCAGCGACAGGAGATGTTTCAGTGCGTTCAACAGCGCTTGGTACTGGATGGAAATTTCCAGGTGTTGGCAAGAAAACCACAGACAACTCCCTATTATTTATCAAACTGCTTCCAATTTACCATCCTCTGTGTATCTCATCTGATGCATTGCCCTTCCAGGTCATTAGCAAAGATGTTGATGAAGTTTGATCTTTAGCCCTGACTCTCGTACTGCCCTGGTAACTGCGCCTTGCTCCGTGTAGCCCACTCCTGTTCAGGATTACTGACTGCATCCCAATGTGTTTTCAGTGTGTGTAAACCACATTTCAGACCAAGGCTTTTTTCCCCCTAATTTTTGTATTTCCTAAGACAAAGAAGCAAAATACATTAGTCAAAATAAAAACACATGTTCATAAAAGGCTGCGCTGCTTTCATCCTCTGGCCATGCTGTTCTCTAACAGCATTTCTCTTTGCACCAAAAAAAAAGTTGGAAAATAAGAAAACTGGCAGTTTTCTGTGCCCCTCTTCCCTTGAGTCTGACTGTTGTCTCGTGGTAATTTTATTCAGCATCTGGCTTCTGCAGATTTTCTCTCCATTGACACTATTGTGTGGACAGAACCAAGCTCTAAATATTTCATCATGATTTTTCAGAGAATATTTGTTCTGCTACTTTTATAGGCTGGTGATTTCCAGAATTATATTCTCCCCTTCTTTGTTTTAAATCACCACTTCGTTTCCTTTCTTCTGCCTCTGAGGATCACATTGTCCAAGGATTTTAAAATGCAGCCACCCAAGGATCAATATGTTCATTAAAGAAACCTGTTGTTAGCAACTGAGAATGAATACTGGGTGTCTGCAACCCACACAAATTGATTTCTTAAATATAAAGTTTCTCAAGAATGCCCTTTTCCTCTTTCTCCCTGCACTTGGAGATCAGGAATTTAAGGATCATTCAGAATATTGGCCCTTTTGTCTTGTCAGCAGTATCTTTTTCTTCCTCACTTACCCTCCTTTTTGGGTGTAAATCCCCTCTTAATCCTCCAACGAAGACCAACCTGTTTTCCTGGCTGGCTCACTGTCCTCCTCCCAGCAATTCTGAGCCGTCTCTAAAGGCTCCCACGTGGTTACCTCCCCATATTTTCCATCCAGGGGCAGATGTCCACCCTGCAGAGGGCTGTGCCAGCTGGAAATGTCACTGTGCCCCAGCTAATTGTCACCATCCCCAGCAGCAGAGGACAGTCTGCACCACGGTGACTGTGGAAGTATCACTCTGACCCCAAATCCGCTCCAAGGAGCCATGCTGCTCTGAGCTGAAAGGGCTGGAGCAGCTGAGGGGTGGGGAGGAGAGGCTGGAGGAGGAGCAAATCCAGTGGCACAGCTGGATCCAGGAGTGCACATCTGCCCAGGGCTCCCCAGCCCTGAGTAGCCTCTTGAGACTCAGCCCTGGACAACTTCAATGTCGGAAAAACTCTTGGATTTCAGCCCTTGGTAGAGCCTTCCTTGTGATTTTCCAGCCTTCTCCTTCACCTCTGGCTTTTACTGTCCCTTCAAGCAGAGCCTTAAAATCCTCCAAATCCCTGCCTTATTTTCTTTCTTTATGCAATCCTCACTGTGGCCCAGCTGAATTCCTCTCACAAGCTGCACGTCCAAGGTTTCCCATCCATTTCCACTCTGGAAGAAGCAGGGTTAGGAAGGTTTTCCCAAGTGCAACTCATCACATGAGTGCATGCTTTGGACCTTTGGATCCTTTCTTAGGGATGAGCAGCTGAGTTGGAGAGAAGCAGGGACTGGGTGGAGGATTGGCTGGAAAAATGTGAAAGCAAAGTACAGCCTTGAAGCAGCAAGACAGAGCAACCCAGTAGTTTTGGGGAGGTTGGGGTGGTCCTTCAGCGTTACAACAGGAGCCACTGAGCCACAGGCTCCTTTTCAAAGCATCCAAAGAACACTCCAAGCAACTCAAGCTGAGGGCAGGCAGCTGTGAGCAGCTGTGGCAGCTCTGGTTTCTCCTGCACTTGTTCTGCAGCCTCCAGGCTCTGCCCCATCACTCCAGGAATCCGTCCTTGCTGGCAGCTTCTTCACCTTGGGCTGCCACGAGCATGGGGCCCTGAGGAGAGAGGGCTGCTCCCAAATTAATGGGAAGCTCCTGACTTTGGGTAAAATGTCCCCTGTGCTGGCCTTGGTGGGGGAACGTTTTGTGCCAGGGTTTCTACATCACCACCCAGAGCTTCTGCGGGAGGGGAAAGGATGAGAGTTTCAAATGCAGAAGCGTTTTGGGGGATGCCCATCTCTGCCTGAAATACCAGCCCTGCTACATAGAAAGCACCAAAAATGGGGAAAAAATATCCCACTCCGATCACTACGATGATTAGGCTGAGATTTCAGTATCAGATTTCAGCCCTGCCATGGGGAAGAATTGCTAAATCACACGGACTCGGACTCGGTGGTCATCGCCTCGCTGGGCAAACAGGAGCAGTGATGTCAGCCTGCAAACTGCATTTCCCTACGGAACGGCTCTCTCCTGGTTGCTCTCCTTCCCCAGAGCCCGGCTGTTAATGCATTTCTCTGGAAGTGACTCAGTTCCCGGGGGTGATTCTGGCTGCGTGCACCCAGCAGATCCCAGCCCGCGGCGTCCACGAGGTAACACGAAGCCCTTGAAGGTGTTTTTTATCTGCTTGTTGTGTGGCTGGAGGAGACCGGGCAGTGGGGGAAGCTCACCGGTTTATGCGATCCTGGGGCTGGAGGTTCGCTCACCAGAAGCCACCCCCATGAGGAATCGCCAGGGATCGCCCAAGGAAGGATCTCTACGGCTTTTTTTCTCTCTTCCCATTTCCCCATGGGAATACTCCAGACAACCCCCAAGTACCTCATTCCTTCTCCTCACACACTCAGCCGTGGCAGGGATGCTCTATTATCTTGCAAATCACAACGATTTGTCTTTTCTTTCCCAATTCTGTAACAATGGTTGGTCTTTACAGGGCATTTTCTCTACATTAACCTCATCCTAAGGAGTGCCGTTTGTAGAAGGAAATGGAAGCAGAGAGACAAAGAAAATGCATTTTTCAGAGCTAGAGCTCTCAGGAGCTGCAGCGTCTCTTGACCTTCTCCCTCGCCAGCCTGCCAGGGATGAAATCACTGGGAAACAGGGATTTTTGGGCAGAATTTAAGATGAAGGACGGTACGTTTAGATTGCAAATCAGGAAGAAATTCTTTACTGTGAGGGTGGTGAGGCCCTGGCACAAATTTCCCAGAAAAGGTGTGGATGCACCATCTCTGGAAATGTTCAGTGCCAGCTTGGACAGGGCTTGGAGCAACCTGGGATAGTGGAAAGTGTGCCTGCCCACGGCAGGGGATTGGAACAAGATTATCTTTAAAGTCCCTTCCAACCCGGGCCATTCTATGATTCTATGACAACTTTCCCAAAAAAAACCCATTAAATCCTCATCCTACCCCCAAAGCCTTTCCTGCTGCCCTGTGCAAGCCTGAGTCTCTTTGTGAGTCAGAAATGCTGACACCTCATCACAGAGCAGCGTGAGGGTGCAGGAAGGAGAATATTGCTTAGCAGCACTAAATCCAACCCCGCTCCTATTATTGCTGGATTTCTGAATCTGCTTCTCCTATGCCCGCTTTGTCAACTTATTCGCAGTTGCTGTTTATGCGGGAATTATTTAGCAGAAAAAGCTTTCCTCGTGGTGCTTTGACGTTCTACCTCTTCTCCAAGAGGTTTGCATCTGAGATGCAGATGTGCCTGCTTCAACCAGCTGCCCTGGAATTGTTGGAGGAGGTTCAGAGCGTGGATTTGTAGAGCCCTAGGGTCCAGGGTACCCCACCTGTATTACCCAGGCTGGAACAACACAGTTATTTGTACTGAAATCAGCAGTAAAATTTTCACCACTCTCACTACGCTGAATTGAGACCCTTGGATGGCGCCGAGCCGAAACGTGATTAATGGTTTTCCAAACGCAAGCCAAAGGTGGGTGGAAAATACATCTTGGAAACCAGCTTGGTAGCAGTTTGATGCCTCTTGAAGTCTTACCAGGATGGGAAAATGTACCTGGCATTTTGCAGCTGTAAATGTGGGCTTCACAGCCACACACGGCACTTCCAGCTGCACAGATGCTACTTATTTTTGTGTTCTCCCGGAACAAAACCTTGCTTTATTTTTCTCATTTCCAAAATAAACTTCCTTTTCTGCACTCCCACAGAGAATCGCCACCGGGAAGAAAAGCTGTGCAGAGTTCTCTATCCAGCAGATTGCCTCTCTGTTCCCTCTACCCCGAGAACCTGAAAGCAGAGCTGGGCTACTGTTTACAGAAATCCGAAGCGAATTTAAAGATGTCTTGTTTCTAAATCCATCCATTTCTGATTGAAAGAAGCTGAGCTAGTCACATTCGAGGAGTTCATTAAAATGTAAACAGCGTCGCTTTTAGTTGCCAGCGCTAAAAATTGTCATTATTTATTTTAAATGTCGAGGTGCATAAGAATATGCATTTAATTGCAAAAAGAAGGAGGAGGTGAATTTTAAATGCACTTTGGAGATGCTGCAGCTTGAGCTCTGACTCGGTGTTTCCACGAGGAATTGCAGTCGGCTGTTTCACCCTGCAGTTCCTTCCACGCAGAAACACTTTTTATACAATTTTTTTTTTCTCTTTCAATGCATGTTTATTTGGCCTTTCTTTTTCAAAACCCTGTTTCCCACCTTCTGCAAATTCTCACTTCTGAAGAAATCTGGAAATCAGTCCAACGCTTCCAGATCAGTCATTACTGGATGTTTTTCTGCTCACGCCGGTAAATGGTTCGAATGTGTGTAATTAGTTAAAGATGTGAAGTGCCGGCTGAGTGCTGAGAAATGTTACGTAAGTGCAATGTATGGCAGAGCCAGTGTGCCATGAAAGCCGTGGCACTGCTCTGCCCTGAACCTTCTCCCCAGGCTGGCAGAGCTCCTCGCTGCCACTGCCGGAGGTTGTCAGCACCCCACAAATTAGCAAATTGTTTTAATACGTGTTTACAGCCGAGAAAAGTGAGGCACAGAACAGAGAAGTGCCTTGTCCCCTTCTCCCTGGGGACTCAGCAGCAAAGCCAGGCATCCCAAACTCCACTGCTGGCTCCAGTTAGGGGCGACACTCCTTAACCCCTGCCATGCACTGTCAACAAAACCCGGGGGTCACAGGCCAGGGATTGGCTGGGAGCAGAGGAGAAGGATGTTTTGGGTGGGATCTGGAGATGCTGCAGCCCAGCAGAGTTTGGGGAAAGGCCCACAGAGTGGGTGCATGGCCACAGGGACTGGTTGTAGGTGTGCTAACGTGAAAGGTTTGTGTCCTCAGAAAGGCTCCCATCCTGGGGAAGGATGGAGACCTCATCTCTTCCCTTTCCACAGTCAAGCTCTTCTGAGAAATATCAATTTCCTTGGAAAGCGGAAGGGTTCTGATTCCCACCATGCATTTTTGTAGGGCTTGCTACACTGAGGAGGGAGAGGAAGAGCAGCTTCATCTCCTGCTGCCCAGCTCATGTAATTTCCCATCTCCTGCCCATCCCATGGAGAAATGCTGGACCCATTGACTCAAGAATTCCCTGTGAAACCCAAGCAGCCGTGTGGTGAGCTCGGACATAGATGAGCCACAGCAGGCCACTGCTCTGTGCCTAAAGCCACCAGCCAGGAGCTGGGCCATGCCAAATCCACGGGATGCAGGCCCAGACAGATTGTCCTGGAGGGCCTTGGACAGGATATGCATCATCCTTGCTGCCTGGCACCTCGGCTCTGTCCTTCCTCAGCAGCATCACTATGTTCCCCCCACTTCCTCCTCCTTGCAGCCTCTCCCTCCCTCCCTCTCCAAAGTATTTTTCTTCAATTGCTTTTATAACTGTGCTCTCTTTGGATTTGCAATGTCCTCTGGAAAATCTGATTTCACACCATATTTGTATGTTTAACAAAAATAATTCCAAACACCAAAAACAAGCCGTGCCCTGACTGGCGTTACGTAGCGTTTGTGATAATTGGATTCTCAGAAAGCCATGCACTTTCTGGGTTTTAATGAGATTCAGACTTTAATTACTGTGGCCCTTTCCCAGGCATGCAGTGGAAGCAGGGAGGAAAATGACCATAATCAGGACTTGGGCATGTTGCAAAAGACAGCCTCGATGGATCGTGTTTTGGTTCCTTAATGAGGGGCCATTCTTGCCACACAGTTGGAAAGCCACTTTCTCTTGCAGTGTGGCCTATATTTACACCCTGTAGGATTTTGGCCACAAACCACTGCTGCAGCCTCTCAGAAGACACTTCTTCCCTGATGGAAAAGCAGCAGAGATGGCTTCTGGTCCTGCAGGAGAAGAGAGGGAGACAAGGACGCGGTGGTGACTGGCACATGGTTTCGCTGAGTTCTGCACGCAGCACAGGAAGGACGTGGACTTGTTGGAGCAAGTCCAGAGGAGGGGCACTAAGCTGATTAGAGGGATGAAGGCCTTCTCCTGTGAGGAAAGGATGAGAGGGTTGGGATTGTTCAGCCTGGAAAAGAGAAGGCTTTGGGGTCACCTAATTGTGTCCTTCTATCACCTGAAGGAGCCAACAAGAAAGATGGAGAGAGAATGTTTACAAGGGCCTGGCGTGACAGGACAAGAGGCAGTAGATTCAAATTGTCAGGGAGTGGGTTTAAATTGGATATTAAGAATAAATTCTTCCCTGTGAGGGTGGGGAGGCTCCAGCACAGGTTGCCCAGAGAAGCTGTGGCTGCCCAGTCCCTGGAAGTGCTCAAGGCCATGTTGGATGGAGCTGTGAGCAACCTGGTCTAGTGGAAAGTGCCCTTGTCCACAGCAGCAGGGTTGGAACTAGATGATCTTTAAAGTCCCTTCCAACCCAGATCATTCTATGATTCTACGATTCTCTGATTCAGGTTTTGATGATGATGATGATGATGATGATGATGATGATGATGATGATGATGATGATGATGACGATGCTAGCACAGGGTGATCCTTGGGAAGGGTCCAGGATTCCTGCAGGACCAGCACCAGCCTCCTGCAAGCCCCTAGCACAGCTCCTCGCCTCCTGCACAGTGCAGATCCCCGGCAGCTCCTGCCCGTAAGGCTGGGATGAGTCACTCGCTGGCTTTCTCGCTTCCCGCCTCCATCCTGCAGGATGCGGTGTTTTGTCGACTCTTATCTGCGCTGAGGTTGGAGGAAGCAGATGAATGCAGTGGTTTCGTGTCTGCAGAGCCACGGCCTCAGCGGAGGGGTGGGGTCATTACCAGAAACGGGGAGACTTCAGCTGGGAGGGACCAAGACTCCGCGTGCCCATCCGAGAGAACCTTGAGACTGCAACGCTCAGCCCGCGTGACAGTGTTGAGATCCAAGCCAAGACGAATTAATTAACAAAAAAAATAAAAAGGCTTTGTTAGACACTACATCAAACTCTTACTGATGAGTTGGTGTATCGCCTTGCGGTATTCCCACATCCACTCATTTTACAGCATGATAAGAAATCTCTCCATTTCTGCGTTTGCAAACTCCTTAACTTCTGTTATCCCATCATCCTTTCACTGGTCAGAGATTGATGTCACTCTCTGCCTTCCCCCTTGCTGCGTTCAGGACCAAAGTCAGAATCTCCAGGTAAAAATTTCCAAGACTGCTCTTCTTTCCATTTCCTTTTCCAAATTCTCAGCTATCTGCCTGGTTTTCCATCGCTTCTAAAAGGTCACTGTCTGTACTCAGCAGTCTGGAGTACACATTTTCCTTGCTTACCACACACCAGCATATTCTTGGAATTACCTTCTTTATAAGCACTCACTGCTTCTGCATGCAGCCACACACTCTGGGTGCCCACACAGCCGTGACTGCTGCTCGCTGGCAGCAGAGGAAGCCAAGGTCTAAGCAGGCGGCAGCAGTGGTGGGTGGCTCAAGGGACTCTTGACATGAGGTACCTCAGCACCACCACGGGCAGGCTTGGCACCTCCACTCTGCCCAGTGCCGTGATCTTCACCATTTCATGGGATGGGGCAGCCCTGAAGGGCACGTGTGGGAGCTGGGGAGGAGCTCGGTGGGGTTGGTGCTGTGAGGGGAAAGCCTTGCACAGGGCTCAGAGCTTGCCTGGGAATGTGATTTTTGTGGCCATGCCCTCCAGCAGTGCCCAGGTAACATGTCAGAGCAGAGACACATCTGCCAGCCCTTGTCCTCCAGAGGCAGACTTGTGTCTCTGGTACTTCTTGAGCCTCAGTGCCCCCTAACTGCTCTGTAGGATCAACCCCCAGCTCAGAATTGTGTTGTTGCTCATCCCCCCACCTTCCCTTTTCTTAAGAAAACACATTTGCTTTGTCCTTTTCCATTTCCAGACCTGTTATTTTCACCCTTGGAGCTGTGTGTTCCCAGAGGGAGCCACGTCTGCTGCTGCTCTCCTGCTGGAGGAGGCAGGGCTGCTCTGCCTCCCCAGGGCTCGTTTTTAGGGCTCTGCAGCTCTCATGGGTGGTAGGTGCTGCCCAGACATCCAGGACAAACAGGGAGCTGGGAATCACGAGCAAATCTGTGTGGAGACACACTCCATGAGGTTACAACACACTCTGGAGTTTCCTTCAGTTTTGCACGGAGCCAAATTTCTCACCCTTTCCAAAGATGACTGGATTCAAGGCCAAGGGCAGAACTAAGGGTCTCAGGGAAGATAAAGAGGGTGACCTGGAGGGCTCCCATGGGATCAGGGCCTCACCTTGCAGAAGGACACAGCCAGACTTAGGCCCCATTGAGACAAATCCCAGGAATGAGGTGTCTGCACAAAGGCTCTTAACCTGGGGCTTATGCACAACAAACTCCTTCACCCCCTGCAGGGACCAAGGAGCTGAAATGGCCACACCTACGTCTGGGCAAACAGGAATACAGCAGCAGGTAACGAGGGATGAGCTGTGCAGGAAGAGAAGACCCTTGCTAAGAGCCAAGACTGGAGAAGGGAAAGCTGCATTTTGGTGTCCCTCCTGTTACACCAGAACCAAAAGGATTTGGGATCTGCCTGGCTTGCAGCACCCCTTGGATGTTGTTCTGTGTCCCAGTCTAAACCTGCAAGGGAAAACCTGTGCTGGATGGGGTGAGGAGGAGCTTGTTTTATTCCAGCACATGTTGGGCTGATACTCTCTGGACTGTGGTTTTCCAAGTGCTCATGTTGGAGGATGTGGTGATTTGGGTCCTACTCCTGTCTCTCTTCTCTAACTTTGTGCTGTGTACCCTTTTCCTCTGGCATCTCTGTAGAGAGAATCTTCCTTCTCAGCAACGTGGGGAGGCCCCTGAGCCCCGCAGTCAATCCATGGATGTGGGGGCAGGTTGGGAAAGCTGCAGGGATGGCACTCCCACATCGCACAAACCTCTGAGCTCCGCCTGCCGAGCCCACACAGACTCTGCCTGGAAGCAGAGTCCATCCCAAGCCTCCAGCACTCGCAGGACCATTGCTTCTCTCCTTTTCCCAGGAAGCAGAGTGCAAACCCATGCAACCACAGGGGCCACAAAGCATGGAGGGCTCAGGCAGCAGGCCACGCCTGTCTGTGGCTCCTGGGAAATTGCTTCTGATGAGGCTGGAGAAGCTGAGCCTGGGAAGAAACAAACCTCCCACTGGGTATGTGGCTCTCCTCTCTACATGAAAAAAATGGAAGCACTGTCCTGCAGTGGACTGAGAACTTTTGGATCTGTAGATAAAACCCCTTACTTTTATCTGTAGATAAAAAAAGCCTTTTGGTGGGGGTAGGGTTGGGATCTGGACAGAACAGAGGAGTCTGGGTGGATTTGCTGCTGGGGAAACAGTAAAATGCAGCTTGAGATCCCTGAATGACTTGCACTGAGTGAAAATGCTTATTCTTCCATAGAATATAATTTCTCTATTAAGTGGAAGAAAAATTCATCTCTCTTCATGGGAATAGTGTGTTCCCCTTATTTCCCACTTGTGCCTGAGTGCTAAAGAGGGTCTTAAGTGGAGCATCTATGGCCATGGAGGGTGACCTTGGTGAACAGGCATATCCTTCCCCAAGCCCTGCCCTTCCCAGAACTGCTGACAGTGTTTCCACCTACAAACTCAGGAGCAGACACAACAGGAAGCAATGCTCTGGAATAAAGCAGCTTTTCAGAGACTTGGGAGGCTGGGCACAACCTCTCCCCAGGAAGTGCTGGGATGGGTTGGTGCGTTTGGCGGTGGATGTTTCATGTGCGTAGCCATGTAATTGCATTTTGTCAGGCCTGGGAAGTGAAAGGATGCTTTCCTTTTCCAGAGCTCAGGCATTACTGCTCCTCATGGATCTCTGTGCAAAAGATCAGAGAACACCCGGGGTGGAAAGGATCAGTTCCAGGTTATCCGTGGTTTTTCCTCTCCCTGTTCCTGGCTGTGGAGATCCCGAGTGAGATGTCTGCACAGGATGCAGAGCAGCTGGCAGAAGCTGCTGAGATGGTCTGCAGCTGGCTAAGCAACTCCAGGGAAAAGGGATGGGAGCTGGCTTCATCTCCATGTGGCCTGTGGCTGGACACTCCTCAGGAAACAGGGAGAGCCCAACAGCCTCACTGGAAAAGTCATCTTCTGCACAGATCAAAGCATGAGACTGTCCTCAAGAGGAAAAAATAACTAAAGAGAGTGAGAAACCTTGGGCTGTTTAGAAGAGAGGCAGAGGGAGAATGTGCCTCCCTGGACTGGCCTGGTAAGATTCATGCTTGCAAAAGTGGAACAGAACATCCTAGGAGGGCACTGGGAGAGCACTGAATTTTATAATTTTTCATATAAAATCGGAATAGGTTAAAAACCTTAGTTTGCAAATCCACAGCATAATTAGTAATGAGTCATGGAAAGTGTTCCAGCTACTGTAAAAAACAAGCTGGTTCTGAAGGGTCTGCTGGTCATTTGAAAGCACTGAGAGCTTCAGCCCAAGATTCCTCCTTCCTTAATTGCACCACTCTTGGCCACTCACTCTAAATTAAGCAGACAGGAGCACAAGAGAACTAATGCACTGCTCTGAAAGGCAAACTATTAACCAAAGTGTCTCTCAGATGTTTAACTTCAAGGAGGTGCGATTGAAATCTCATCAATTATGATCAGCAGACGTGAGGAGGGCTTGAAGTTCATCCATAACGTAATTTGCAGAGTAATAAAAATTGAAGATGTGAAATCTCTGCTGGGCTGAGTCTGCTTCAGTCCTCAGGGTGAATTAGATGGGTTCCTGTCCCATGATTCCCACTGTGTTGTCTGTGGGCAGTAAGTGCAGTGCAAGAAAAGTTTCTCTGATGCACTTTGTTACTCAGAGGACGTTGCTGTTGAAGATTTACACCACACTTACAAATTTAAGGATTTGCTGTGCAGTCGCAGGCAATTTTCTCTTTATAAAATTGACCCAGTTTTTCTGACTGTTCTTCTGGGCCACAAACAGCTCTCCTCTGTCCCCTCGCATCCTCTTCCTTTAAACACTTTCCCAAGTTCCCTGCCCTCAGCAAACCAGTCAAAAGGAACAATGGACTTAGGGGAGGACGTGACATTCCGAGCTGAAAAACAAGATTGAGTCCTTCACTTTCCCACTGTGCTGCTGACAGAACACTACTTAGCACTCCTACCCTATGACACATTACCCAAACATTAGTTAATTATCCTGCCTGACTCCTTAGAAAGCAGGCAATTAAATACTTAGTTTCGTTCTCCTGGTGAAGAAAACCAGGCACAAAAAGAGGTTAAAAGGGGAAAGACCAATCCTGTCCTGCAGGGTGGAGAACATCCCTGAGCCTGTATCAGAGAATGGTTTGGGTTGGAAGAGACCTCAAAGATCATTTCTTTCCAACTCCCCTGCCATGTTTAGGGACACCTTCCACTGGGTTGCTCCAAGCCCCACCCAGCCTGGCCTTGGACACTTCCAGGGATCCAGGGACAGGCACATCTTCTCTGGGGAACCTGTGCCAGGGCCTCAGCACCCTCGTAAGGAAGGATTTATTCCCAATATCCCATCTAACCCTGCCCTCTGGCAGTGGGAAGCCATTCCCCCTTGTCCTGTCACCCCATGCTTTTGTCCCAAGTCCCTCTCCAGCTCTCCTGGAGCCCCTTTAGGCACTGGAAGGAGCTCTAAGTTCTTCCCAGAGCCTTGTTTTCTCCAGGTGAACGCCGCCAGCTCTCCCAGCCTGTGTCCAGAGCAGAGTTGTTCCAGCCCTTGGAGCATCTTTATGGCCTCCTCTGGCCTTGCTTGAACAGCTCCATGTCCTTCTGATGCTGGGGGCTCCAGAGGTGAGCACAGTACCTTAGGTGGGGTGTGACCTTCCAGTCAATTTTAATTGAATTCCTCCAGTTTAGAGGAGGAATGCAGAGCATGGGGCTTGTCTTACCCGTCTCAGACATCAGCAATAAAGCTGGGCCCTTCTAGAATGTGCTTAGACAGAGCAGCACCTCAGGAGAGTGATTCAGCTTCGTGTCCTACTATGGTGGGCTGAATCATCCTCTGGGAAGAGCACCCAAGGAGTCCACCTCCTCCACACTGCCCAGGGCGAAGCTGTGGATGCCCCAAGCAGAGTGACTTGTCCCCAGACCACAGACAGTAGTGTTGCCAGAACCAGTGCTCAAGAGATCCTGGATCCTGGGAAATGTTTTGCTGCTGTCATTTGAACCGACTTTGATGAGCATTGTGGAGCACCGTGACAGGAAGAGGGCTGCAAGCTGGCTGCTATCAATTTGATGACCAGTGCTCCATGAATTTGGGATGTTTTTGAAGGGAGAGAATGCTGCAATACTCTAATTCTAATGCAGAGAGAAAATGTTTGGGAAAGAGGAGCTTTTTAGCAACAGAAGGAGCCCAAGTCTAGTAACAAGAGCTCTAGCCATTGTGACTAAGTACGCTATAAAATGTGTAATTAGGCACTATAGCAACTATTGAATTCCAAGGCACATTTTGCATCTGAAACACAGGACAGAGCTCTCTTTGGGTGATTCAGAGGAATCATCACAACCCCCCAGCACTCTGCAGTGTACAATGAGCAGCGAGTGCTCGCCGTGCAAGAGCATCCCTGTGGGAGCAGTCCTGCCTGGGATGAACACACCTGCCTGGTGGGGAAGAGATGAGTAAATATTTTTAGCCTGAAGCACAGCTGGGAGTGTCTCGTCTGCTTCCTACAAGTGCTGAATTGTGGAGCGGAGCTGAGCGTGGTGGCACGTCACACCACTGGGCTCAGGGACAGTGGCATGGGGGTGACATTGGAAAACTGCATTTTCCAAAAAGAAGGACATGGTATTGTTGGAGCAAAGTCCAGAGGAGGGTAACAAAGTTGGCAAGAGGACTGGAACATCTCTCTTTGAAGACAGGCTGAGGGAGGTGGGGCTATTCAGCCTGGAGAAGAGAAGGTCGTGTGGAGATCTCACAACAACCTTTCAGTATCTGAGTGTTCCTACAGGGAAGTTGGAGAGGGATTCTTCACCAGGAACTGCAGTGACAGGGCAAGGAGTAATGGGTACAAAGTGCAAGAGGGGAAATTTAGGCTAGATATTAGGAAAAAATTCTTTACTGTGAGGGTGGTGAGGCACTGGAACACCAGTGGGAGGATGTGGATGACCCAACCCTGGCTGTGTCCAAGCCCAGGCTGGATAAAGCCTTGAGCAACACGATCTAGAGGAAGGTATCCCTGTTCATGACAGGTGAGGTTGGGACTAGATGACCTTTAAGGTCCGTTCCAACCCAAACCCTTCTGTGATTTTACCAAAGGATGGAGAGTGTGGGTGTGATTTGTGCCACCATTCCCATCTCACTGTCTTTCCCTGCCCTCGGGTGCCCTATTTCAGTTCAGACAGGGCTGAGCATGCAAGGGTACCAAGGAGATCCTCTTTCCCCAGTGTGGCTTGGAGCCACTTGCATCCCTTAAAAGGCATCTTCTGACTCAGATACACTCTCCTCCATTGTCTGGGGTGTGTTGTTTTGCAGCTGGAGACTGGTGAATGAAGCTGAGTTACTGACCTTGATTCGAAAAAAATGCACGCTTGTGCTTTGCAAAACAAGCCTTTTAAAGCTGCCTTTTATGCAGAGAATTATGCCAATGTGTGCATGGAGGCGCTGGCATTTTGGGCCCCTTTCAATCTTCTGGATTGTCAGAGAAGTCTTTCACTGATTTAAGCCTTCAAGCAAAGGACGGATGCTGCAAGAGGCACTGAAGAGGACTCAAGCAGGTATTGGAGTGTTTAGCCCAGGAGCAGATGCTTGGATCAGGGCCTAGATCAGAAGAGGTATTTTATTACGCTGAAGGAGGTATTGTTTTACTGCATTGTAAGGAGGCACAGATGATCCCTCTCTCTAAGGGGAGAAATAAAACATCATCTGGTTTTGAGACTTGTTCTCATCCCTTTTCACTGTGGATGTGCATGGCAGCCCCACAGGAAATGGGTCTCAATGAGCTTTGCCACTTTTTTTCCATGCTGTCATCAAAATGAGAGATGAAGATGAGTGAGGCCGGTTTGAGGAGTTTTTGGAATTCCCTCTGGTCCTGCTCCAGCCTTGCCCACAGGTTGGAAACATTTTTCTCTGCAAAGAAAGAAAAGGGAGGCAGCAGGCATTTGGCTTGGGAGGAAGCTCTTAGCCCAGGTTTTTAATCCCTTTGTATCATGTCTGAGTTAAAGGAGGCCCTGGCCTTGCAGGAGGAGCTCGGTTAGGTGAGCACCGCCAAAATCTGGTAGGACAAAACCCCGCTGGGCCAGCGCTCCGCTTCCGCTCCCTAAACAATGGGAGTTTACACAACTGCAGCCCACTTGAGGCTTCTGCCTCGCTTCATGGCTGAGCAACGAGCCCCCAAATGTTACAGCTCTGCCTGATGTCCTTGGCTCTGTCCTGCTTTGGAAGGAAACATGCAGCGGCCTGTGCTGCCAATGCTATTTCCTCTCTCGCTCGTCTTTAAAGGTCTCTTTTTCCAACAGCTGATCAGCTCCGCAGCTCCGGGGAGGACGTGAGATCCGGCTGGCCCACGAGCTGGCTGGTATGGCTGCGTGCCATGTTGTTGTTTGTATTGCTTTCATTTTTCTGGCGTCGCTTGGCTCTTCCACGCAACTTGTTTTCATCCTGAACTATGTGCTCATTACATATCCAAACGCCCACGCGAGGTTTTGCATGAGGAAACTCGAAACACACGCGCAGTAGAGGAGCGAGTTTCTGATGTGGGGGGATGAGATGTTTGTCTCGAGGCTGACACGAACTATTGTCAAACCCCCCGAGTTTCCTGCAGTTGGGGTTCCAGCTCGCTGGAGACAAGCACGTGAACGCTGTGTGCACATCAGCCTGGCAAAGAGACGTGGGGAACATCTCTTGTGGTCACCTTGGCCTTTGCCAGCAGCTCCAGCTACTGTCCAAGGCACACGTCCAGGGACCTCCGAGCTCTCTGGCAGGCTGGGCCTTGAACGCCAAAGGGACCTTGTGCTGCTAGAACAGCTCTCGCTTCCCCTCTGCGGCCCCATCCTCAGAGAGCAGCCAGCCACAGGCAGCGTGGATCCACCCAGCCAGCCCTGGGCAGGGGGAACCAAAACGTGCTGCAGGGTTCCAGTGAGATCCCAAGTGAGGGGGGCAGAAGCAGGAAAACTCTGCACGGGGTTTGCCTCATGAGGACGAGGAAGCTTGTGAAGGGCCTGGAGCACAAAGCCCAATGAGGAGCAGCTGGGGGAGCTGGTGGGGCTCAGCCTGGAGTAAAGGAGGCTCAGGGGAGAACTTCTCACTCTCTGCAACTCCCTGACAGGAGGGTGCAGCCAGGTGAGGGTCGGTGTCTGCTCCCAGCAACAGAGTGAGAGGAAACGGCCCCAAGTTATCCCAGGGGAGCCTTAGATTGGACTTTATGGAAAAACTCTTCACTGAAAGTGTTGTCAAGCATTGAAACAGGCTGCTCTGCGTAGGGGTGGAGTCACCATCCCTATCAGCGTTCAAAAATCATGTAGATGTGGCACTTGGGGACATAGTTGAGTGGTGGGTTTGGCACTGCTGGGTTAATGGACTTGATAATTTTAGAGGTCTTTTCCAACCTTAGAGATTCTGTGATCCTATGTGTCAGTGCCATCTTTGTGGTACTTCCTCAGATCCAGCATTACATTGGCAGAGCAAGCGCAGCACAGGCCTGGACCAGCACAGCAGGGTTCAGATTCTCGTGTTTCCTGAGTCTTCTCCCCCTCTTCTATGGCCCCATCACCAGCTGGGCTGCAGCAGCTGCCCTGGTTGTGATACAGAGAGCTCATCTGAAGGCTGCAGGCTGTCCAAATCTGCAGCACAGCGCTGCCCTGCGCATCCTGCTCCTCCCTGCCGTGCTCTGTCCACTCAGAGCGTGGAAAAAACCCTCTTCTCCAGCAGCCACTGGTAACTGCACAGGGCTGGCCAGGCTGTGCCAGAGGGACCAGAGAGCTCCGTTTGCAGCTTTGGGTTGCTCTGCTTCCCCACAGCCTGTGCTGCAGATGAATCAAGATTTTCCAGGGCTGTCAGTACTGCATATTTCACCAGCATTCCCTTCACTTTAAGTCCAAAATGTGCTAAAAATACGCTGGCTTGGCATCCAGGTCTTGATTCAAGTGGTAACAGGATATTGGGCAGAGAAATCCTGGGGTGGTTTCACTGTCCAGCAGTGAGCTGCTGGCTCTTTCTCCTCCTGGCTGCTGCAGAGCTGTTGCCCCCACTCTCAATCCCCTAAATTTCATATTCAGAGGTCACAGGTGTCACACAGCATCGCTCCCCTCGGGCTGGTTGTAAGCCAGGCTCCAAACACTGACGTGGCATCTCTTCCTCTGGGGTTGGGAGTGTACTGTCAGCAAAGTATTTGTTTCGTTACTCCTGTGGTAATTTTGGGAGGGGGATAAGTGAAGTCTGAAATGCCACAGGAAGGCCACAAACTTCAAAAGGCCTCATTAGTGAAGCAGCAGAAGGAGATGTGGATGTCTGTGCCTCATCCATGGATTTTTATGCATTGTTGCTGAGCTGTGTGACTTTGATACCAGTGGAAACACGGCGAACCCCGTCTGGGAAGGGGTCTTGAGATGAAGTACTTTCTGCTCACCCTCACTTTTGAAACACCCAGTTGATGTTCAGCCATCAAGGCTGCTGAGCGAGTTTTTCATCCGCAGGCAGATTTTGCTGCCACATTCTCACTCACTTTCCTAAAATAAAGGGGAAAAAAAAAAAGAATCCTTGTGCTAATTTAATCTAGCCAGGCATCCTGCTGTCCTGCCTCACAATATCTCTCCAATCTGTCATTTCCAACAGACAGTGGTTTATTGGTTTGGCTTTTTTTTTTCCTCCCTCTGGTCTTGAAATATCTCCCCTTCTTTTTCTCAAGTAGCCCAGAGCTCCTCCAGCAGTGTCACAAGTTTCCCCTTTGCTTTGGTGGGAGCTCTGGGTGAAAACATCTCTGTTCTCCAGGAAAAACCCCACAACAACTTCAGACAGAGAGAAGCTCATCAAAGAATCCCCAGCTTATGTGCTGGTCTTGTTGGTGGCGAGACTTCATGGTCATAAAGTTCCTTTCCAACCTTAAATATTTTATTATTCCAGGAACTGGTGTAGGATCAAACCTCACTGGGTTTTTCTCAATCCCTTTCCCAACCACCCACCCGTGCGGGGCGAGGGAAGGAGCATTTCCTTTAGTAATTAACACTCCTCAGCCCCCCTGAGCCCCTCAGGGCATCCCTCTGGAGCCCCATGGGGCACCCCCTGAGCCCCTCATCCCCACAGTGCATTCCCCAAACTTCTCAGCTCACCTCAAGCCCTTGAGGCATCCCTTGAGCCCCTCAGGCCATCCCCACAGCCCCTCTCAGCCCCTCAGCTCCATGGGGCATCCCTTGAGCCCCTCAGGGCATCTCCTCAGCCCCACAGCCCCTCAGGGAATTCCCTCTGCCCCACGGCCCCTCTGAGCCCCTCAGGCCACCTCAGCTCCATGGGGCTTCCCCTGAGCCCCTCAGACCTACAGCCCATCTCAGCCCCACAGCCCCTCGGGGCACCCCCTGAGCACCTCACCCCAAGGGGCAGCGTGTGAGCCCCTCAGCCCCGCGGAGCGTCCCCTCAGCCGCCCCCCGAGCCCCTCTGCCCGTCCCCACCCCGCCGGCGCGGCCCCTTTAAGAGCGCGGCCCCTTTAAGGGCTTGGCCCCGCCCCCCGCGGTCGCTGCCGGGGCCGCTGCTGACAACAAGATGGCGGCGGCGGCGGGTCCGGCGGGTGCTGAGAGCCGTGTGTTGGGCTACAGCCTGCACCGCTGGAGCAGCTTCTCCTCCACCTATCTGCCCGAGTGAGTGCTGGGCTCGGCACCGCGTCTGGAACGCGCTCCAGGCTCGGGGCTGGGGGTGGCCCGGCGGCCGGGCCTGTGTGGGGCCTGCGCGGGCTCCGTGCTGAGGCCTGCGCGGGGAGGCCGCGGCGGGAGGAGTGGGAGCGGAGCTGTGTGTGAGCGGCGCTCTGTGTGTGAGTGGGCTCTGTGCAGCGGGTTGTGGGGGGGACGAGTGTGAGCAGTGTGTCTACAGGAGAGTTTGGGGCGGCTGTGTGTGAGAGGGTTCTCTGCAGCAGGGTTCGGGGAGTTGCGTGTGGCGGAGGTCTGTGCTGCGGGACTTCGGGTGTTAGTGGGGCAGGAGACGCTCAGCAGGGCTGGAGGTTCGGGGACAGGCTACCGTCACTTGGGGCTGTGTTCGGGGAAGTGGTTCACGAAGAAATTTGGGGGGAGTTGCGTGGGGCATAGGGTCTGGGCTTGCAGGTTTGGCGTGGTGAGTTAGATGGGGAAGGCCTGGAGAGTCAGGTTTGGGGGCAGCTTTAGCACGAGGTGTGGGCAAAGGAAAGTTGTAGCTAAAGAGGAGACGCTGACCCCCGATTTGGGGGAAGAACCGGTGCCCGTGCGGGAGAGGCTGTTCACTTAGCGAGTGAAACCGAGGAGAAGGGTCAGTGCCCCTCCTGCCCCGCCCTGCCTCTGTCAGGTGCCTGTGAGCTTTGTGTTTTTTGGCAGCTGGGCGTCCTCTCCTGCCCCTGACCTCTGGAATGCTGGGCTGTGTCAGCTGCTGTTTTAGGGGAGAGGGGTCGCTGCTGCCCGAACCGCCTGCCTTTAGGAATTTGGGGCTGGCAAGAGCTCTTAGCCCTCGGTTTGCGCTGCCGTACAGACTGCTCCCCTCCTCTGTTGGCCATGTGGCACCGAGCTGCAGCCTGGGGAGTTGCTCCGGCTGCTGACGCTCAAGTTTGGAGTGAGCGCAGCGTGGTTTAGGTGCGGTGGTTTTGGTGCAGCTTTTGGATGAGTTATCCTTGGTGCTGGAATTTGGGAGGGCTGCTGGGGTCACAGCACAACGAGGTCATCACGGGCTGTCGAGACTCATCTGACCATCGATTGTGCTGCATTTGCTGACCTTTGATTGATGTATCCTCAACTCACCCGCTAGCACCAAGTGACAGAGTTGCCTTAGTTGTTAATTATTAATATCCTCAATTATCTCCACTCTCCAAAATGAAGCAAACCTCTAACAACAGGTTTATAACTGAGCTATGAGGTTTTTTTTTTTGTTTTTCTGTATATTTTCTGTGTTAGATGTGAAAAAGAACCGGTTTCTTTTCTAATTGGTAATCTTTGGTGGTGATTAAGCCATCCCTTTACCTTTCCTGTTAAAAGAGCTTGCCCTCAGGGTGCCTCTTTCAGGTCGCTGTTGCTCTTGGAGTTATTTCTACTGGCATTTCTGGCTTTCAAAATGTTATTAAAGTGTTGGTCCCTGAGGAGAGGGGTGACAGTCCATTATTGATCTCAGTGATGCAATATAAACACAGAGGATTGTCTTTCTCCTTGATATTCCTTTCCAAACCTCCCATTAGTCCCTTCTGCTCCGGACTCGTGTCAGGAATTAATGTTCATGTGGCATCTGCAGTGCTGCCCAAAGTCCTTAATGCCTTCCCTGATACAAATTCCCATTCCTGTAGCTGGGCTGCTATTTTACAAATGCCTGACCTTGCATTTGGCTGTTTTTAAGATGTTGTTTAAAAGTGCTTGTCATCAGTGAGAACGATTTTATCCACTTTGAAGCACTGTAATCCCAGCAATGGGGTTGTTCTCTGCTGTGCTGACCTTGGCCTGGGGGATTCTGGTCCTAACACGCTGTCTTGCTGTGGAAGTTTTGGTTTTTGCTTGCTAACTTTTTATTCCCATGGTCTGGGAGAGAGCTGGAATACAGTCTGAATTGGAAAGGAGAGGCTTTGACCTGTGATTTAAGATCAGCCTCTCAAAAAGATGAAGTTATAGTAAGAAATATATTGGTTTTTGGGGAGGGACTGAGGATAGAAATCTTAAAAATTGCTGGGACAAGACCATAACACCCTGTGGGATGGACATGCACATAGAGCTAAAGCTTGTTTTAGTAATTAATATGTAGAACAAAATGGTGCTTGTCTGGAAGAACCTGAACTTAGAGGATGTTTTCCAGCCTACATGATTCTATGACATTGGGAATTCTGGTTGTACTGTAGTTTAAAAGAAACCACTTTAGCCTTGAAGGAGAGAAGGGACTCTCTGCCCTCATGTATGTAGGAATGAATATCCATCTTATGAAATATTACTGCTTCTTGTTGGGAGTTGTGGTATTGCAGGCAAAGTGCTCAGGGAGGAGCAGCAGAGGAGTTAAGCATGATTTAAACACATGCCTTAAGTAGTTGTGTGGTTTTAAATGTAAAACAAAGCTGTGCAATGTAAAACTTCCATCACTGCTGGCCAGGGAAGAAATTAAATGTCTAATGACAACTCACCTGCTTGTGTGAGGCTGAACTGACATTGAAACTTTTCAGAACACGGAACTCTTTTGATAACTTCTCTTGTGATTAAAAAATAACTAAACAGAGCAAAACAAAAAGTGTTTTTCAAAGGCCTTTCTGGTTGTGCTCTAGCTGAGGATCAGTAGTTTATTGAAGACCACTCATTTTCTTCCAGTGCCAGAGAAGCTTCCTCTGCTGGATGCCAGCACCTTTCCTCTTCCATTTGGTGCTATTGGAGGATTAGTTAGTGCTGGGTCCAGTTTCTGGAGGTTTCTCAGTGCTGCAGCTACCTGCATGTTTGCAAGGACCCTTCTAGACATTAAGTGAGGATTGTCTTAATGGAAATAAATAGTTCTCCTGTTTTTCAAATCACTGGAGTTGCTGTCTATTTGTTTGTACCAGCAAGAAGACTGTGTTGGATATTTATTTTAGAAACTCTCTGGGTAGATATCAAAGAGTTGTTCTGATAATAGTGGCTGGTTCAGTCTGTATTGTCAGGAAGGTTGTGCCTTTGGGAAGAGAATTGATCCAAGAGGAAATCGGGTGTTGAAACATGTGGTGTTTCCCGAGATGCTGTGACTGTGCAGAGGCACAGGTGCATTGAGAGGCCTCAGTTTATCCGAGATGGAAAATGATCAGCCCAGCCACTGCCTGAAGCGCTGTGCCAGATCCATTCCGTGCCTCGCCGGGTTCCTCCCCGGGAACGGAGCCTCAGGGGAGGCTGCTCCCTGCTGCCTCAGTGGGGCTGGGCTCGGGACTGCCCCTGCACTGCCACAAACCAGCGCTGCTGCCTTTGGACGTGCACAGACTGGGAGATGGGCTTCGTTCCTCTCCTTTCTCTGCCCTCCTGCAGGAGGTGATGAGCTCCATCCCTTTGTTTCTTTCTGGACATGAGGGAATAAACAGTTATGGAAGGTAATGCTGGCCTTGCTCCAACCTGTTTGTTTTGGGTTTTTTTTGGTGGTGAATAGAACAGAATCTCTTGCTCTACTCTGAGAGAAGCACTTCATATCCTGACTTTTTTAGTGGCCTGTTTTTGTACCTGCTGCAGTTTGAACTTCCTCCTGAGGTGAATGAGAGGTGAAGTGCTGTGCTCTGTGCCATGGCAGCCTGTACCTTTTTTTTTTTTTTTTGCCTTTTTATTGCCAGATTACTGTGTCCTGGGGCTGTGGGTTCTAGTGGCTGCATCAGCCTCATGTCTGGTGGCATTTTGTGTTTGGTGATGCACTCAGGTCCTCCTGTCACTGTTTGATAAGGCTGAAATCCACTTCAGAGGCTGACAAGAGCTTTTTGCTGTGTTCCACTGTTCACATACTTCAGTGAGGAACGTTCATCCTGTTTCTGTTGCTCAGATTTTCAGGGCTTCAAGTTTTCCTGTATGGAATCTCTGTAGAGGAGGATCAGTATATTTCCCATGTTCAACTTCAGGATTTCTAATTAGTATTTTGTTTATTTCTTGTGCTGAGGTTGTTATTAAGAATATAAATTAAAAATGGTTTCTTAGCTGATAATGAAATACCATTAACAACTTCTTAGCTGGTGTCACTTTTTCACTGCAATTTGCTTTTATCTATTTCACAATCAGCTTCAGTTGTTCAGAGAATTCCAATCTTCTCCAGTTTGATGCCCTGAATGGTGTCATATGCTGAAGGCTGAATAATTCTGTTGTCCCTTTCCTAGGAAGTGTCCTGGAGCAGGGAAAGATCCAGTTGATTTGTTAAAATACACTCAAAATAATTTTATTTTTTCATTGTTTTTTTTTGTATTTCCATCAAACTAAGGGAAGAAAACTTAGTGCAAGATACTTTGATAATAAATTATGAGTGACTTGTAGGCTTTTAAAGAAAGTGAGAATACAAATTTTATTTTTGCTTTCTAGTTATGAGGATGTAACAGCAAATTCCTGGCCAGACTAAAATGTGCTGCTGTAGTGGTCTGCTCTGAAAGAAGTTTACTCCAGTATTTTCAAATCTTGCAAAAAGGTGAAGACAACACACCTAGCAAACTTTTTGGGGTCAAGTCCATATAGATTAAAAACAGCAGACCTAAATGAACCAACAAAAACAAACAGGTGGAAAATAAACCTGAATTCCAGCTCCTGTTCTCGCTGAGATTTTTGTAACAGGAAAAAACACGTTAGTGGCCAGTGAAATGTGGTTCTCGGGTTCTCCTCCAACCACATGAAACTGATGACTCAGATCTGTACCTCAGATGTTCATAAATCTCCTTGTAGATGCACCCAGCTCTTGAAGAATCTCATGTTCAAGCTGAGATCAGTCCTGACTAATGAAAAGGTTTATTTTTAATATCATGTTCCCTGAGCCCAAGCTCTGTTCCCTTTACAAGGTGAGGATGCCTTCTGCTGAGGTCTGAGCAGTTTGAAGCCATCTAAACCAGATTTGTAGAACTGTGACTTCGGAGATTTTTTGCACTAATAATGAACATTCATGTTTATTTTCAGCTTAAATTGTCAGCATTTCTAGCTTTACTTCAGTATTTTGACATAGCAGCACTTTCCTTGTTGTAATTGCTTTGCCTTTAGATAAAGACAAACAGGCACAGGGGCTGGCTCTGCAGCTGCTGGTGAATTTCAATATTGATCAATACTCCCAACATTTATTAAAATGAGCAGGGGATCATTTTAATTATCAAACCCTGTCTAGCCAATGAGCTCTGCCTTCCTCTCAGCTGAACCCTGTGCATAGAAATGCTCTCAGTTCTGCTTTTCATCCTTTCCAATGGCCAGTGGAAAATATTTTTTCTCCTCTGCTTGTTTGTGTGGACTTTCTGGATGTTTCTAGACAACCTCATGTTCTGACAGGCATTTTCCTTCCTGTTTCCATCACTTCTCCAGCCTAGGATTTTTCTATGAGTGCTGAAATTCAGTACTTCCAGGGCAAAATATTTCTGTAGAAAATAAAGTTGCCTACAGATTGAATACATAATTCTAATATGCTTCTTTGGTGTCTGATAAAGTTAAGTAGCAAGAAACAAAAATGTCAGAGGTGGAGGGAGTGAAAAAAAAAATCACAAAATAATGAAGTTATGAGGAATTATGAGTTAAGATATTTCTTGTTCCCCAGGTAAAAGCACAAGTGCTGTAGTATCAGGAGAAATCTCTTTAGGCTCCAGTTGAAATATAGACATTATTTAAGAGATTAGACAGGTTTATTCACTGGCAGAAGGAGGAAGGTGAAATGCTAATTGCTCAGGTTCCCTGGTGTGCCCAACCTGGCAGAACCTGTAGTGCTCTGATGCTCAGCCTATTCTGGGATGGCATTTTACAGGAGCATTAAGAATGTAAAATTTTCATGGGAGGTGTTAACATCATCAGATTGTGGATCATTTGCTATGTATGTGGCTGTATAGCCTGTGAGTTTAATAAACATTTTCCAGCCTTTAATTACTGCTTTAAAGACTAACTAGTTATTGAAGCAGAGCTCTCATTGGGATAAATGTTGTTGCTCAGGCATCATGTACAGTCTGCTTGATTTTTTTTTTAATGGGGAAAAATATGATTTTTAATTCTGTACATTCATTATGTTTTTATCAGATTCTGTTAGAATGGTCAGGTTTATCACCACCATCGATTTTGTGATCTGATCCTGATTTTTTTTTGCTGAGATTAAGTGGTGTGGGTCGCACTGAATTCCATCACTTCCATAGATGATGACTTGTTCCAAAGCAAGCCAGTGCCTGACTTTAACTCCATGTTAATATAAACTTAAAAACCCAGATGTAATTTTGAATTTTTTGCCTTTGAATTTTGTGGGAAGAGTGAGCTGTAAGTTCACTGGCTCTGAATTCCATAACACACCAGTTACTGGAAGGGGAGGAGGAGCGCTGATGTAGAGTGGTTTGTTGCTTTAGGTAGTTGCTATTTCAGTCATTCCTTGCAACTCAGTGTGCATAATCCTTGAAAAATTATTTCCTGGATCAATTTAAATCAAGGAGCACAACCATCTATTTAAGTTGAGGACAGCAGCCTGCACGTCTGAATTTAAACTGCAGGAGCAGACTGGCTAATAGCACTCGCTCTTCCTCTGCTGGCACTTTCTGCTGTTCCTGGAAAAGAACAGGATCTTCATCATGGAGAAAAACTCTGCTCTCACTCTGAATTTGGTGGTGTTTTCCTTGGTCTTCCCTGCCTTTCCTCCTGAGACTGGCTGGGTTCACAATGTCATGCTCAAGCTCTGGGAAGGTGCCTGAAAAAACATTGAAACTCTCTTTAGGCCATGACCTGTCTTTTTCTGGAATCCTGCTCTGTGGGTACAGAGTTTAAACAGCATTTGGCTGTTATGGTAATTATATTTAAACAGCAATTTCCTAGCCTGTTCTGCACTTGAAAGTTTTATTAGTAGAGAGACGCTCTTAACACAGAGTGTTAAATTGGAGGTAAAAATTTGGGTTAGGTAAATTGACCCATGAATAAGGCATTGATGAATGAGTTCCCACTCCACTCTTATGTGACAGTGTGCTGTTGCTAACTTTCAATTTTGTCTTCTAAAAATCCTGGTTTCTGCTGCAGGGTTTGGAAGCTGCCAAATGTGAAAGTAATTTTGGCCTGGGAGCTGCTGTATCCTTTAGCATGAATTATGTACATTGATCCAAAATAAGGAATTATTCCCTAAGATAATCCAGGGTCAAATGTTTGACCTGTTCTGCGTTTCTCCACATAACCAGCACTTAACAGGCCGATGCTTCCTTATTTTCCCGGATCTGTATTTTGTCTTCTGCATTCCCTGAGCTGCACTGTCAGTGAGAGAAGCTTAATTTTGAAAGGAGAGCTGTGAAAGTTTTCCCACCTGGAACCAGGAGGCATTTTCCATAGAGTTTTGGTGGAAAAATCTCCAAACTTGACATCAGTTTGGGCACGAGGGCGCTTCAGTCTGTTTTGTTGAGCATAGTCTGCTTTAAATCCTTTTCCAGGCATCATTTTTTTGGGTGAATTTTTACTGGGAGTGAGGTTACAGTGCTGATGAGTATTGAAGATGTGTTTATGGCTTACATTAGCAATGTATATCTTTACATGTAATCACTCAGTCTGGTTTTGTGGCTTCCCCTGAGTGGAATTACTACAGATATTGTGGAATATAAGAGCATCCTTGCACTGTTGTGAAATCGTGGAAGGCCTTGATCTGCTTCCTGGCCTTCATTAAGTTTTTCCATATGTGCATTAGTCAAACAGAAATACTCTGCTGAGGTTGTGATGCTTCCAAAATACAGTGCAGGGAATTTATGGAGATGTGTGCTAGACATTGCTTCCCTCTACTTAAAAAGGATCTGTCTCATCCCAAGAAAATGCTTTTGGAAGTGAGAAGTGCTGAAGTGGGCTGCCCCACCAGAACTGTTGCAGATTTGGAAAGTCAAAGTTCAGTGACTTTTCTGGTGATTGCTGGCAGTAGAAATCCCTATGTTCACAAACTATTTTTAAGCTAGATATGAGATTTTCTCAAAATGAAAACTGAACATTGTTATCCAGAGGTTGTGGGTGGTAATGTTTTAAACTCTGGAAGATTTTATTCCAGTATTTTATCTGTTGGCTACAAATTCACTCAACTGAAGAGTGTAATCTCTTCATCTTTTTTCTTGAGTCTTGAAGGGCAGAATTCATGCTATTCTTGGTCTTTTTATTAAGCCAGGGATTTATTTCTACTCAGGGAGTCTTCTGGCATCTTACCTGGGCTTGGTTGAAGGGCTGGAATTCAGATATCCTTGTGTGCTCAAATATCCTTATTGTGAATAATAATATGTACAAGTGGATGTGTACAGGTGAGCACAGAGTATGAAATGATAAATTAAACTGTATCACAGAATCACTGAGTTCACTAATACCACTTAAGTTTTATTTTAAGTTATTTAAGTTATTAAGGCATTTTAAGTTATTTTCTTATAAAAAAGAAGATAGACATTAGTTAAACTACATAGAAAAAAGAAATCAGTTTTAGCAATCTAACAATTCTTAAATTTAAACCCAAAGTTAGTTCAGGGAGAGAACGAACCTTGGTAGTTTTCCAAGCTTAGAAGATTCTCAGCATCACTTAGCAGTGAAATTGCATCTGAGCTAGAATCCCTAAATGTTGGGACAGTTAGGCTGGTAATCATCTGTGATGCCTGAAGTTACTGTGGGTACCACATAAATAAATAAATAAGCCCCACTGGTTTTTTTTCCTCCTCTTTGTTTTTTGCTCTATGCTAATACTGATATTCCCAGCCTGGAGCTGGGAGCTCTTGCACCAAGGATTTGAATCTCTCAGTGTCACAGTCAAAAGTTTAATCCGTGATTTAGGGTTGTTGAGTGCCACTGGAATAGAAGTTATTTACCGGGCTCTGATAACTTGGAAATGACCTCAGGTTGTGCCAGGGGAGGGTTGGATTGGCTGTCAGGAAGGGATTCTTCACCAGAAGGGTTGTCCAGCCCTGGCACAGAGCTGTGGTGGGGTCACCATTCCTGAAGGGATTTTAAAGACACGTGGATGTGGCATGTAGGGACGTGGTTTAGTGGTGGCATTGGCAGTGCTTGCATAATGGCTGGATTTGGGGATTTTAGGGCTCTCCCAACCTCATCTGATTCTGTAACTTCCTGCACTACACTGCTGCAGTTTTACTCACTGTTGTTACTATTTAATTCCTGTCATGTCTCAAGGAAGAGCTGATGAATCAAAAAAGTCTTGTTTAAAAGTCTTAACTAGATAGGGGGAATATTTCCTAACTTGCCTTACTGGAAATGTCTGCAACAGGGTTATTTAGCATTTAAGAAGCAGTTTGATTGGTTTGGCGGTGGTGATAGGCAACTTAAAAAACAAAAGTAAGCTTTTCATTAAAAAAATTGAGAACCTGATTTTAATTGGGCTGTTTCTAAGCCAGAGCTAAGTAATGTCAGATTTGTTGTCCAGTATAGTCAGCTGTGATCTGATTTCTGTAAGATTTCTAAATTCTTCAGTTTATTTTTGTAATGGTGTATTTACTAAGCTATTTTATTTTTTGATGGAAATTGGTTTATAATATACTGGATGATCGTGTGAGACTGCTGAGGAGATGAAGCAGAATTGAGCAGTAAGTTGGCCAATCTTGTGACATTATTATATTTAAACTGCACTCCTGTACGTGTTCTACTCAAACTTTGTTTTGCTATGCAAGACATTAAGAAATCCTGTGTTGTAAAAAAGCAACCCTAATGGGTATCTTTTCCTGAATGGATCTGCATAATAACTTCCCATTTTTACTGTGTTTCAATCAAGACATTTTCATGTCTTGACATCCTTCTGCCACTCCGAGTAGAGAACTTTTCCAGGAGAAGGGGAGAAACCACAGCAGAACCTAAAAAACATTTTGTCACTTGCTGTAGGGGACAGCCATAAATGCATGCAGGTTTTTTAAACATTGCAGCCAGGTGATTTGAAATCAGCATGGCTTGAAGTGAGTTATGGGAGTTGCAGGAGAAAAAAAAAATCTGTAGTTCTTTCCAAATCCATTGGGTTTTTAAGGTGGTAAGTCAGTTTTTTCCTCCTGTTTTTCTTGGGTAAGGTTGTGTGTACATTCCAGTGTCTAGGCTGGGCAGAATTATCTCTGTGGATGCTTTCTGCTGGCTGCTCTGAGGGTTCTGCATGTTTGGAATAGTTTGATCCACCACGTCTTACAGTGGAAACTCTAGTCTGTGTATTCCTGTATTCTTCCCAATCTCTTTTGGGATGGTTGCAGGAAAAACTGAAAGAATCATCACGTGGACGGTCCTGGAGCAAGAATTTAGTCCATTTCCAGCCAGTCTGTGTTCTCCTAGCACTCCAAGTGCCTTTTTGCAGTGTAATGGCGTGGTAGCTCTGTGGTTTTGAAGAAGGGAGTCTTGAGTTCCAAGTCCTCTCAGTAAAGCCTGTGCCCTTTTCTGTACAGCTGCTTTCTGAAGAGCCATGTGAATGTGCCAAGCAAAGAGAGTGTTGGGGATTTGTTTATTCTGAAGGACTTGTTCCTAAACTCATGGATTTCCCTAATAGCAGCTCCATGAAAATATTTGGGTTAGATGCAAATTATAGCAGCCTTAAACCTAATTTGCAGCGTATTCTGCAAAGTCATCCTATTTGTCCCTTCCCCACCAGAGCAGAGGAAAACTCTTCCTTAGTGATTGTCGTGCCTGAACCCACAGAGCTCTTTGCACAGATGGGGACATCTCTGTCATTCCAGCAGAGATCAGCCAACAGTTGGCACAAAGGGTATGAGGGTTTCTGGGCTGGGAAAAGGGAAAATTCTCTCCTTCCAGCAGTTGGGAGAGCAGTGTCTGCCCAGGTAATAAAAATAAACTTTCACCGTGCTCTGCTAAGAGCTGTGTGCATGGAACCCTCCACTCTTTAATGATGGGAATGCTTTTACAGTGAGGCTTAGCTGCTGATGGCTGTGCAGGAGCCAGCTTAGGAAATGAGGCACACCAGGGCTGCCTCTGGAATTGCTTGTGGTGTTAGTTAATAAAATGGCCCCTCCTGCTTTGCTTCTCATAGCAGAGGTGCCACGTCATCTCATTTTTTTAGTAGTTTCTTTCCAGTGGGAAGGGGGGATTGGGAGTTCACTCCACTGGGAACCCCTTGTCCCAATCCAGCTGCTCATCTCTCAGCCTCAGTTTGAGCTGAACTGGAGAACTGATCTGAGGAAAGAAGTTATTTCTGCAAATCTTTATTATAGCTGCTGGGTAGGGAGGGGGAGGATCCTTTGTGAGTGGGTGGGGTCGTCCCTTTGGCAGTGTTTAGATTCGTGCTAGACTTGATCTTGTATCCACAGCTGATGATGAGAAGTTTTCTCAAACCACATTTAATGGGTTGCTTTTTTCACAGGAAAAGCTTTTGTAAAACCATTGGTACTTGTGGTAGCTCGAGGGCTTACAAATAAGTTGGTTTTTTTTTTTATCATGTCTTGTGAAAATTACATGGAAAGGCGTTGTGTTAATGGAGTTTTCACTTCTAAAGTTTCTCAGATTTTAATCTAGGTGTCATATCTGCAAAGCCTCCCTCTGGGTACTGTGTAGGAGTTTTGTGATGTCCAGAAAAAGGGCTTTACACGGAAAAAGGCATCTGCTGATAGGACAGGCATTTGTTTGTTTCTTATTGCCCCACGGCTGCTGCAGTGCTCAAATTCCTCCCAGTCCGTAAATTTTCCTAAACTCTTATGGTAAATTGGCTTTACACAACATGGACTTCTGTCTTCATTTTTTGTTTAATCTTAATAAATTAATAACCCATGTATTTTAAACATTTCTAACCCCATTGATATTGCTGTCTTTATCTTTCACATTTCTTTTTAGCTTTTGTGTGAGCTGCCTGTCCCTTTTCTCTCTCTGTGGAACGATTTTTTTCTTGTCTAGCTGTGCTGATTGAGATCTTCCTTGGTAATGGCAAACTGATCTTTGACCTGGAGAAGTAAACAAACCTACTTCTAAAATATGATATTTGGGTTCTGTCCCAGGTATGAAATGCCTCTTTCCAGCTGGGCATTTTCTGACCATGCAGCAGTGCCAATTCCTGTGAGTGTTGCTCAGAGTATGAGGAGTTTATTGTCTAATGTTTAAACAAATGTAATGGAATCATAAATAAAATTTATTCCGTAGGGTAACTTGTCTTCTCGTGTTCCAGGATTAGGATAAAGTTCTATAAAGTGGAAAAGCCATACAGCATTATCTAGTTTTATCTGCCTTTGTATCCCTAAAGTATTTAATATAAGATACATATCTTTAAATTTAGCTTTTTTTTTCCCTCTCCAGATACTAAGAGGTATTCAGAATTTATTAAATACCGTGTCTTGCCTGTGGCATGGTACAGGAGACTGCAGGTGATTCTTCTCAAAGGAAGTGTCTTGTGGTTTCTAATGGTGCCTTAGCTTTCAGACTGGCAGCTTTTATTAGAAATTTGTGTTTCAGTTCCCAAATTCTTCCCTTTGCTTAGATGGGTTTGTTTTGTCCCAGTTGTAATTAAAGACAGGGCCAAGTTTTCTTTTGGAATGGAGCCTCTTTGCGCTGCAGATGATGTTCTTAGCTGGGTGTTGAATTATGTAGAGCCATGTTTTTCTGTGTGATGGGGCTGGAGCAGAGGGCAGTGCTGTTCCATTGCCTTTTCCCAGGTGGGGATGGGTGAATAAAGCAGCCCCAGACCTGGCATCACTGCTAATAAATGTCATGCTTTGATGGGAATCAGCTAAAGGGAGGGGAACTTCACTTTTATTCCTGCACTGTGTGAAAATCCAGAGGTGTTCTCCAAGCCTGTGGACAGACACAGCCCCTTGGCCAGCTCTCAGAAGTGTTCAGATTTCAGAGGCCACCCTGCTGTGGCTCCTGGCCACGTTCCTTGTCTTGTCCTGGGGCTGCCTGGATCCCGTTGCTGCTGTGGTGATTTTGGGCTGCCCAGTGTGGAAAGAGCCAGCTGATTTCTGTCTGGTGATGCTGAACCTTGGACTTAACCTCTGTCCCTTTGGAGCTTTCATTGGAGCACTTTTTCCTCCAGCCCTTTGTAGTAATCCAGATGCTCGTGTTCTTTTCCTCCTACACAGCAGATGGAGATGGCAGAAGCCTTTTGATGACTGTTTCCTTCTTTTTACATAAGTTTTATGCGCTGAAGAGCTCGTTAGTTGGAAGTGGTGGAGCTCACAAGCCCTGTCCAGCAGGTGGTGCATTGTCACCTTGCCAATAATTATATATATTTTAGGGGTTTTTAGGTTTTTTTAATTTTTATTTAATCTGGGAAACTTTGCTGCATGGTTATAGAAGAGAAAGCAGATGTGTCATGTAACTGTCATGATGAATCTGTTTCATTTTAGCCAAAAAATAACTATTTGAATTTATTAAATACCTAAGTACTGTAGTATTTCATAGTGAAGAAAGCAACTCAGTTTTGCTGGTTGAACTTCTGCTTTTTTGTGTGTTGTTCTGGGCTTGTAGCTCATGAAAAACACTTATTAAAATTTGGCATGACTTGAGTGGGCATATTTCTATGCTTCAAGAAAGCTTAAGTAGGTTAGCAGCCCTCTCTCTCCCTTCCAGTATTGCCCATCTACTAAATGAGAGTTTTTGACTTACTAACCCTCCAACTGCTCATCATTTTAACCTTATTGAAAAGTTCTTACCCTGCTGAGGTGTATGAGCCCATTTTTTCCCCTTCATTACAGACTTAGGCCTATGTAAATTAATGTGTTTTACATTTATTTCACAATTTGAAGTTTTTAATTTCACAACTTGGAGCTCCATTTCACAACCACAAAGCTTGAAGTTGTATTTTGATGGGTCCTGTAAAATAGAAAGTCTTTCATGAAGAAGGGGGACAAACTGAATCTGTACCTAATGATTTAGGTAGTTGCATGAGAATGTTACTGATCTGAATGTACAGCACATTTATTGGAAATGTAAAATATGCAGCTGTTATTTAAATTCCTTTTGGCTTCTCGTTTCTTAGGAATATCTTGGTGGATAGGCCAAATGATCAGTCCTCAAGATGGTCTTCAGAAAGCAATTATCCTCCCCAGGTAAGCTCCTGAATCTGTGCTGCTCTCTAGCTGTGTTGCACAATTTGATACATACTGGAGTTTTTATTTTAAATGTGGGCTGCTGCTGTTGGCATGGACATATTTACAGGCTTCCTTCTCTGAGTATAATGCAGATTGTTGGTACAGGAGACATTTACATTTCCAGCAATTTGTGATCCTTCTAGAAGTGCTTCATTGCGGGGGAAGTTTCAGGTTTCCTCCTTGGCAGTCGTGGTCCTGCTGGAAATAATCAAGCCTTATGGTGAGATTAAGCTGCTAATGAGGCGTGCAGGTCCCCCTTTGTCAGCACTACTGGAGGCTGTTGTAGGTTCTTGGCCTTGAATCCCAGATCTAAGGAGCTGTGTTTGTTTCTCCTTACAGCACCTTCAGAAATGTGGCCTCTGGTTAGAGACACCAATGTCACCTCCTCTGCTGGTTAAGCACCTTATTAAAATAAGATTTGTGTTGATTTTAGCATCTGATTTGCTTTCTCGCTATTATTAAGGCTGTTAGATTATCCAGCATTTGCTTTTCCATTTTTTTTTCTCCACTAAATATTTTCCTTCTCTCTGTTAGATCTGTACCTTATTACTCTGATATGGTTTGATCAGCTTCTGTCTCTTTTGCTGTTTGTTTTCAATTCCTTGTTTAAAGCACTGATACACAGCAGAACTTTGCACAGTGTCTCTCTCATGCAAAGTTCTGCTTATCTACTTATTTAACCCAAGTATTCCTTATGAGTGAAGTCTCTCCGGAATTTTCTCCAGGTAAATCTTGCTGCTTTGTCTTGGAGTTGTGTTAAAAATCCAAAGTGTGCACTGGTGGCTCCCTAGAGCAGCAGTTGATCTGAAGAGCTTTCACCTGGATTTTCTGATCAATCCTTCTATGTCATTGTGTCTGTAAAATTAGATTTTTGGGTTTTTAGAGGACAAGGAAAGGTATCCTTTGTATTTCGTTAACATGTTCCTTAAACCTGATTGTGAAGACTGATATTGATCTTCTTGATGCCTCTGCATCTACTACTCTTTGAATTTGATTCTTTTACTTACTTATATTTTGATAAACAACGTTGGATTTTAATCCATAGCCTGAAGCAGTTTAGTCTATCTAGGAACTATGGATTGCAGAGTAATGGGTATTGAGTATGGATTGTATCCCAGCCTGTGCCATCCTTTATTTTCTTTCATGCGAAGCACAGGTTTTTCTTGGGGTGCTTTTGTTCCCAAGGCAGGGTTGGCTCATGGTGTGTCTTTGTACTGAGTTTTTATCTGAGATGTGCTCTTAGTTGTTGCTTAAATTCACTCTTTAATTTTCTGAGCCATCCTGAACATTCAGTCCTTTTAAAAATCTGAATTCTAGAATGGAAATGCACCTCCTGTAAGTGGATGTTTAGAATATTCCCAATTTATACTTAAGGCTGACAAGGAGTGATGCAGGCTATACTCAGACATGTAGATTAAGCAGGGATTAATTAGAGTGGCAGACTTCTGTACAAACCACATGAGCTTGCTAAGGAGATGTCTTCCAAAAATTTCATGAGTGTGAGTCGTGACCTGAATGGAGCTACTGTTGCAGAATGACTTGACTCCAACCCTGGAGAGTTGGGCACTGCTCTGCATGCTAAGCAAGGCATTTCACCCAAACTTCTTGGTGAGAGAGAGATGAATTAACACTGGCATTATATATTAAGTATCCAGAATTAAGGCCTGGCTTGCAGGAAAAAAAAAATCCTCATGTAGCAACTGAGATTGGTAAGACAGTATCTGAATTTTATTCTATTACTTAAGGACAAAACTAACAGAATACCTGGCTGCCTGACTGGAAAAGACCGTGTTTCTGGATCCTCTTGCTTGGATCTTTGTATCTGATAATGAGAATGTAAAGTGCTGTGTAGTTGCTCGTGTTCACTGAGTAAGAGAGATGTTATATTTACAGTGTCTTTATACTATATAAAGTTCTGTATACTTCAGCTAATTCTCATGTTTCTAATCTGAGTGTTTAATTATTCATGTAAAGCATTTTTTATGGTTTAATTTCTGTGTTGAAAATTAGCTGGAAAGAGGAAGTGGGGAATTAAAATCTGCAGAAGAATCCTGTGTGCAAAGAGTGCAGTTTTTGTTATTTCTGTGTATATAGAAGCAGTTCCCATTCGTGTTGTCTCATACTTAACAGATGAAAGAACTTCAGATTTCGTTGCATTTTGATCAAAATAGTTCTTGTACCTTTTCCGTTGAAAGACTGCCAAATTAAATGCAGGAAAACATTTAGGTGTTCTGCTTCATTGTTTTTTTTTCCCCAGTAGCTGAAGTTCTTACAGCAGAATCTTGGAAAACTTCAATTGAAACAGTGAATTGTAATTGTGGTGAGGGGAAAAATCGAATTGAATAGTTCATATTGCAAAAAATGTTGATTTATACACATGGCTTTTAATCTCTGTGATAAACATCATGGATCCTATAGAAAATGAAGCTGGAAAGCATTTTAGAGGTGTGTTTTAGAGGTGTTTTAGAGGTTGTGTTGGCAGCTGTTCAGTCACAAACTGGTCACTCACGCGCTGACGCACTTGCTCAAGTGTGTGGGTGGCCATAATGGTCTGGACAGGAAGCGAACTAAAACTCAGGGAAATAAAGCTCTCCTTGTTCCCAGCTTTATTAGCTGAAACCAGGGCTAAGGCACAGCACAAGGACTGATGTCCAGGCGTGCTCAATGTGAGATATTTTAACAAGCTCTGCAGCCCTGATCGCTCCTGTTTGTCTCCTCAGTGCCTCACCTTAATGCCAGAGTTTAGCAATTCCTGCTGAGGTGATGATGCTGTGCTGGCTTAGAGTGAGTTCCTAAACATTGGTTTATTCCTTTCCCTCATTGACTGAACAAAACCTTTCCTTGCACCTTTTCTTTCAGAGCACGAATCAGAAGAACACAGATAAAAACATCAAGATGTGTTCAGAAGCTCAGTGAAAATGCAGCAAATGTGCTAAAGTCCGTACCAAACCTTTTTTAAAAGAGGTTTTTCTTTTCTGAAGAAAATGAAAGTGGAAGTGTAGACACTTGAAATGCTGCCACGTGACTATATTTAGTAAAGGGTTTTCCTGGCTTCATGGCTATGGTAGAGTTAAATAATCCTCGTGGCCATGAAAGCCACCAGTTGGTTATGAATGAGAGCCAGTGAAAGGAAATACATCTGACAGCTGTTTTTCTGTTTATTAAACTAGATATCTTTCTTGAGTCTTGAAATAGATGACCCAGAAATTATATATTTAATAACAAACCTGTTATGTAGTAACCTATTCAGGCAGGAGAAGGCTGATGGTTCTATTTTTAATGCTGTTCTCAGCTTACATTGGAAGTGTGAAGCAATGAGGCTGGTGATGCTGAGGACCAAGGCCCTGTCAGAAAGGCTCATCCTGATGATTACAGTGATTGTCTGATGTGGAAGACTGTGCAGAGCATTTAATTCCCCTGAGTGGCTTGATTAATAACATGTAGAACAAAAGCATAGGTTTTTATTTAGCCACCAACTTAATTGCAAGAGCAATCCAGATGTTTGTGTTGTGGACAAGGGCAGGCCTTGTTACTTTGTTATTTTGTGGGTTTTATTTTTACATGCAATACGAGTTTCACTGTTCCCTAATAAAAAAAAAAAAGCTTGAGCAGAAGCGGTTAAAGAGAAAGAAACTGATAAAAAGTGGTGTGACTCTTAACTGTACAGGCAGCTTGTGTAGTGCAGTTTGGAATCTGGTTCAGCATATTTGATGACAGAATCAATTAGGTTGGAATAGAGCTCTGAGATCAGAGCCCAACCTTTGACCAATCACCGCCTTCTCAGTGCCAGGGTCCAGTTAAATGCCACATCCAGTTGTTTGTTGGACACCTCCAGGGATGGTGACTGCCCCCTGCTCCCTGGGCAGCCCATTCCAGTGTTGTGGAGGCGGGAATTTTGAACAGTTGAGGATCATATGCATAAAGTCAGTGGCATTGTCCAAACAATTGGTTTCAGTTTTGCATCTGAAGACCAGTTTTCCTCTGATTTCCATCCTGCTGTGTAGATTGTGTCAGGAATTAATTTAAAGTCCATTAATAAAATTTACACTCCGTTGTGTGATGCAGTAGCATGCATATGGTAGTCATCAAATGGTAGCACAGACCAGAGCTTCAAAAAAGTTTGGAATTTGCTGCAGCTCCCAGTGTGACAAGGCTGGATTTGCCTTTTTTTTTCTTTGTGGGGGGGAGCACTGTAAGCAGCTATTGAGGTGCTGGAGTGCCATATGTGACTTACTCTGCTTTTTGTGCATATTTGCTTACAAATGTATTGAATCAGAAACTAGAAGTTTTCCCCTTTTGTTTTTTTGTAGCCTCTTTTTTGTTAGTGTTGTGATTTGAGGCCTGACAACTGGGCTGAGGTTTTTGCTCAGTCATGCCAGTTAGTGTCTGTGTGCCGTGTTCTCATGGACAAACACTTCAGTTATAATTTCGATTTTTGGAATACTGCAGGAATACATGGACATTAAATGTACTGATGTTGCTCACAGCCATAAAATGGAAAAGTGTCAAATATCTTGGTGTATTTGCCTGAAATCTCATAGACTTGTTTTCTCCAGGTTGAATAAATCACTTGATCCTACAGCCACTTCTGTCACATCTTTTAGAGCTACAGAGAATAGTCTGTCACAGCTAAAATCCTCATAGCAGTCTGGAAATATCCATGCAGCCAGCTGTTAGCAGCTCTTGAGGCAGTGTGTTTTTCAACATCGCTGACATTCATAGCTGGTACCCACAAAGTGGCAAGGATGTGTGTTTGTATAGAAACCCAAAAGGTGCATCTCTGTATTTTTACTTATATCACTGAATTACAGTGTAGTCTGTGTTAGAGGGGTCCTTAAAAATCTCATTCCAAACCCCTGCCATGGGCAGGGACACCTTCCACTAGACCAGGTTTGTCCAAGTCCCACCCAGCCTGGCCTTGGACACTTCCAGGATGGGGAATCCACAGGGTCTCACCACCCTCACAGTATAGAATTTATTCCTAAAAGCTAATGTAAATTTATCTTTCAGTTTCATGTGTGTGTATGCATTATAAACCAGAAAAACATGTATCTAGGCACAGGGTTTTATAGCAAATCTGTCCTTTGTTTCTATATCAATCAGCAAGTAATTCACAAAAAAAAGCAAAGGTTGAGTTTAGCTTTTGTGCTTCTATTTTCTGTAAGGTCTGCATGACTCAGCAGGTGGTGGGATGTGTGGAAGTGGGAAGGAGGGTGGCAGAGTTCCCTCTCTATCTATAGGGTTAAGAAATCACTGCTGGCCATGAGGAGTAATTGCTGTGCCTTGCTCCCTTCCAGGCATAAAGGATTTTACTGCAGTCCTGTTTTTTTCTCCCTTAATTTAGAGGAAGAATTGAATAATGCAGGACGATGTTTGTGCCAAGGTTTTGCAAATCTTGTGTGGTACTTGAGAAAGTATGTGTTCATGGCCCAGGCATTAGGTTTGGGATTCCAGCAGGATTAAGAATTGCAATTGCTGGTAGTGCTGGCTTCACTTTTCCAGCTTTGGGAGAAATCTGCAGGGAAGATCTGATGGTGTAGGAGGAGTTCTTAGACATTGTGTAGTGTCTGTTCTGTATGGGAATTTTGGCAGCGGGCTCTGCCATGTATCAAGTGCTGCCTTGCTCATTAAAGGACTGTCCTTTTGCTCATCCTTTCCTCTGCTTTAGGAAATCAGTTTTCTCTATAGAATCTTAGTGGCTTTTTTTCCCCTGAAGTTTGGGAAGTACTTTGAGACAACAGCATGGCTTGCTGCTGCGTAACGGTGAGTTCTGACATTTAGGTGGATGGCGTTCTTCATAAAACTAGAATGTTTTCATTAAAAGTATTTGGAAAAGCACCAAAGCATTCTTTTGTTGTACCCTCAAGTGCTGATACTGGTTTATTTTCTTTATTTTGGAAAAATTTGAGATGCTGGAAACATGTTTGACAGTAAATCTGCTATTAGTACCTCTCCAGTCTGCATCCGCGTCTGTAACTGCTCTGTGTATCTCAAGTATTTCTTAATCTCAGCTCTTTGTAAGTGTAGTAGGAACCAACCATTGAGGTCACACCTTTATTCACCACACTTTTATCCTAGTGCTCTCCAGAACAATGTCAGTACTGCCCCTAGATTGGGAATCATTTGCTTTATAGAGCTGAGATAAAAGAAAACAACTGAGAACTAAGTGGATGAGCAAGTCTTTTCTGCTGCTCTCCCAAATGTTACCTTTCTAGGGTAAGATTGCCCTACTGATGGAGTTGTCTAGGACAGTAGATACTCTCCGGAGATGTTTAGCATGGGAGATACTACTCAGGATCTACAGAAAGCAGCCACACACATGCAAGTAACTCAGCTTGATGTCGATGAAAGACCAAAACTCAGGCGTCACGTCTGGCTGGGCAGTGCTGCTGCTTGGAGGACAGTGTTTGCTGCACACCAAACTTTGTGTTCGGTGGTTAAACAGCGTCAGCCCAGAGAAGAAAAGTGGTTTGATGTTCTCTTAGCATGTGGAACATACTGTATTTATCTAATTGTGTATTCAGTTTAGGTTTCATTTCAGGCTGTAGTGGGCGTTTAAATCTTCACTCTCTGTAGTTGGATCCTATTTGCCAGATTTCAGGAAGTCTTGTGTCCAACTTAAAGGGATGTATATAAGCTCTGAATAGAATTGCTACGCATGAGTACCTCAACCAAATCTTCCTAAATAAACTGATTTTAAAATAATTTTTTTTTAAAGACCTTTCCTTCATTCCAGAATCAAATGAAAAAATACCATAATGGGTAGGTTTTGTCTTCACTTTCATTCTCTAGATTTGTAAACTGAATATTTGGAGGCTGTAATGTTTCTCCCTTTTGCAGCCTTGGCTTTAATATTCAAACTCACTGTTTTCTCTTCCACAGTATTTGATTCTGAAGCTTGAAAGACCTGCCATAGTCCAGAGCATCACATTTGGCAAATATGAGAAAACACATGTCTGTAATTTAAAGAAGTTTAAGGTCTTTGGTGGGATGAATGAGGAGAATATGACAGATCTCTTATCCAGGTAAGACATGATTCCATCAGCTCTGGGAATGGTAAAGGCTGGACCCAAATGCTCTTCCCCCTTGTCTCCCCAGCAGACACGTGGCCAGCAGTGGGGCAGAGCTGTGTTTGTGACCCTGCCACTGGCTGCCCTCGTGTTTGTGGTCAGCAGGGAGAGCAGCAATCCCAGCGCTCGCTCCAGGAGCCTTCCTTATCCTGCTCTGAGCAGAGCGAGCTCCTGGGGATTTGGGAGAGCTGGGCACTGGGTGCAGCGTTGCTGGATTGCAATTCCTTCCTTCCACGTGCTTGAGGCACGGGAGAAATGATTCCCCATGTGTAGGGGACTTTGAAGTAACTTTCAAAAGCCCAAGTAACCTCCCCATGTCAGAACTCTCACTGCAGCCTTAAAGATCTGAACGAGTCAGCTGCTCTGCCTTTTTTGAGTTAGGTAAATAAATCAAACAGGCAAATGGAAACCTGCATTTTCCTTTGTTTAGTTGGGTTTGGTAGAGTTGCACTGATAGGGACAAAAAAAGAGCCTTTTGGCTGTTCAGGTTATGCAGAATTTCTGAGTAGTTGCTAATGTAAATTTGCAAGGGCCTTTTAAGGAGTGTGCTGTTTCAGAAAGGGAAATGAGAGTTAAAATCCAGGAGAGCAAGAGAAAAGAGTAACAAGAGCTGGTGTATTTTGGGAGGCCTGTGGAAGACAAGTCCATCTCCAGGGAGTGTATGGGGTACATCATCTGTAGTCAGGCAGAGTAGCCATGGACAAACATGGGAAATTCCATGTTGCAGGTACTGTTCAAGACCATATTCAAGACCAATCTATCCACAACCCTTCCCACACTTTTGCCCTCTATAAATAGATCAGTCTTGAAATTTGCCTTTATTGCTGTTACAATTGTGGGGGAAGAGGTCTTTTAGTATCATAGTAATTATTGGCATTTAATATCATTTCGCTACTGAAGTTTAATATAAGTCCTCCTTTTGGGACCTGTACTTGTATTTTCAGTAAAAATGGACTTAAGATTTTTGCTAAATGATATTAAATATTTGATATTTTTAGAAAGCAATGCCCATAAATGAATCACAAAGCACTTTGCCAGGGTGATAATTTTGAGATCCGATCCATGTCCCTCTTGAGAATGGAAGAGTGCAGTTCAGCATATCAGGAGCTAAAGTCTCAGGGTTCCAGGTGCAGAGGAGCAGCACTATCCAAAGCCAATTCCCTCCCAGAATCCCAGTGCTGCCTCCCAGGGAGGTACAGGTAGGTGGAGAGCAGCCCAGGCCTCGGTCCAGCACGTGTCCTGATGGTTCAGAGTGGTGTGAAACAAGCTGCGTGTTTCAGGCGTGACCTAGATTGCATTTATTAGCTAGTCCTAAAATACAAGGTAAGATTTAGTAACCTTATTTATTTTTTCCCACAGTGGCTTAAAGAATGATTATAACAAAGAAACATTCACCTTGAAGCATAAAATTGATGAACAGATGTTCCCCTGTCGATTCATTAAGATAGGTAAATGCATTTTTTCAGCATTCTGAGTAGAAAATAATCTCTTCTGATACTTGTGCCTGTCTTGGCACTTGTGACTTCATTGTACTCAGGCAAAGTATCCACAATAGCTGTTCCATTTCATCATCTTTTAGGCTGCTTAGATTGGAATGCAGTGAAGTCCTGTTAATAAGAAATAATAGCTTCATAATTTAGATCCTGGGGAGTGAAAGCAAAATAGAGCAATTTTCAGAAATACAGCTGTTGAGTCAACTAATTGCGGGAGTAGCTGCTTACTGTCCTCCTATGAATTGCTGTATAGAGCTGTAAATAAATAACTACGCTAAATACCAGTGAAAGTTTCAGCATTGACAGCCCTCGAGCGTGAAAGAGTTTGCAAAGTTTTGTTCTCAAGCACGCTTGCAGCACATGAAGCAACAGCAGAAGCCTCCCTTGTTCTGTCCCTGCTGCTCTCATCACCGTGTCTCACTCAGCTCTGGCTAAGGATGACACCCAGGGGCAGGGGGGTTGTGCCCCCAATGTCTGGTTTTGCTGGGGCAGGGGCTGAGGGGGTGCTCCCAAAGGCCAGGGACTGGGACATGTGATGGGAGCAGGAGAGGATATCTCTTCCTTGCTTTCTGCAGGCCTGAGAGAACGAGAGCTGACTGTTGTTGGATTTAATCCAAGGATTTGGAGCCTTTCAGCTTGCTCAGTAAATTTATCTCTCCCTTCCTACCTACTGAGATAGTACAAGAATGACTGAGTTTAAACTAGCTGTTTAAGGTTAAAAATAGAGCAAGGAGGTAGTTGCTGAAAAATGAGAAGAGATCCTGTTGGCTAATTTAGATGCATTTAGGAGTGTTTTGATGTGTTGGGTAATTTCTTTGCCAAGACTCTGATGATAGTGGCTGTGTAGGGGCTCCCCTCAGAGCCCTTTGCTCCAGTTTGTTCTTTCTGAATCTCCTTATGTTTGTCAGGAACTGAAAGCTTCAGGCTGGGAATCCAGGAATCATTTGTGGGGTTTCCTGTTCTTAGAGAAGCAGAGGATTTGGTTGTTCACTGGGCTGGTTTCTGGCTGCTACTTTTGGAAGCAACTGTAGTGCTTGGCTTTAGGAAACCTCAAGAGTAGCAGAGGAATGGAGTTAAAGGTTGACTACATCAGGGAAGTTAAATGAATTTTTAAAAACTTTATTTTTTATTTTTTGTTCTGAAGCTTCCAGCATTAAGTTTTTTGGAAAATGTTATTTTTCAGTGGCTAAAAACCAGCAAGTAGTTCCTGGAGGGCTAAAGGGACCAATGGAAAGATTTCTGGCTGCTTCTTTGGATGTGTAAATTGTATTCCAGGAAAGTGTGTTCTGATGAAATGAAGTGTAGCTGTGAGTTGAAACTTGTTATGAAAGTGAAATGCTGATTAATTTCTATTACCAATTCTGAAATTACATGAGTACCTTGTTTTCTTGCAATGGGAATCTTCATGTAGCACTTTTCACAAGGGCATGTACTGATAGGACAAGAGGAAACAGCCTTATCTGGAGGAGGGTAGATTTAGATTAGATATGGGGAGGAAATTGCTGATTGTGAGGTTGGGGAGGCCCTGGCACAGGGTGCCCAGAGCAGCTGTGGCTGCTCCTGGATCCCTGGAAGTGTCCAAGGCCAGGCTGGATGGGCTTGGAGCAGCCTGGGACAGTGGAAGGTGTCCTTGCCCATGGCAGGGGATGAAGTTGGATGCTCTTTCAGGTCTCTTCCAACCCAAGCCATTCCATGAATAAACATTATTATCTACATTAATGCTGGGTTTGCATTGAGCTGTCACTTCCTCACTGGTTATGGTTTGAGATGAGTTTTCCTTTACCTATAGCCTTTCTTTTCCTGAACCTGTCTTCAGTGAAGAAATTCCTATGCTAAGACAGGACTGGAAATGATCTTTTCACCCAAACCTGTAAAAGCCTCTGGTTGATGGCTGGTCTCATTTTGTTGATGAAGTCGTGAGAGCGTTTTTTGCTGCGAAACAACTGCAAAACACTGTTACGAAATTCTGTTATTTTTCAGATTCGCAGCTTGAAAATGTTTTGAGTTTGTTAAAATTTCCAAGCTGCTAGCCAAAGTAACTCAAAATTTCAAGCACCATGCTGTGTTCCTTGTAACTGTGCCAGGAAACGAGGCCAAAATCTGCCCTTTTGGACTCTGAGGGATTGACACAGCGAAATCCCGCTATCAGTGAGGTTTGGGGTTGGGGCTTCTCAGCACTTGCATCAGGAATTGGCCTTATGATTCCACACATCAGCACAGGGACCTGCAACAGCACTGGCAGTAGCACAACACACAGGAGTGGGGTTTATATGGGGGCACAGGAACCTGTGGGGAGATCTGGGAGAGGGGAAAGTTCCTGCTCCAGCCTCCATTGTTCATGTATCAGAGGAATTTTCAGGCTCATAAAACACAGAAAGAATAACCTCTCTCCTTGTGTCAAGAAAAGCCTTGCACTTCTGTTAGTTTAATTACTTCGACTTTAGTTCCTGAGCACTGAAATGCCCAGTTGTGCAGGCTTTTGACCTATTTGACAGGTAATTTTTACATTTCATGCAGCACCTCATTAAAGAATTGGAGAGAGAGAAGGTATTTATCCGGACAAAATATCGAAGAATAATCTTTTTCATGTCTGGGAGCTTTGTTTCTGGCTCTGTTCTCATGATTCCTCCAAGGAGAGATTTTTCTGTGCTGTGTCCTTGAAAGCAGAAGGTGTTAAGACTGATTGCCATGAAAGAATTTGACAAATGCCAGGTGTAATTCTCATTGCAGTTTGTTACTAGCATGGGATTTGGTAACTAGGCTTCCAAATTTTTAGGCTTTGATGGAACAAAAATGAGGGATACTTTTTTAATGGATATTTTCTTCATTTTTTTGCAAGCATACCTGTTTGTATGTCTGTCTGTAGATGAGGGACACAGAAATTAACTTGGGAGAAGTATTTAAAATTACTGTGTTTAATGCCTTTGCTATTATCTTCTCTGCTATAGAGTTGCAGTCCTTGTCTAGGCATAGCTATTATTGAGAAGTATCCCCTAAAATCATCCTTGTATGGATTAAGAAGTGTTTAAGTGACTCAAATACCTTCTGTTTCTCAGAAGAATATTGATTTAAAAAAAAAAATTTTTCCTCTGCTGAACTCCTCTCACTGTGGAGTGACAATTCAACTGTTCTGAGCAGCTGCACCTTTTTGGATGGATTGCTGTGATACCTGCAGGAAGAAAACATGGTGGGGTGACTTTATGATAAAAAGTGAAGAAATTATATAGCTTTAGGCTTTCAACATCTTTGATTGTAGTGCATTTCCATCTCAAAGGTGTGCAGAAAAAAGTGCTTCCATGCTGCACTTGGTGCCTCCTCTTTCCAGGTATAAGTCAGATTGTGGGTGCTCTGAAAGGAGATTTTTCTGAAGATCTGAGCACTCCTGTGGAGGCCTCAAAAAAGAGAGAGCAGAAGAAAGGGTGAGAGGTGTCTCCTGGAAGTCAGGAAAGAAGTTCAAAAATGGGGAGATGATTCTGCAAAACACTTCAACTTGCCTAACTGGAGTAGAAATCACATTTCAGTCTCAACCTTCAGCTTTGTTTCTTTTCCTGCTCCTGTGGAGTTGTTTACAGAGATCAGGTTCAGTTTTTCCCTGCCTGCGCAGTGCTGGGAAAGTGTTTGCTTTCCCTTCTCTGTTCAGCTTCGTATGCTTTCCTTAGAAAAGGTTGGCTGCACCATGAAAATCTTGCTGTTAAAAAATCACCATTTCTGCTGTTTTATTTTTTCCTTTTGGTAAAAAATGCTGTTGGAAGCTCTGAGATAACTGTGGGGAGGACAGATGTCCATCAGTTGGTGGCTTTGCTTTTTCTTGTGGTGAAAGATTTTTGTGCACATCCCAGTAACTTCTTGGGGTTGTAGTTGGCATTAAAGAAAGGAGGGTGAATTGTTAATTTTTTTTCTGAGAGAAGTTCATATAAGTTCTGAGAATTGCTGAAAAGAAATAGAGAGGGTGGTAATACTTCAGTTTGGAAATTGGCCTCAGGTTTTACATCAGGAAATGTATGGTCCTGGCCCATTTGAGGTGGTCTGTGGTTTAGCTGAGTGTTTCAGTTCAGTGAGCTGATGGATAGACTTTGATGTTTATAGCTGACCAAATATCAAATGTAACCTCTCTTTGGTCTGGTCTGTGTTTTCAGGTCTGAGGACAGACCAAAGGTGTTCCCCTTGGCTGTGGTGTTTTGTCAGACTGCTGCAGTAGTGGGGAGGATATCCGGGACCCATCTTGAATTCAGCAGCAGTCATGTTTTGTGGTGTTGAGTTACCATACTGGCAGCACTCAGCTTGTGCAGGGGATGAAAGTCAGCAGGAGGGAGATTTCCTGGGCAGAGAGTGTGGAGTGTGCATGGGAGACAGGTGACTCTTGGTTTTTCTGACCACTTCACTTCTCTCTTCTGTCCACAAATGTGCACCCACAAGGAGCTGCTCCAAAAGCATCACACTGTGTGCTTAATAATTAAGTTGAAAAAAAACTGTTTGAAAAGATGGTATGAGAGCTGTAATACAGAAAGCACCTTCTTGGGGATATTAAAATCGGTTAAGAGCTGCATATACGAAGTCTCTTTGGATCTTGATTGTTCTCAGAAGTTATTATGAGACTCAAGCAATAGGTTTGTAAAGACACCCTCTAAAACTTAGAAAATCATGTGTTTGAACACGTGCTTTGTGCCCAAACACATTGCAGACAATCGTAGATATAGTTTATTTGAAGTATAAATACTTAAGAACCTGTAAGAGCTCAAGAACAACTTTATGATACGGAGTTTGGGTTTTTATTTCCTCAAGGAGTAGGTCAGAAAAACATGAGTTCAACAGGTTAATCTCAGTGGTATTTCATGGTGGTTTGAAAGACAACAAGCAATTTCTTAGTGGCAAAAATAGTGGAAGGGAGGAGGTAGTGGACTCCTTGCTGTTGCTGGTAACTGCTCATTCAACTTTAATGCTGTCTTTTCCTGTTTATCAGTTACAGTCAAATAAAAAGGAAACACAAGTATTTGAAATGAAACCACTTGATTTCACTGCAGTTTCAAGGAGTCAGAGTTCACACACAAGTTTTCTCAGGAGCTGGAGTTGCTTCAGAAAGCAGAACCAGGTCTTAACCTGCAGATTAACCACAAAAATCAGTGCAAGGCCACAAGATGTTAACCCAGAGTGGTAGAGAAGCTGTAGGTCAGAGGTTGTAGTGTGTTTCGTGGGTCTTTTAGTATTTCAAGTCCATTTGTTCCAATATTCAGATAAAGTAGTATCAGCAAAAAAACTGCACAGCTTAAAGCATTAAAAAAATATAGAGTTTTTAAATTAGAAACTGACAGTTATCCCTCCCTCGCTCCTCCACAACTTGCAGATGTTACTAATTCTGTAAAATTTAAAATACCCAAGCTTCTTGTCTTCACCATTAGGGAAAATAATTGTTGCTGACAAATGGGGAAATAAATGTACTATGAGGAGCAAATACTGTCGCTAGTATGCTCGTGATTCCCATCCTTGTCAAAGCTTGTTGCCTCTTGGAGCTGTTTTTAATGATAGTGTTTTTGCTCTTCTGCTTAAAGCAAGCTTCTGCTTTGTAAATGATCTGCTGTGTTAATGTTGCTCAGCACAGGTTGCTTTAAATGACAAACTTGAACATAATGTATTTGGTAATTTTCCTAAGCTGAGTTAAATGAGCTAGAACTTAAGTCAGAAGCACTGAATTTTGTGTAAACTTTAAAAGCATTCTGTTGCAATACTGATTGCTTGATGTTTATGCATCGTTTTCTCCTTTTCATTTCTTCTCCAGTTCCACTATTATCCTGGGGACCTAGCTTCAATTTTAGTATCTGGTATGTTGAACTAAATGGCATTGATGATCCAGATGTGGTCCAGCCGTGCCTCAACTGGTACAGCAAGGTAGGCCTACATTTTAGATGCCTGTTTGTTTGAAGATTCCCAGTCTCAGAATCTTGTGAAACTTCTCTTGCTGGAGTGATGTGACCTTTTCATTCCTTGGACATCAGCTATTAAAACAGCAAACACGCATACTTGAAACCACATGGCTGACTTTGACCCTAAGGGAAACTGTTTTTGGAATTTCATCTGTTTGTTCTCTTTGAAAAACCAACAAAACATTCCCAAGAAACCCCAAAACCACCAGCATCACCCGAAAAACCTGCCAGGTAGACATCACAAGAAGAACAAAAAGGAACACGGAGCCAAAGGGGACAATATTAGTAAAGTGGTATTTGTATTGGAAAGGAAATCAATCTTAACAAAACCAGATTCCATTTCTCCCTCTTCTTGCCTTCTGATTCTTTTAACTCCAGTCTTCGGGATCCAGAGCCTTTTGGGTTACAGATGCAGCTTTTGTTACAGGGTACAAAAATGACCTTTTTATAGAGAGAATCCATGTTGGTGTCTTGCACGTTAGATGTTTCCCTCTTCCTGTCTTTTTGCTGAATACTCTGGAACAGAATGAGGCTGGTGCCACTGGGCTGTGAGATGAGATGATTTATGCCATTTATCATTTGATAGGCAGAAAGTTCAAAAGATTCCAAACTTTATTTTTATAACCTGTATTTAATTGTGTACAAGAGATGCCTCTCCTGTGGGAAGGAAGTGAACACCGACAACCAGAGCTCATTTTATTGGTACATTTTGTGCATTGGCTCTCCTGGAACCATTAATGAAACCCATATTATGTTGCCTAGAAGACATCCTTCCCAGCTGAGTAGTGGAGCAGTGTATCTCTGCTTCCAGAAGGAAGAACTTAGAAGGGATAGAGATTGTGTGTGATGAGTTCATGGTGCTGTTAGAATGGTGAGGAAGCCGTGTGTGACTGTGGTGTCTGGCTCGTGCCCATTTACACCAACATCATGAGCTGCTTTGTGGAGGATTAAATAACCAGTGGAAGTTGTCTGGAGCAGCTTTGTGGTGTGCGTGGTGTTGTGGTCATGAGTCAGCTGATGATGGATGTCCAGTTCTGAAAAGTCCAGTTGACAGAAGCTGCTGATGGTTTTCCTTTTGCTGCCTCTGCACGGGGTGCTGTGTCTGGCAGTTTGGACCAGTTACTGCCAGCAGGAAGCTCTGATTTTTATTTTCTTTTTTGGTCAGGAGTCATGCAGTGATGATGTCTGCATGTGTTTTGTTCCATGTTATCCCATGGAATGGGCGCTTTTCCTGGTCAGCATTGTGTGTAGGGACAGCTTCTTCAAGGGGTGCCAGCATTGTTCTCTGAAGCTTGGAGCCCCAAAGCAGCAGTGCAGAGACTGAGTCACGATGGTGTGGGCTCTGCTGGGACCCACTGCCAAGCTTTTGGTGATGAGTGCATGTGTCACTGATGTTCTCCTCTCTGCTGGATCCACAGAGAGGGATGTGCTGCCCCATTTTTAGGGAAAGGCAGAAAGGTTGACCTGTTTCTTCCAGTTCTTGGAGGTGGTGGCAATATGTTCACATGTGTTTTTGGAAATCTCAGAGTCTTTGAAGTGTAATAATTCTTCACTGCCTGCGACAACGGATGGAGAGGAAGGTTCTACGCCAAATTGCCCTTTCTTTTTGCTTTGTGCCAGCAAAACCTCCCTCTCCTGTGGGGAGTGGAGCTGGGGATAATGGATAAGGACTGAAACATCCCTCAGTGCTCCTTCCTTGTTGTCCAGCTCAGCCTACTGCCTCCAAAAAGCCTTACCCCTTTTTCCTGAGGGCCTAAGAAAGGGTACTTTATCACTGGGTACCACTTCTGATAATGAGCACAGAAGTATTTTTAATTCTGTGAGTGTATTTGGCAGAGTTGATGTCTTAGTCTCATGTTCTTGCTACGTGTTTAACCATAGGAATTATTTACAGCTTCAGATCAAAGCTATTATTTGGGTTGTCATCTCTTTAAACTGGTATGACAACATTTAAAAAGGAGCCTTTTGTATACTTTTTATACACTTTTTTTTGCTTACAGCAAGATTTTACATTTAACTTCTGAAGAACTACTATGGTGTCACTTGAATTTAAACTTTTATATGGCATCAAGTGGCCAAACTACATCCAAGTTATTCCTGGCTATCTAAGACAAGTCTGTCAGTCATGAGAGGCTCAGTGGAAGGCAGTAGGTACCCTCTGTCCCAAGTCTGCTTTTTGTCTGGTTTTTAAACTGGAGGATCTGAAAATGTAGAAGGTGGTAGTTACTTGTGTGCAGCTCTCCTTTTGCTTGCTATCCCTTTGAACAACAACAACAAAAAAAAAATCGTAATGTGGTTTTGGCCTTGACTCGTGCAAGTGAAGATTTGCTTAAAGAGAGTGTCTTAGGCATCTCTTGGAAAGAAAAAAAAAATGTTGTTTTTTGCCAGTTGTGCCGTAAGACCTCTCTTAGCTTTAATGTTCCTTTGCTGCAGCCTTGCATTCTTATCGGTACGTGTCCTTGGCCCTTATGTGGGCTGGGAACTGGTTTTCTAAAAATGCATAGTTCTGGCTATTTGCAGCTGTGAAATACTGATGGATTAAGAACTAAAAATACAGCACATGGCCGTGTTTCTTTTTAGCTGCTTCAGTTTATGAGATTCTTGCTATCGAGCCATTCTTTCGAGAGCACTAAATTTTCTTGAGTGTCAGTGTTAGTTCCAGGTTTTCAGAAAGATTCTATTCATTTAAATACTATAAACTTCACTTTTAGCAGGAGTGTCCATCTAGGAGTATAATCTTTTGTCTGTATTTTGATCAGTCTTACGGATGCTTAAAGTTACATTTGCTTTTTAAGACAGTAGTGGTTTGTTAAAGATGGAAATTGAGATTTTTTTTCCCCTTAATGCCTTAGAATTTAGGCTTGAAAAGTCTATTTAAAATAAGTGATTCTGCTACTTACCAGCTTAAAAATCTGTGTTTCTTATGCGTCTTATTAGCAGCTTTGAAAACTGTAGCTCTTACTCAGAGTTTACTACTCCCTCATGTGTCTGTGCCAGGATGTTTGACCCAGCGTGGGTTTTCTTTCACCTTTCTCACCCCTTCCCACAGCTGAGTGGGAGATGGGCAGCTATGGCTCCTTCCCTGGTGTGAAAGCAGAGGTTCTGCTTCAAGATGCTGGAGAATATTTAGAAGTTAAAACTTTGGCGTGCACATAAATCCTTGCTGCTGCTGATCCCAAACCGTCACGAACCCGCAGGATTTGGGATCAGCCTTCTGCCTTTCCGTGGCAGGAGTGCTGGTCATTGCAAGTATTCCCATTCTCACAGCTTTTTTTTTTTTTTTTTTCCCCCTTCTGCTTCTAGAAAAGCAGTGACCTACTTACTCTTCTAAATTGTTTTGTTATGTAAGAGTCATACAATCAAATTATGTAACGCTGATAGCGAAGGCTTTTTCCTGCTCCGTGCTTCGTGTAGGCCTCGAACAGCAGGGCCAAGCAGATGGGGGAGGGAAATAATGGTCACCCCAGAGATCTGGGACACCATGCACTCTCTCCTTGTATGCTTATTAAACTCGATGATACCAAGTTGTATAATTTCTATACTGTGGCAAGTAAATGCCCGCACAGCTTGTAATGTCTCTCACACGGCGTTCCTCCGCGAGCTCGCGAGCCGTTTGTGCGGCGTGGATGAGAGATCCCGTCTCTGGGCAGGCTCACAGGTAGCTGCCAGCAGTGCTGGCCAGAGGAAAGATCTCCATGTCTCAGAGGTTTTCTTGTGTTCCAGTAGTACCGTGAACAAGAAGCCATTCGCCTCTGCCTGAAGCATTTTCGGCAGCACAACTACACCGAGGCTTTCGAGTCACTGCAGAAGAAAACCAAGATTGCTCTGGAGCACCCCATGCTGACAGACCTGCACGACAAGCTGGTGCTGAAGGGGGACTTCGATGCTTGTGAAGAACTGATAGAAAAAGCTGTGAATGGTAAGAAAGTCAGAGGAATCTGAGTCTTTATTGAAAAAAAGCACATTGAAGTATTACCTTGTTTTGAATGTTAGTGTGCTTAGCAGTAGAATTGGCAGGTCCATGTGTTGTTTCATTTCTGGTGTGCTGACAGCTTTTGGACTTGTGTGTGTGTGTGAGGAAGGGTAAAAATTCATGAAATCTCTCATCACTGCTACTTTTTAGAGTGTCTTTCCCCCAGAGATGGCAAGGAGGTGCACTTGAGCAGGTAAAGATAAGTTCTTCGTGTAAGTGTTGGCAAGCTGAGGGTGGTCTTAAACTGTCAGGGAAGTCACTGGATTGGTGAGCAGGGTAGCAGAAGACTGGGGTTCTCAGTGGTGATGTAGATCATGGTTTCATGAGTTGGTGTTCAGGCAGAAGTTTTCAGCTGTGTTTGGATGAGGATTCTATCTTTGCTTATGGGAAAATAATCCTTGGAGAATTGTGTGGAAGTCAGTGACTGGAGGCAGAGCCTGTTTTCCTTTGCAGAGTGGGACCTTGGCAGGGCAGTCAGTTTCATTGGAACTGCTATTAATTTTTTACTTGGAAGCTTTCTGCTTAAAAACAAGGTGTATAAACAGCTCTCAACTCCTAAAAGGAGGGAGATGTACTCTCTCTTGATGAATAGAATAGGCAAAGAGTGGGGCTGTTGCACTGAAGTGACTCTCAAGACCCGTGCAGCAGTTTTGGATTGCAGTCTGATAAAACAGAGGTGCTCTTGGCTGTGGGTGTAGAGCTTTTGGACTCTGTGCAGTCACTCGTTATGGGAGCCTTGTACTGGCACAAGAGGAAAACTTGGTGTCTGATGCCAGTAGAGTTAGGGACTTAGTGAACTAATTTCATGGATAGCTGGCACCAGAGATGTTATTCTCTTTTTCAGGGCTAATCAGTCATTTTGTAATACCTTTGGAAAGATGCCAGTGTACCTCCTTGACTCCATCAGTGTGGTTTGTACCACTGAAGTTTGAAGTGATTCTCAGAACATGATAGAAATGATGGTTTGAAAATCAATGGTTATCTTCCATGAAAACGCACCACTTTTTTGTGACTAACCTGTTCAACTGAGCACAGTTTTGAGGAGCTTATTGCAACAGGTCTTCCAAAACTGCAGTAAATAGTTGTCTATGGGTTTGGCTCAAGGTTTTTCTTCAGACAGAGCATTGGAGACCTGCCCTGTGCTGAGCTCTGTGAGCAGCTGCAAGTGTTGAAGCTGAGAATTGCCATGTTCATCCTCACCCTCCCGAGACAGCCGAGTGTTGGCTGGGCTGGGAGCGTGAACAGCTTCCTGCAGTGCAGGGGCATTTTGTAACTGGCAGCTTCTTCCTGAATGGTGAGGGCAAGGAAGGATTGCAGGCTGGAAAAGCAGCAGGGAGCTGTTTCTGTCTGTGTCTCAAAGACACGAGTGCCTGGAGGGAGCTGATGAGCCCACCATGATGCTGCAGCAGCCAGAGGAGTGCTGTGTGCTGCTGGTGATGATTTTATCATTGCCCCGCTCTGCTGCCTTGGCCATGGCTTCATCTCGGTGCCTGTAGGCTGTCCTCTTTCCACTTCATTGCAGGCTGGAGTAGAAATGATTTCTTGAATGGAATTTCACTCAAGGTCTTAGAATGTACTGAAAAAGTACTCTCAAAAATATAATTTTTTCTTGGGTGCTAATGAAGTGAGTGTTTGTAGCCTCATTGTTTGAGCTGTTATATCTTAATTTCTTTTACTACTTAATGTATGCTGAGAGTGGGGCTGCTGTCAGCAGTGCTCTGCTTTCCCAGGTGTGGAAGTACTGGCAGAGGACTGGCCTGGTGGGAAGCTGTAGGTCTTGTATTGTTCTGTCTGACAGACACTTGTTCCTTGTCAGATTTGATGTGGATAATCCTCCTTCCCTGGTTTTTGTAATCATGTCCCTTTTTGGAGGCTGAGGAGCTCAGCATCACTTAGGTGAGCTGGAGGAATATGCTGTAGCTTGTTTTATCAGCCTTTTTTTTTGTTACAGCAAACATTAGAAGCGAGTCTTAGTAGTAACAGACGGTGGATAATTTAGCAGGAGAGTCTTCAAGAGCATCATTAGGTTTTGTCACTGCTTCTGAGGGACAGAAAAATATGCATGGGGATGTTTATTTAGCTTCATTTTAATCTGGCACCTGGCTAGCTGAACTTAAATGTCAGTGTGCGCATCTCCCGTCGCTCTGTTGGTCATCCTTAATGATTTTGCTTGTCTTGGAATACATTAACCTTCCTTCCCCCATCCTCCTGCCATTCTTTATGCTGTCTTCAGCTTTAAATGTTCCCGTTTAAAGCTCTGTTGCCTCCCAGCACCCTTTGGAGAGAAGTGCTATCTATCCCGAGACACCGAGGCTGCATCCCATATTTGCTTGAAGCTGACACCACTGCGGGTTTTCAGTAACTGGGTCAATCCTGCCCTTGCTCAGGACGGTGTGTCCCTGGCACTGGTGCTCGTGCTGCCACATGGCCAACCCAGACACGGAGCTGGGCTGGGGGAGAGGACAGGACAGACCTCTTCTGATAGCCACAAAACCCTCCAAAACTGCAGCTGCAACAATTTGTCTGAAGTTGTTGCAGTCAAGGTGCAGAATATCAATGGTGCGTAACAGCTGGGTTCTTCTTGGTAGGATGGGAGTAGAGGTTTTCAGCCTTCAGCATGTTCTCCTACAGTATTCTTTCTGCCTGCTCCCTGTGATCTTCCAGTTACCTCTCCTGACTCTGTTCTGCATCTGTCAAGCTCCCCAGCACTTTCTGAGCAGCCTGGTCTGGTGAAAAGTGTCCCTGTCCATGGCATGGGGCTTAGAACTAGATGATATCCCTTCCAACCCAGGCTGTTCTGTGATTTTTTATTTTTTTTTTAATCATTTTACTTTCCTAGCAGCTCTGTTGTGCAGTCTCAGTAGCTTGCTGCTTAGTCTCTAAGGTGTGGGTGTTCTTACCACTGAACTCCTGTCTGATGTGTTGTTTTTCCAAATACAAGAGGATTAACTTTAGTCCTGTGTCTGTGTAGTGTAGCTGAAGTGTAGAGTTAATTGAGACATACAGATCCTTAAATTATCCCTGAAATCGTTCAAAGAGCGACTGTTTTTTGCAGACTGGGCATGAATATGTGAACTCCTGACCGCTTGCTGATCTGGGAGTTCATTGCCTTAAAGGCACAAACAGAAGTGCAGCGAGGTTGACAGAGATACTGCACACTCAGTTCAGCCTAAAATGTCTTCTGGAGAGGCTGATATTTGCAGTGGTGGGTATTGACAAAGTGCAACGCTCTGCATCTCTGGCGGGCTATTTCCATAGGCTTAGTCATGTAGAAAAAGAGTAGGTGGTCAAGAATTAGTGCTGGCAGAGCTAACTCTTGTTCTTTTGCATTGCTAATGATGAACGCTGTCTTCCACCTCACATCACCAGATGATTTCTTTTGAGAGCTCGGTGGCAGGCAGCCACACTTTTCCCACTGATTCTTTTGACTTGTGCGTTACACTTAGAAAATGGGCAAATGGAAACTCTGGCAGCTGCCTGACTTCGTCTCCAAAAGAAAAGGTTCCCTAAATCTCAGCTGGTTCACAGATTCGGTTCAAATGCTTCACATTTGGATCCATTCCTATAGCTTTCGGGCCTATCTTATTGAAGGAAAAAAAATCTGCTTAATATTCCTACAGGGAGTACGTGGATTGCAAATTGCTTGGTTGAGCCTCTCGCAGCTCCTGTAGACATGGAGAGCTGCTTGGAATGGGTGGAAGAACTGCTTGTTTTCCATTAATATTCCAGGGACTGAGGTGTTCCTTCTGGCACTGCTCACATCAGTATGTGACACCTGTTTATCTGGTGACAAGTCAGTCCTGTGTGACAAACAAGAAGTTGTGATGCACAGCCTGCAGGCTCCAGTGTCTCCAGGAACTCATGAATCACAGGAACAATTGTATTCCCCTGGAAGCTCTAGACAGACACGTAGACCTGGATTTTACCATCTAATATTGTTTGGATTTGGTTCTGAGAAAGCTGTTCTGTATACTGGGATATGTGGAGAGGAGGGGCTGGCTGTGGATCCAAAGCCTCTGGGTTTGTGTAGAAGAAGAGTAACTTACATGGATTTGATAGCAAACCTTGTTTCATTTTTATGAAGAACAAAGTGAAAGAAAATATTACAGCTCTGAGGCTGGAAAAAAAGTGTTTCCTTGTTTCTTCCAAGTCTTGAGGAAATTGTCAAGTAGTGGCTGGAGTTCTATCTGGTAGAACCTTCCTTTCCTTCAGGTTTTCTTTAGAAGGTAGTTTGTGACCCAGAAAGCATCAAACTGTTCAGGTATTTGGGCTACTTTTCTTTGGTTTGAGAAAAATCTTAAAACATCAAAGCCCAGCTCCAAGAAATTAAGGGCTAAATGTCACTGAAAGTTTTTGAGTCATTGGCAGTGAAGTGAATAGATTTCAGTGAAGTGAATAGATTTCTCCTACCTGGAGATGTGTGTTGTCTAAAAACCCCCAAACCTTATACAACTTTCTCCTGATTGGTTTCAGCAAGTTAAATATTTTTGCCTGCAATGTTTGTCGTTATCCTTTCTGGGTAACCTGCAATTGGCTGGCGAAATAAAGACTTGGGTTATCAGGGAGGCATCATTTACCAAGCTTTAATCACGGTGAACTTCGTGTTGTTACATCCAAAATGCGTCATGGCTTGCTGCAAAGGGCTTGAAAATAGTACAAAGTCGTTTTTTGGCTGTAATTTTAGTAAACATGGACATTGAAGTGAGAGGTCTCGGGAGCAAAAGAAAACACTTCATTTAAAAACTTCAACTCAACACTTTTTTTTTCTTTTTTTTTTTTTTTTTTCAAAANTTTCTTTTTTTTTTTTTTTTGACAAGAGCCTTGAAATTTATTTTAAACTCCTGATTCATTGGGAGCAGCTGACAAACCTGAGCAGGCCTAGATCTGATCCTCAGAGCCTCACAGGAGCTTTGGAGACCTTTTGGTCAGCAGTGCTCTCCTGACAAGGAACAGAAGGAGTGCGCTGGCGTAGGTCTGGCGTCGGGTACAGAATCCACCTAGAAATCCTCCTTTTTTTTTATTTTCCCTGGTGGTGTCAGACAGGTGGTGATTCAGCTTCCAAAACAAGCTGCTGCTGGTTTGCACTGCAAGCAGAGTGAATGTGGAACAGCTTCCAGCAGAAGGAAGCATTTCTGGGAAGCAGGCTGGAGTATTTCCAAACCGATGTCCCATGGAAGACAAGAAGCATTATTAAAAGAGGTTGAAAGCACAGTAGGGGAGAAGTGTCATATCTTGACAAGTGCAGCTTGTGGGTGTAGAGCATGGGAGAGAGGTTAAATCACCCTTTCAGATCCTATGTGGTGTAATTCATACTTCTGACCTATTTATGTCCAATTATCTATTGGCTGCCATCGAGATAAATACAGTTTTGGTTTCTGTCTTGCAGACCCGAGGCTGTAACGATAACCAAAAAGCTGCATTTCTGTCTGGGTTTGTGGCTGAGTCACTGTGGGATTTCTTACAGCACATGCATTTTTTTCTATTAGGCCTGGCTTTTCTGAATCAGAATTTATGAGATCTCGAGCTTCAAGCCTCTTGTGTGTTGTCCCAACTTCATAAATGCTGAAGAAGTGGGAGTTAAGAACCCTGCTATTAAACCCAAAATAAACCACTTTTCTTTCTACATACGTTGAGCAAACTTCTGGCTTTCCTCGATTACCTAATGTGGGGGGAGAGCTGCTGGTTTTGGCGCTGAGGTGAAAGTAAAATCTGCCCTTTTTTAAGAGTATTTATTTGGAAAAACTTGCACAGCTGAGTTTATGGAAGTTTTATATTTTCAGACCAAACTCATCACCTTTCAGGAGCTCTTGAGTGCCCTTGTTTTCCTGTTAGATGGTCTCTAAATAGAGCATTCATCTTCTCCCAGGAAATACTTGCTGGCTTGGGTTTTAATTAAAACCTGGAATTCAGTCACGACAAACTACAGGATGCCAGGAAACACTTGAAAATTTTCTCTGAGCCTTGTGTCGTGCTTAACAAAGATTTTTCACCTTTTTCTAAGTAAATAGGGATGTGTTCAGTAAGGATCATTCTTTTTTGCTTATATACCTACAAAGGGTTTTTGTATAAATACGCAGAGGCGTTCATCATCTATTAAATTCCTATTGTTATTTTTCCAGGTAATGCATTAATACAGCAGGAACATTTGTCAGGAAGAGCTTTTTGTGCTGAGATGGTGGGTGATGGCTGGGATGTAGCCAGGCAAACAGTGCTCAGGTGCTCTCCTAGTTTGTTGTGCCACAGAAGGTGAGGAAGGTGTTTCAGAGGAGATATTTGAAGAACAGCAGCAGCAAGTTCCCCACGTGCCAAGCCCTTCCCAGACTGGAGAGCAGTCCCAGGGAGTGTGGGTGTGACAAATCTCCTGTGCAGAGATTCGGTGTGTATGTGACAGACTGGGAACATCTGAGCAGGATTAGGAACTGAGTGCTGAAGAGGTGGAAGGCACAAGGGGAATGTGGATAAAGTGCTGGTGCTGCTCACAGAAATGCTGCACTTGGCACATCTGGCCTGGGGTCTGACACCTCCTGTTGCTCTTGCTCAACTCTCTGAAGAGAATGTAAACTATTGTTTTGTTTTTCATCCAATGCTTGATTGTCCTGTATCACAGCACTTAAACAATCTGCTCTGCTTCCCTTCTCAGATGAAGCTCCAGAGATGCTGTCTGACCTAGTTTTAACTTAACGTGCACTAAAATGGTTGAATTTTATGTTCACTGGCAACTTTCCTTTTGCTTAAATAAGGGGGAGGGATTCTATTCTTAATTAAATACACCACACTGGAGATTTATAGACACTTGGCACGACCTGGCAGGCAAGCTGGATAATTCCTGATTGATCTAGTAGCAAGTATTCTTTTTATTTTAGTTCTTGCACATTTAGTTCATTAACAAACTAACAAAAGTTTAACAAACTAACAAAAGTTGAACAAACTAACTGACACATAATGGAGAACTCGCTGGAAATGGAGGCTTTGGAGTGGCGTACTGGATCGAGTTGGGCTGAAGTTGCCCACATTAAAAGTGATTTTGCTATAATGGAAGGATAAACGTTTTATCCAGCAAAATTTTTGTTTTGCAGATGGCTTGTTCAATCAGTACATCAGTCAGCAAGAATACAAACCTCGCTGGGGCCAGATTATCCCCAAAAGCACCAAAGGTAAGGACATTTCTTAAGATAGAATTCATGTACTGCCAGTTCTGTCTCGTTCCTTTGAGAATATGGAGCAAGAAAATGATGCAAGAAAGTCTCCTCTAGGAGAATTCTAGGGAATGGTTTCTTCTCTGAAAAAGTTGCAACTGTCTGCAAATTCAGTGAAATTCAGCCTGCTCTCTGGTTGAGTAAGGAACACTGTAGGAATACAAGTAGTAACTTTTAAGTATAGATTATCAGTTTTGTAACAAATCACAGAATATTGGTTAAACATGAGAACACCTATCTGTGTTACCGGATTTAGCACATGGAATTGATGTAACTTCAACTTTAAAGTGAAGAGTTGGCAAATAAATACATTATCTTAACAGGGAGTATTTTAAATGAGGTGAATCTTTTGAAGTCCTGATCTGTTACACAGTAAATCCAAACTGCAGAATCCTTTCCATTCCTGTCTGCCTTGAGGGGAGACTTGTAGCAGCATCCTCAACTGCAGAGTACAAAAATCACTGCCACAGAGCAAATGTAGGCTCCAAGCTGACAATTACCAAATGTGGAGCACTGTCCCCAAGCCCCTTGGGAAGGGTTATCTGTGTCACCTGTCCTGCATGCTTAAGGTACAGAAAGTGGTTGGAAAGCTGCTTTAATTGGACTTTTAGTTGGAATTCCCTTCTGTGTGGGAATAGCTGGTGCAAAGCTGGCTGTGCTCTGTCTGCATCAGCTCCTGCTCCCATCCCAGGGGTTCATTTCCCTGTCATTTGAGAGTCTGTTCTCAGAGCTCAGCCCTCAGGCAGCTCTCAGGTGAGGAGGGATGGAAGGGGAGCCAAAGGGTGGCTGTGTTGTTCCTGCTGGAGAGCTGCAAGGGCAGCTCACAGCTCTTTGGTGTGCACCAAGTGCATTAGGGACGTTGGAGGTCCTTTCCAAGGCATGTGAGTTGCACTATTCACTTCTGCTCTCTATACTGTCAGTCACCAGATAATTCAGTGTAAAACTTTATACAGTTTTATAGTGCAGAAAAAATATTACCTGGAAAAAGATTTTAAAGTGTTTAAAGAAGGGTGAGTTACTCAGTTCCTCTGCTTCCATGTTGAGGCTGTATGTTTCTTTGGTTTAAAAAAATCTTAAAATGGAAAACTCTCCCTTCCCTCTTTTCCTGAAGGTGATGGAGAAGACAGTCGGCCAGGGATGAGAGGTGGCCATCAGATGGTTATAGATGTGCAGACAGGTGAGTAGCTGTTACATTTCTTACCTAAATTATTTAATCGGTTATTTTCCAGATTAATATGCAAACGTGTTTTGCTTCGAACACTGTGTTAGCTTAAGGTTTTGAGGAAAAAAAAAAAAATCACACTTTCTAATAGTTGAATTAAATGTTCTGCTTCCTCTCTGGATGTGTATTCCAGCTGCCTTTCCCCTTCTTCCCTGGTAATTCTGTGTTATGCCTTAGCCATTGTCTTGTCTTAACTAAGAAACCAAGAACAATTGGTTTTAATTTTCTTGTTCCTTCTACCATGTCAGAGCAAGAGTTCAAACAAGAGAAGAGAAATTAGAAATAATAATTTCCCTTATCTGCTGCAGGCTGTGCTCAAGCAATAGATTTGATGTGTTGAAACATTCCTTGTGTTTTTGTTGGAGTGGTTTCTAGTTCCCATAGTGTGCAAGAAACTCCTGTTAAATATAATTCTTTAGGCATCTTTTGCAAAACTGTTTCCTGTAGCAGTTTAAAGAATGGCTCAGCCTCTGTTTGTGAGAACTTGCAGAGAAAAGAAAGTGGGGTGGTGTATCAGGAACAGTTCCAGTGATTGTTGTTCTGCATAATTTTCTATATCTTTGTCTGTTATTTAATCAGATTTCTCTGCTACGTCAGTCCTTACTAAAATAAGGAAAGCATCTGCCCGAGTCTTTGCTGTGTGAGTGAAAGGATTGTTCTTGGGAAGGGAGAAACAAGATCAGGGTGTGGGTACTGGGCAGGAATGTAGGGTGGCATTGAAGAAGTTGGCAGAAAAATGCCCATGGCCGTATCTGTTGTGGTCACAGGACGGGCACAGAGCATGTGACAGGATAGGACCTTCCAGAGTAATTTGCTAAGTCATAGTGAGCAAGCAAAAATCCAGCAGTGGCTGCAGCCTCTGGCTTCTGCTCAGAGCAGTTACTGCTCTGGAGGAAGCACTCGAGTTATTTGGTGTAGGAGAGTAAACTTCTTTGGTTTGGTGGGAGAGGTTTGAGATTGATTAGAAGCAAACACTGCCGGAGGATTTGCTGCTGTTTGTCTATGCAGAGGCTGGGAACGCTCCCTAGTGGCCTCGGGAATTAGTGAGTGTTTCACAAGAGCCTGGAAGAAACATGATCCTTGTCAACTTGGAAATGATAGTCCTGCACACCTCCTGAAAATAAAATATCCATGGGACTGTGAGCCTTCCTTTCCATTCCTCTGGCTTTTCTTAAGTCCCAGTAAGGCTCTCAGCTCTGCCTTTGACTCCAGTTTCACTCTGCTTTAACAAGGCAGTGAAACTCATCCATACATTTTTTAATAGTTCTTGATATGTTTTATATGTTTTATATATATATATTTGGATAAATATGTGTATTAA
>VXBU01013311.1:266128-331544 GCA_013400315.1 Bombycilla garrulus
ATTTTTATTTTTACTTGGACAAAGGTGGCTGGACAGTACCCACAGAGATGGAATCCTGGCTCTCCCTCCCTCTCTCATGGTGATCCTTTCTTGCTGTAGCTCTGTTTGGAGGTGGTGGGATACCTTCCCAAAGTTTCCCTGTGGGCTGTTTGGGAAGTTGCTCTCAGTTTTGCATCCAGGTCCACTGAGGCTTGTAAAAGCTGAAATGTTTTTGAGATGATCACTTTTGCCATTTAATTTGGCTCGTGACAGGCTGGGGAAGTTCTTGGGGCTGTTTCCCATTGCCGGTTGCTGGAGTTTTCCTTTGGAATATAGGTGGAGTTTAACGAGCTGGTGGGAATTCAGCCAGTTATGTCAGGATGCATTTTACAGACTGGAGCTGGAAAGCTCCCTGGATAACCTTGGACAGATGCAGTGTTAATGGAAAAGGGAGCACTGGTGTACTCTTCCCTTCAAAGACATCTTTCCTTCCTCACACTCTTGCTGAGTGGGTTTTTTTTCAGCAGACTTTGGCAACTGAAGAAAAATCATCTCACTTTGCGCTCCTTCTTAGAGGTCCTTCTCAAAAATCAGTATTTTCTTCAACTTGAATCTTTTGGAAGTGAAGTGAAACAGCAAAATCATACTTACAAGGAGATTCTGGAGTTTCCTGTCATGTAGAATTAGGTGTTAGAAGCAAATTTTCACCTCTGATGGCTAGACCTGCTATAGCTATAAATGAACTATAAATGGTTTGGTATTTTGATTAACCTCAGGGAGATTTTAACCACTTTGTACTGACTAGAAAAAGAATTGTAATTTGATAGTACTGAGCCTGCTGTGCTGGTGTTAAGATAGAGGATATGGGTTGGTGAGTAGCTGAGCTAGGTCTTAAGTTGCTCCTAGTGCATGGAGTCACTGAGACTTTTTTTATCAGTTTCAAGTAGAACATGGATTAACTTGGTCTAAACTGCCTTTTTAGCGTGGTCTGTCTTTCACTTAGAGTAGGCTGAAAGTAACTGAAAGAGAATTTAGCATCTCTGCTGGCAGCCAGTAACTCGTGCTGGAGCTCGTTTCCATCTGGTACTCCTGTTCTTAATACCTGCCACAGCTGAGTGAGTAAGTGCAGTGCTCCTGATGCTTTGGAAAACTCCTGAAGCAGTTTGAAATGGAGCTGTAGGCATTGTGGGATGCAGATCTGGGAATGTGCCCTGATGTCTTCCTGTATATAAAAAAAGAGAAATTAAAAATGGGAAGTTAGTGATGCCCACAATATCCTCCATCATTTTAATCACATTAACACTCAGACTGGAATGACTCTGGATGGTAGAATTAGGAAGCTGGATTTGGAATACACATGCAGAAACATAAACTAGAAGAAATACACAGTTATAGCTAAAACCTCTTTATAGCTTGAGACAGCAAATGAAAACAGAGAGCTCCTGTTATTCCTGCATTTCCCTGCAAGGTGCATTTCTCATGCAGTTCTCCTTGTGGGAGACTGGACAGTTCTCTCTGCTTTTCTTTCTACAAGGAAGGGGAAGTATTTGAGTAGTTGCAACCCAGGTACATAGATTAAAACAAAATTATCCCCCAAACTACACAAGAACTCAGTGTTGTTTGCTGCGTGGCCTACATGAGAAGCTGTTTGTGTAGGCCCTGGGGAAATACTGGGCAGGCTCATGTGCAGAGAGCTGTGTTCCCAGGGAATTGAACCTAATGCAGTTTTAGATGAGGGTGTCAGCATCTGACACTGGTTCCTTATTAACAGCTCTTTGGGTCTGCCCTCCCTGGCCTCCTTATGGGTCAGATTTGGTGCATGTTTCAAAATTCTAGTGCTTATTCTGGAAGAAGGAGGGAATGGGTAAGTGAATTGCCAAAAGCAAGTTTTAAGGAGTAATGTCAGTACTTAGGAACAGTGTATTGTGTTTTGGAGATGGGGTTTATAATTCCATAGGCAAGGTGAAATTGATCTCTTCTGCTCTTACAGGGCAGACAGTGAATGACAGTGCAGTCCATAAAGCCATGTCATTGTTTCGGTAACAACAGAAATAGGTACCATGTAGAAATCATTCTATTAAAAAAAAAAATTTGGTGTAATATCAGGCTTCCTTAAATGTTGATGTTTTCCCATGAGCCTATTTTAGAAATAACAGCAAAGCAACCAGGATGATTTTTCTTCTGTCTCCATTTCTCTTCTCTCTGGCAAGAGAAACAGTTTTTCTGAGGGAAAGCATTAGTGAAATGGTCTTTATTGATGTGGTACCTCTGTTCTCTCACCCAACTGCAACTGCTGTGTAATTTTGGTTGTACATCATTTTGCTTTTCCTTTCGTCCGAAGGAATTCTGTTTGCTTCCTTCCATTAGATAAATGAGGACAAATCTGTGGGTTGGGAACACAGGGAGATTCAGAGCACTGGGCCCAGTGTGCCCATTGTCTACGTGGGCAGCACAGCAGAAATGACAAGGCTGGTTCAAAAGCAGCATGGAAAGATGAAAAAGATGAGGAGAGAGCAGCAGACATGAAGGATGCTGTTTTGCCTGAGGAAAACACTGCTATCCATAAGATATTTAGTGACAAGACTTGTGTACAGGATGAAGGGATCTCAGAAACAAAACACAGATGGCTTCTAAGCTCTGAAATACAAACAGCTGCTGAATCCTGGAGGTTACTCAACTTCATGGGGCTTTCACATTTGAGACTGTGTGCCTATCCTTCAAAAAAATACTTGTATTCAGCCAACTTGTATCCAGCTGAACTGTGGCTCAGAAACGAAGGGGTTTAGGGTTCTTCCTCTGCAAGAAGATTTAAGGCTGGTTTTATACTTGTGCTCTTAAATGCTCCTTACAATGTGGGCGGTGCTGCTGGCACCTACCTAAAGGTGTGGGTGCTACTTGGGGAAGTGACATCCTTTTGTAGAAGGCTTTTGAGAGATCTTACACCTTGGTTGGTTTTTTATTTCTGAGAGGAATCCTTGACAGTTTTGGGGACAGTGATGCTCCAGTACAGCTCCAGCTGACTGGGAGGGCAGTGGTGATGAACTGGGGAGCAGGGACATGGGTCCAGGGGATCCTGAGGGGCTGCAGGAGAGCATTGTGAGGTTCTGATCCTGCCCTGGGATGTTACTGCTGTGCAGGAGGACAGGCTGAGGCATATTCTGCATGGAAGGGTTTGGAAGGTGCTGGAAGCAGAATGTGCCTCAGCAACGTGTCCTTGTGGTGTTAAAGGCCTCCTCTCCTGCTGGGCTGTACCAGCACAGGCACGGCCAGCAGGGACAGGGCAGGGTGAAGTGAGACAGAAAATTGAGAAGTAAAGAATAGTTCAGACGATGAAGAATGCCTGACATTTACTGTACTTGCAGAATGAAGACTAATTTTGCAATAAACAGGGATGGAAGTTCCTCTTTTGGGTATTCAGGGACACATCTGCAGTGTTGTGCCTGGTTTGGGCTCTCTAGGACAGCAAGGAGTGTGTCAAACTGAACTGACCATGGTGGTCAGGGCTGGAGCGTGTGATGTGTGAGGAGATGCTCAGGGAGTTGGTTTTGTTCATCTGGTAGATAAAAGGTTCATGGGAGGATCCTAGAGCTGTCTTCAGCTACTGGTGAGAGCATGGAGATAGCCAGGCTTATTTTATGGGGAGCAGAGAGATAGGATAAAGGACAGGAAGGGAAAATCCTGTTAGATATTAGAGGGAAAAATTTGTAATGAAGTTAATTAGTCACTGCAGCAAGGATCCAGTGTGAAATGTCCATCCTTGGAGATACTCAAAGTATAATTGAATAATTCCCTGAGTGGTCTCTGCTGAAGTTAGCCCTCCTGTGGGGGATTTGGGAGATGACTGAACACAGAAGTGCTGTAGATCCAGAATTCTTTTCTATTCCATGGAAAACTGTTCTAGCAGACATGGAAATACTCCTTGACCAAAGAATGTAATTAAATATGTCACCAGGAATGTGTTCACTGAGGATGACCTCCTGTACCAGAATCCCACCAAGGATTTCACCACATGGAGAAAATGAATTTAACAGGAGTTAGAGAACTGTCCTTGAAAATGTATGTGAACCTGGACTGAAACCACCCCAAGAATTTCTGGTATTTAATGGATTGGAGAAGGGTGTTCTGCTACTTTTCTGAAAAATAGAAATTAAGGAGAGGTTGGCAGGAAATATGTTGATTGTTGGGAATGTACGTCCTCTAATTTGAGGACTTCTCTGGCACCTTTTAATCATCTAGAGAGTAAGGGAAGAAAAGAACTCAGACATTATAGAAAAAATTTTGACTGAGCAAGCAGTTTAGAAATACTCACAGAACATATTTAATTCAAAGTGTTGAATTTGTATTCAGAAATAAATGCAGAGGAAATAAGCTGAGGATGCTGGAGGAGAAATTTGACTTCCTAAACGTAGCTGGTAAAAAGCTTTGGGTAAATATAATTGCTTTCATGTTTTTTTTCTTGTTGCCTTGCAGCTAGGTTTGAAAATTCTCCTGCTCTGCCCCTAAAGCTGAATAGAGACTTGCTTTAATAAAGCAGCATCAATTTTGCTGTGTTCCATATTGCTTGGATACAAGGGAGGATCCTTTCCTCCTTGAGTTCCCCAGTGCTGCCCGAGTTATATTGGTGTGAGACTGCTGGGCTCCCCTCGAGCTGCCCCACTGCTGCTGCCTGGGGTTTGTGGCCTCTGTCCTCTTCTCTGAATATTGGCCTTGGATATCTGGCCTGCTTGGGTCTCTGCATGCAGGGTGGGAAAAAACCCTCCCATAAAATCTGAATTAACAGCTAGAATACAGGCAGTGATACCGGCTGGGAAATAGAGTTGAAGCTTGACTTCAAAAAAACTTAAAATCCCCAAAAACCTCAAACTCAACTAAACAAAAACAATCAAACCCAACCCCAACCAAACAAGAATAATCCCACAAACCACCAACAACTATTTTTTTTGCTTTGTACTATGGGAAAACAATTACAAATTTTAGGAGAACCATAAAAAATTATTTACTTGACATTACCAGCAACAGATGCATTTATGCATTAAGAAATATTCCTTTTAAAATGTAAAACCTTCCTCTAAAATATGCATATACTTCTGTACTAAGGCGTGAAACTAAAAAATCATTTTCCTTTGGTCTAGATAGTGATGGAGCCTTTCTTTCATGTGAGCTACAGTTTAACTTCATGATGAAGAATGGGTCTGGCACAGAGTTCATGTCCACTTGTGTTCAGGGTGTCGCTGTGGGGATGCTCAGCCCCAGCTCGGTGCTCATGCTCCTCTCTCAGTGCTCACACTGGATTCTGTCAGCCTGGGTTAGGTAACCTCCAAAATCTGAGTTTTCATCAGAGTCATTCAGGTTTGCTATTAAATTTCATGTGAGCCAACAAAGCCTTTCCAGGCAGGCCTGACACTTTGGCAAGGCCCCAGTAGGATTTTTAGCTGGTGCCAAATCTTTTATTTTTCTCGGCTATCAATGAAGCTGTTGTGGTAATGTGGGTTTTGTGAGCTGTGAGAATTTATGTGCACAAAGGGACCTGCTCTTTGCAGGGAACACTGGGAGCCCTGAGTCCAGGAGGAAGGGTAATTAAAGTTAATGAACCAGGGTAACCTTTCCATGGTGATGACCACTATCCTGATGGTAGGTAAGGGTCAGGGACTAGTCTCGTTTTATAATCGCACTTTAACTCCACTCTTTAATTGGTGTCGGATTAAAAATTCACCATTATCTCCATAATAGCAGTGGTTTCTGGATTTTAAAGGAGTTTTTCAAAGCTCTGCAAGTCTTGAGGAGCTTGTTCTTCTTGGTCTTGGCTTTGTGTTGTGTTTTAATGCAGTCTAAAAATGAAGTATTTTTAGAATTAGAGACCAGATAGTGCTGTTTCTATAATGGGAGCAGTTTGGTTATCTCTCCATGGCAGAACAGAAACTCCTTTCTTAAATACTTCCCCTCTTCAAAGGCTTCATCTGGTTTTATCAGTGAGTCTGGGAAGCCTTAGAACTTGCTGTACACAGAGCAGTTGTGGGTTTGAGGTGACAGCCCTGAAACACTGACTTAAATTTGTGACTCTTCTACTCACTGGCTTTCGTGGCATCAGGTAAGTTACTTTGTACAAGGCATTTCTCTTCCAAAAGAGGATTTTGTAGTTGATTTTTTAATCTAAGGGATGGACTAAACAGAAAAACTCTGTTGTTCCTATCTCCAAAATCTTGTTGATGTATAAATCCTGCACCAAACAGGGCACAGGCTGAGATGTCATTGATAGACTACATGCACAGGATCCAAAACGTTAAATATTGTTCATTTGTCTGTCTGGAATTTTAATCAGAAGGCTGTGGGTTTGATTGCCTCTTATGTAAATGTAGAAATAGAAAATGACTCTGAGAATTGGCTGTCTATCAATCCTAAAATCTTCCATTACTAAACCAAACCACATTTTTGTCTTGATGACTAGTTCCATTCAAAGAGGAGTGGTGTTTTGAGTCAAAAAAGAGTCTAAATTTTTCTTCTGATAGTTTGTCTTTGTCACAGATGTTTTGTCGGCATTAGCCTGTTGAAACACAGTCTCTTTTTTAAAATAAAATTAACTTTTTTTTTTTTTTTTTAATAGAAACTGTTTATTTGTTTGGTGGCTGGGATGGAACTCAGGATCTGGCTGACTTCTGGGCATACAGTGTGAAGGAAAACCAGTGGACCTGTATATCCAGGGATACTGAGAAAGAGGTAAGTTCTGCAAACATCTGTATTTTTAAAAATACTTCAATGGGTGCCCTCAAAAATGCCCCTACTAAAGCACTTGTGTTGAAGTGCCGTATAAGGTGAGAGCCACAGAATTCAGACCTTCAAGTTCTGAAGGCTTTTGAAATGCTTACATGGGGAAAATACGAGCTGGAGGTGGCTTTGAAGTGTTAAGATTCCTGGAGGGGAAAGGTTTGTTTCTCAAAAGCAGAGATGATCCGCCAAAAAATCAGCTCAGCAAGTGGAGCACAAGTTAAATAACTTTGTGTGGCTGAACAACCAGACTTATCACAGAATGTTTTGGGTTGGAAGGGATCTTAAAGATCATCCAGTTCGAGCCCTGCTGCCATGGGCAGGGACACCTCCCACTGGAAGGTTCCAAGAACTTGTAATGAACATTTCAGACCTGGTGTTTGAGCTTCAGAAACTAATTGTTTATTTTTCTTAGCTTCTGTCAAAAATGAATAGAAATGGACAAGTACCAGATGGAAATCTAGAGGACAGGGGTTACTGCCAAAGGCTGCACAGCCCTGAGAGCTTTTGTGGAATTAATTTGAACCATTTTCCTTGGCCTCTTCTGCTCAGTATTTGATGTATGAAACCTGAAATGCATGTAGCTTGGGCTATAGGATGAGACAAAAATGGCTTATGTGATTTATTTCACTGTACACTGAAATCTTCAATTTCTGTGTGGTCGTTGTATTTTGAGTTCATTACTTGTTAGAGGAAAATTCATGCCACTTCTTCTTGGAGGTATGAAAAGTTTGAGATCCCACCACTTTTTGACAAATTCAGGAGCTGATTTCCTCAGCTTTTGAAAACAGTACAAAAACATCTCATTTCTCATTTGTATTTCTCTTGTCATGGCTAATTTTGTGAGCTTCCTTAGCAGATTAAATAACACTGTAATATTCTCATTATTTTCATGGCAAAGGTTTTTTAGAGGTTGTAATCAAGTAGGACAAATAGCTGAGCTGGGGAAAAAAAATAAAAATCTCACAGGCATTTCCTGTAGCCCTCAAATCTCTGTGTCATGCACTTACTGACTGGAACATCCTTTACAAAATGGGCAATAACAAAACTGAATGTGATACTCTGGTTTCTGTCACAACAGAGCTGTGAGAGGTAAAATTGTTATATTCATGTACTGTTTAGTCAAAAAAAAGGGGCTGCTGTGTGTTCTTCCTGCACAAACCAGTGTGAGTCAGTCTGAAGTTCAAGGGATTAATTTCCTTCTTGCTGGGGTCTTGCCACATCCAGTTGAGTTTCTCTGAAGCTTTGGAGGCCTGGCTGGGATGTTTTCTCTCCAGGTTCCTCATGCCTGAACGTAGCAGGGTAAGACTGAGGTGGAAGGAAGGAAGGATGGAAGGAAGGAAGGAAGGAAGGATGCACAAAAGGAAAGCTGTGGAGGAGACACAGTTAAGAGTTGCGAGTTGATGTGATTAGATGATTTTAAAGGGATTTTGGAGGGATAAATGTTAGCAGAGTGTTATGGAAGCTCAGGAAATTCAGATAGAAGATGGGAAGGGTCTAGCAGGGAGAGGAAGAAAGAGGGATTTTTGAGAAGTGGAGACTTGCTGAATGTATGAGGAATTTTGAAGAAGGGGTGTAATTAATAGAGAAAAGTGTGGAGAAACGTGATTGGCTTTGGAAAGGGAATTCTGGAAGGACTCCCTGTGACAAAGCTGTGAGATGGGGCCCCTGTGAGCCCCGTGGAGTTCAGCAAGGCCAAGTGCAAGGTCCTGCACGTGGAGTGGGGCAATTCCAAGAACAGCTGGAGGCCGAGCAGAGAATGGGTCCAAGAGCAGCCCTGAGGGGGAGGAGGACTTGGGGTGTTGGTGGATGAGAAGCTCAGCAGGTCTCAATGATGTGGACTTGAGCTCTTCTGCTCTGGAGCCATCTGGCAGAGCTGGGGGTGCTCACCTGGAGAGGAGAAGGCTCCAGGAAGAGCTCAGAGCCCCTGACAGGGCTAAAAGGGCTGCAGGAGAGCTGGAGAGGACTGGGGACAAGGCCTGGTGTACCAGGACAAGGGGGAGTTGCTTCCCAGTGCCAAAGGGCAGGGTTAGATGGGATACTGGGAAGGAATTCTTGGCTGGGAGGGTGGGGAGGCCCTGGCACAGGGTGCCCAGAGAAGCTGTGGCTGCCCCTGGATCCCTGGAAGTGTCCAAGGCCAGGCTGGACGGGGCTTGGAGCAGCCTGGGACAGTGGGAGTGTCCCTGCCCACAGTAGGGGGGGCACTGGATGGGCTTTAAGGTCCCTCCAACCCAAACCATTCCATGTTCTGTGATACATTCAGCAATGTTCAGGAGGCCTCCTGAGGTGTAGTTCAGAGTTTTGGTGACTTTCAGGGGTACAGTGAGCTGGCAGCTGCTGTACTTGGAAACTAGCAGTGGGTTGTGGGTTTTTTTTCCCCAAGAGATGTGGATGAAACCTGATTCAGAAATGAAAAGGCCAATCTCAAATGTTGAGAAGTAAATTCAAAATAAAGACTCCAGATGTTTCTCTAATAGGGACATCAACTGCTCGCAAACAATTTGCGAAAAGGAAATGTCTGTTGACATGGAATTTTTAAAAATATTCAGAGTAGATTCCAGTAGGACTTAATCTTGTTTTGTTGTATTGTGCTAGTTCTGCTTCTGGCTTTTTTATTCTAATTAATCAGTGACAGTGGTTGAATTAGCCACTCAATAATGAAACTTGGATAAGAGTGAAATATGGTGAAAGTTGCATCCTGTCCAGTGTTATTGTAGGGATAATGCAGAGTACTGCTTTTGGGATAAGGGTAGTGGGAGATTCTCTTGGAATGCAGTAGGAAAACTTGGTGTGACCTTTTTAGAAAGTATTTTTGCTGTTGTTTTTACCGTTTTCCAGTGAGGTGTCTCTTTGTCACCTGGAGTGGCATTTGTATTTTTTAACAATTAGACCACCAAAGCTGATTTTCCATAGCCCTTTTTCATAGAATCATTGAATAGTTAAGTTGGAAAAGCCCTCTAAGATCGACTCCAGCTGTTCTCCAGCACTGCCAGGGCCACCACTAAACCACGTCCCCAAGTGTCACATCCACATGGCTTTTAAATCTCTCCAGGGATGAGGACTCCACCTCTGCCAGGGGTGGACAATTTTATCAGTGAAGAAATTTTTCCAAATATCCAAGCTCAACTTCTCCTTGTGTAACTTGAGGCCATTTCCTCTCCTGCTGTCCCTGTTCCTTGGGAGGAGACCCCAACCTCCCCCATGTCCCCTCCTGTCAGGGACTTGTGCAGACCTACAAGGTTCCCCCTGAGCCTCCTTTTCTCCAGGCTGAGCCCCTTCCCAGCTCCCTCAGCCCCTCCTGGAGCTCCAGCCCCTTCCCCATCTCCATTCTCTTTCCTGGATGTGCTCCATCTCCTTGTGTCTGTCTTGTATATCTGGACAAAATGCTCAGGGCACTGCTGGAGTAGCTGATCACTTAAAACATGAAAAAGTCTGGAGGAGCTGCTGGTGAACACACCACCCTGCTGATGGACAGACAGAGCCCACCATCCCTTCAGAGCACGGATCCAGCAGGATCCTGCTGTGCTTGTCCAATCCCTGGAGCCTGAATCCTTCCAGGGAGATGCTCCGTGGAGCAGCTCAGGACCTCTGAGCTTCGCCACAGCTCCTGTCTCTGGAGTGTGTGACAGCCCTGTGAGTCAGCTGGCACAAGGCACAGCCAAAATGTATTTCATTTAAGAGCCTCTAAGAGTTTCTGCCCTCAATCAAGTGGAATGTTCTGACAAATGCTGTTGTCTTCAGGGTTTTTTAGTGGCTGTAGACCAACAGAGCTCTTCAGAATTAGGGAATAAATAGGTTTTAAAAAACAAACCTTGTCATTCCTTGGACATTTTTATTCTAAGCCAGTGTCAGTTAATAGAGGAATTAAATGTGTGTGATTTGAGGCCTATTTCTAGTTTCCAAGCAGCAACTTTCTCTTTTGAAGGGTAGTTTAGTGAAGTTCGGTGCAGGAGGACAGTTTTAAGTGTTGGAAAGACTTCATTTGGTGTTAATTGATGGCCAGGGGATTTTGAAATAGGATCAAAATGCTGAGGGATGTTGATGCCTCTGGAGATCAGCTAAATGAGACTAAAGCAGGTGTGGTAGTTGGCATATTTTGTATCTCTGGTGTTCCTGTACGTTGTTTTAGCATTTCCTAGAGACAAGACTTGGGGGGATCTCCCTTCAGACAGTGTCACTGCGCTGATTGGTTCCTTCTGTGCTGGTTCTTGGAAAATACATTGACTCGTCCTCATTCTGGCTTCTTCAGAGGAAAACCCTGCTCACAAATCAGCCCTAGAAATTGTGGAAATTGTGTAAATGGGTTAGGTTTAGGTGACACCGTGTTTCTCTCAAAAATTGTTGAAGTTTTTCCTTACCGAAGGTAGAAGTGAAGATCTTGTCATGGTTTAACTGCTTGAGAGGATAAATCTTTGCTCACGATGAAGGAAAGTCTAGGCCAACAAGCACCTCCTGTTCAGTAGGTTCAAAATGATGTGAAAAATGGGTATATTGTGAGGTGACAGTTTGCTGTGAACACCAAATGCTTTTCCAGGATGCTGAAAGTAAAAACTGACAAGTGTAGAAAGATCTCATAATGGTGAGAGCCAGGGGGGAATTTCAGCTGCTATTGTATTTCCAGTTAAATTTTCTCCACTCTCTGCATTCAGTTCTTTGCATTTGTTGACGTGGATGAATTTACCCAAAGCTTTCAGTGTCATATTAGCACAGAAGCATTTTTTGTAGGAGTTTGTGACACCTCTGGCTATTTTTTTTTTTGGGTGTGATGCAGCAATACATGAGCTTATCAATGTAAAGGTTTTACCCTGTGCTGTTTGAAGTGCAGAAGCTGAACTAGTCTCAAATATTGACTTCTTCCTACAGATGGTGATACAGTTTGCGAGACACTTCAAGTGACTTGAGGGGCTTTTTGTTGCAAATAGTGATGTTTACGGACGTGAGATCTAATACAGTGAATGTGCCATGTCCCACTGCTGACACTTGCAGTGGTACAGATGCTCAGTTGTAAGAGATGCCTGGTGCCACAAAAGCACATAGGGAGAAGGCAGCTGTCCCTGAAAGAAACTTGGATACTGCAGACATACCTCAGAGCCAACTTCCCAAACAGTGCAAATGCCTACAAAAGTAGGGACAAAGACAGCAGATGCTGGAGTGAACCAAATGAAAAGTATCCCAGGCTGATCCTAAATATCACAGGCTAATGGTTTCTTTTCCACCCTGTTTAGTAGCAGAATGGTTTAAAATGTTCTAAGCCAGTATTCTTTCACCAGAATGTTAGAGAGAGATTTTCACATATGCCTGACTGACATCCCCAGTGATTTCCACTTAGGCAGCCTGAAGCAAAAAGACCCTGTTGACAGAGTAGCACCTCAGCTTTTAAAAATAATTTATTTTTAAATACACTTTTTGGAAAAGGTTTTCAGCTTTTAAAGCTAGCTTATGTGCTTATGCTGCTTTGTGTGCCTCAAGAGTTCTGTCCTCTTAACCCTGATTTATTTATCTTTTTTTAACTTTGACATTTTTTTAAGGAAAAGATCATCCATATTTGAAAACAGTTTTGAGTCTTAAGTTATTCAGTTCCCTCACTAGGTGCCTGTATTTGTTGCTTCCAGTGTGGAAAAAGAAGCCCAGAAAGCCAGCCAAACTTCAGTTATTCCTCACAGCAGATGTTTGAATGTGTGGAGGTCCCTTTCCTCCACACACCGCTGTTCCAGTCAGTCTTGTGGAGAAAGGAGCATTAAATAAATGCCTTGTGCCCAATGTTCTGGAGGCTGCACAGCTCTGGCAGCCCTGGAGCCTGTGCGTGCCAGTCTTCAGGTTATGCTGAATTTCCAAGTCATCATAAAGCTTTCAGTTGCAAAGTAAAACTACTTTTAGTCCTTGAAGTAATGCATCAGGCAGGGTTGATTTGTGGCGTTTATGTTCCGATAAAAATCACCACTTCAACTGCAGCTTATGATGAGTTTAATGCTCTGATCTCTGGTCTGGAATGGAACTTTATTTTACTTACATGGCTTTATTAGGGCATTATTGCATCATCTTAATGCATTTTGCAATTCCCTGTAAGTTGTAGATGAGGCAGTGTAGAGTCATTCTTGGGATGCATCCTGGGGGAAAACAGCATTACAGGATTTTCAGGTAGAGATTTAGTGAAGAGGTTGATCTTGGTACAAGGAATTCTGATTTATATCCTTTTGGCTTTTAAAGACACAGAAATAAGCACCTGTGAGATGAGCCAGCTGGAATGCCAGGACCCCAGAATTTCACACTGAAGGGATTAAAAGGATTTTAAAGAAATAGGAGACTATGTAGATGTGGAAGGAAAACTTTCTCTTTTGCCAGTGAGTGAAAGTAGCTTCACACACCAGTCAACTTTGCCTTGGAAGTAGAGTAATGTCTTATTTCAGCTACACTGAGAGACTTGTTACATTAATGTTACATTAACATTCCCCAATCTGTACAAATACAGAAATCCCTAAAGAAGTATCAGTTGTCCCAAGGTGGTAAAGTAGGGGAAGCAGTCTCAAGTAGTATCACAGACAAATCTGTAGCTAAATTGTCTGCATAATTACGTGCTTGAAAATGTAGTAAGTTTTTGTGGGCCTTGCTACTGAGGTATTTCAGTAGCTGGGTTTTGGAGGTAATTGGGAATTGAGCTTCCTGGAGTGTCTCAAGAGATCTTACTGGCACAGTGGCTGGTGCAGTGATGTGTTGGATTCAGACCTACCTGAAAAAGCTTAGTGTGTTTAATAGGACTTAATCCATGAATTTTTCAGAGCATGCATGTGATGGAGATGTTACTGATACTGGACTGTAGGAAATTAAACAGCCATTTTACAACTTGCTAACACCTTTGGGTGCAAACTATTCTTTTGTCATCTGTTCAAAACTGTCTTCACTTTCTCAGTGACATCTGAGAGCCTGTGGCTGTTGGAGATTTAGACTTAGAATTTCATGTTTGTCTATCACCAGCATTTCAAGGACAATTAATTACTAAAAAAATCAACTTCCAAAAGCATAGCCTTGCTTGTGACCTTTGTGGCTAAACAGTTTATAAGCAGCCAGTTAAATTTTTTCAGCCTTCTGGTCTGCAAGTGGGGCTGTAGCTCAGCCGAGGAGTTTGTGTCTGTGGAAAAATCTCTTGGCTGGACCTTTGCTGGCCATTGTTACTGGTAATGAGAGGACAGCGTGAACTTGTGATGCATGCAAAAATGACCTCATTCAACATCCTGCAATTGTTAATGGGGTTAGTTAAATTCGGCACACGAGGGATGTTGTCCTGAGGGCCCATCTCGGAGCTGGTGAAAGCTCTGGTTCTCTGGTGGCTCGTCTGTTACATTTCATCAGCGTTGCTGAAAGCAAAGCTGAGCACTGGATGTGGAACAAACTGGCAATTTACTTGGTAAAATTTAAGAAGTTACTTTTTTTTTTCTCATTTCACCGGTGTGAGCAGCGCTTTGTTTGCAGGTGAATCGTGCCTTTTGTTAGAAACAGCAAAGAACTGATGTCCTTTTGCTGCAAGGTCACCCTGTACTGGGGCATTCCTTCAGTACTTCTCTTGTTTGCATTTGTAAGCTGAATCACAAAGGTTGGATGACTTTTATTTTTGACTGTAAACTAAAGCCTGCACAGGACCTTCATGTACCATCCTACAACCTTCTTCACACAAGTTAGAGAATTACAGAATGGTTTGGGTTGGAAGGGACCTTAAAGATCAACTCATTCCACCCCTGCCATGCATTGGGACACCTTCCACTGTCCCAGGTTGCTCCAAGCCCCATCCAGCCTGGCCTTGGGCACTTCCAGGGATCCAGGGGCAGCCACAGCTTCTCTGGGCACCCTGTGCCAGGGCCTCACCTCCTTCCTGAGCAGAGAATATCCTTCTAGCAGCTGATCTAAATGTTTCCTCTTTCAGTTTAAAACTGTTCCACCTTGTCCTATCACTGTCTGCCTATGTAAAAGTTCCCCTTCATCTTCTTTATAACCTCCTTTTAAGTGCTGAGTGGCTACAAATGATTTCCCACTGGTGTATGCTTGAAGATATGGGAGTGTTTTCCCCTTTCCACTGTCCACTGGCTTGTAAGATGTCTTGTTTTGCTGCAACATAAGATCCATGGTGTTCTGCATTGCTGGAAGGCCTTGATGATACCTCAGTGTGAGAGCAGAGAGCTCAGGAGACCCAGGAATGTGGTTCATGTGCTGGCAGTTCCTCTGGCATTGGCAGCCAAAGCTGTTTCTGCTCTGTAGGAAAACTCAGGCAGCACAGCTGTCAAAGCACAATGCTGGTGCTTTAGAAGGCTCAGCTGTGAGGACACATTTGGTCTTTAGAGGTGCCTTGATCAGGGCACAGCAGCAGCCAGAAGATTGTGTATTAATTCATTCCTTTATGAAAATACTCTCAAATTAGTTATTTCTGCAAGCAGGCTGGCAGGGAGGCTAATAAATAACAATTTCATGAGAACAGAGCACTGTCTATTTGTTTTCATAGCAATGCTCTTGTGCTCAGAGTCTGTGCTGTGATAAACCTGTGCTGATCCCTGAAGGATGGAGCAAAGGCTTGGAGTCAAGTTCATGTCACACTGGAAGTGCTGGGCTGTCAAGGGTCATCAGATCCAGCCCACTGCTGTCATAAGGATCCGTCGTATGATCCCTGAGCCCGATCATTTGACTTATAAGCTCATTGAACCGACTTTTAAAAATAGAACATCAGGCCATTTATTTTTTTAATTCTAATTTAAGCAGGGAAAGTCTCTTTGTGGCAGGCTCAGCTCAAGGCCATGCAGCATCAACGGTGGGAAATTAGGACTGTCCTAAATGTGAGTGTGCTTTTAGGAAGGGGAAAAAGAAAGCTTCGTGCTGTTTAATTTTATTGTTTTCCCACCTTGAAGAGAAAGAAATGTGCACACAAAACTGTGTGTTAAAATCTGCCTCTGACTTTAATCTGCTCCATCATGTCTGAGTCAGATGCCCAGAAAGGACTTTGCTGGTAAATCTATCCCGTGGCATCGCTGTAGGAGGGCACCAGTAAGCAGATTAGCCATAGCTCAAATTCTGTGCCAACTGCCTGACCCTGTCTTCCTGGACTTATTAATAGTTAATTATAACTTTTTAATATCCAAACCTAATATTTATCATAAGACATTTAACTGTCTTGTGTGAAAAATTCTGTAAATTCATGACTTTCCAGTCCTGAGGAGTTCGGCATTGTGACTCTTAGATAGATTCTGGTTTATTTCTTAGGCTTCCCAAAATATTTGTTGGTAGAACATATTTAATTTATATGTAACAGTTTTCTAGAGAAGCTGTGACTTCCCTAGAAGTCCCTGGAAATGTTCAAGACCAGGCTGGAAGAGGCTTGGAGCAACCTGGGAGAGTGGAACTGGATGAGCTTTAAGGTGCCTTCCAACCAAAACCATTCTGTGGCTGATGAACTTGCATGTTCTCAGAAACGTTCTTTATAACTGATAAAACAGCCTTAAAATTAAGTTGGAATATCTGTTACTTTTATAAATAGTGGTAGAAATCATGGAATGTTAAAGGTTGGAAGGGACCTTAGAGATCATCTCGTCCCAAACCCCTGCTGTGGGCAGGGACACCTTCCACTCTCCCAGGTTGCTCCAAACCCTGTCCAACCTGGCCTTGAACACTTCCAGGGATTATTTGCAGAGTAATTTAAATAATGGAGTGTAAATTGAGCATCCAAAATGTATTTATTTGAGCTAAACTCCCATCTTACGGTCTTGGAAACATTCAGTCCTTTGCTGCATCTGCCCTTCGTGACATTGAAAGGTTTTTAATTCTAGTCCTGGAGCTGTCTGGTGTTGGACATCAAATGACTCGGGTGGCTGATTTCTGCTGTCATACAGAGTAGGAAGTTGGGATGTGCTGTTTGAGGGAGGGTTTTTCATGCTGAAGAATCCCTTACAGAGAGCTCTGAGCCCCTGCCATGGGCCTGTGGTGGGCTGCTCTGGCCTTGAGCAGGGTTGTGATGCTCCTGTTGAGTGACTCAACATTCAGGACCCTCCCTCTGGTGGTTTGGCACTCCTGGCACATCACTGGTGATTTCGTGGGTGATACATCAGCTCCCAGCTCCTGTTCTGTGTTGAGGGGCCATACAAATCCTCCACGCTACTTAAAAATATACTAGATTAAATTATTTTCTTCTATTTCTGGGACCTTTAGGTTGTGATAAACTTAAAATGCCTTCTGTGAGTAACTTGTATGGGTTGAAAGTGTTTTATTTTGTTGTATGGCTGCAGTTGTTTCTCTTGCTGAACTTAGTGCTCATCTAGAGCAAAGAATATCTTTGCTGTGGCTCAGTTTAAACATTTTGGGAGCGCATTAGCTGTAGACTGGCATTGATAAAGCACTAAAAAGCTCTAATCTCAAAGCACACGAACTTGAATTAATGCCAGAAATAATATGCATTTCCTTTCATTTTCAAGTTTGTGGAGAACTTTCCTTAATTTTTTTCTTTTTTTTTTTTTTTTCTTTTTTTTTGGNGGTGGGGGGAGGAAATGAATTATAGTCAGAAACTGGGAAACGAGAGCAATTAATCTCTGCACTTGTGTGTAGGCAGGAGGGACTATTTGTTGCCTGACAGGCTGCTCTCAGGACTGGAAACAAAGTAGGTTGTTTGTGTCTTTTTATGTCCTCGTCCTAGTTTGCTTTAGGACAAGAGCATTTACCTCATGACGCTTATTTTTGAACTTCATACTGGAGGCAGTGTTCACATTCCACTCAGTCTTTTACAGGACCAAGAACGGAGAATTAGTCAGCTGTTCTTTGTTTTTATTTCCCTGACTCTTGAACGGGATCCAGGCTTGCTCCTGAGGTTTTTCATCTGGATTGGTCTGAATAAAACAGATTTTTCTTGCAACTGAAACCCCTTTATTTGCAAAAGGTTATGATAACCAGAAGAAGCCAAGCTCCCCCAGTTTTTGTTTGGGATGGGCAGTGGAACCGGCTTCCTGCGGTCGTGTTCACATTGAGGGAGGTTCATAGGACATTTATTTCAAAAACAAACCAAAAAATGAAAGCTATCATGTTTGTGCCTTAGTGTAGCATGCCAGGATGCTGTTGCTAAGATGATGCCTGCTGATTCTGGCATAAATAGTGATTTGAGCAGACCCTACCCTAGGGAGTTGAGTCCCAATCCTTTCTCCTCTGTATAGGAACAAATCAATTATTCTAAGGCAGTGGTGTTGTCTTTCGGTGCTGTTGTGTTGCTTTTTGAAAACGTTTTGTAAGTTAGTCCTTAAGTGGGATAATTGCTTTCAGCATTTGCAAGTTAAATGAAGAAAGCCCTAATTAGATTTTATAAAGTGGCTTAGCATGTTGAGAAGGCTTTTCATAAAGTATACTGTGTATTCACTTGGCGTTGCACAATTGAATTTCGTGTAGCACTGACGAAACCTAAAAATCCTATTTGGCCCTGGGCGCTTAAAGGATTGAAAGCCTGTCTTAAGTGCTCCTGGCCATGCAGCCTCTGTTCCTTTCCCCACCATCCCAGCCTCACCAGGGTGTTTATCTGTGTTGTAGAGACCGGAGGAGTTGTGTCAACACTGACCTGTTTGAGGAAGAGCCTCGGAGCTGGGCACGAAGCTCGGTGTTCTGTAGCACTTGCAGGCAGGACCCCGCACATGCTGTGTAATCTGTTTTAGCTGGTATTGTGCTGTGCTGATTGTACAGTGGGGCTGGGTGGCACAGAGCCACTTTGTTCAGGTCAGCCCTGGCTCTGTGGGGGTGCTTATTGAGTCCCACACGAACCCAACAGTGCCTGTGCTGAGTGGTTTTTGGTATTGTTTGGTGTCCTGTAGGTTAGAAATGTGATATGCTAATGCTTTCCTCTTGCCATCGCAGCCTTGGCAGCAGCTGAGGCGCTGGCCAAAGCAGCCTGACACACTGCTTGCCATCTGAATAAGGACTTAGCCCAGTCACAAGCCCCTTTCACGTGTGGTTTCTGCAGTGTGTGTGCCAGGAGCTTTCTGATGAGAATTGGAAGGAGTCCGCAGAGGCAGTGTTTGTTCAGGTCGTTTGGGTGCTGTTGCTGGATGTGACTTTCAGAGTCTTATGGAAGATGGGCTCTGTTTGGGAAGTGACACCTTTACTACCTCAGTCAATCAGGTCGTGAAGCTTCATCTGCAAAAATGTGGATTCCACACGTAACAACTTGGAAGAAACCAGATCTAAAGTAAAGTGCTTAATTAAAAGATCACAGAATGGTTTGGGTTGGGACAGACCTTAAAGACTCTCTGGTTTCACCCCCATGCCATGGACAAGGATTCCTTCCATGGGCCGGGCTGCTGAGGGCCCCATCCAGCCTGGCCTTGCACAGTTCCAGAGATGAGGAGTTTTGCACAGGTTTGGTACGAGTTCAGGCAATGACAGAAGCAACTACCAAAACTGAGACTTGGTGATGAGGCCTGAATTTGAAGGGCACTGAGATCTCTGGTAAGATCCACTTAGCCTGGGACATTAATTAATGGATCATGAGCAGCTTACACCCTGGCAGGGGGACAAAAGATTGTTCTTTTGCCCTCTAGCCGTGCTTGATCTCTTCAACCTTACCTTAGAGAGTCATCTCTATCATGGTCAGTTTTTCTCACTCATTGCTTTTAAAGGGTCAGATTCTTTGAACACTTGTGGAATCAACAAACTTTCCCATTTGAATTTATTGGATCTCTGTGTCCATGACAAGTTGTGGCAGAGTGTTCTTTGTGTGAACAACAGGCTGCTGTTGTAACCACATGGAGCACACTGCTTTGGATGAACATTCGCAGCCACCCACGGGCACTTGATTCATCACATGTGCCTCAGGGCGTTTTACTCTTTTGTAGTGTCTTTGTAAATGGGCTTTGTGTCCCTCTTTGAAGTACATATGAGCTGCAGGGGCTGCCATGGTCAAGCTGAACTCAGAAGTGAACACAGATTTAGACCTTTCCCGTTTTCTGCCTTAAATGTCAAACCAGTGTGTATCACTGTTAATGGAGTTATTTACTCATTTTGGTAAACACGTAGGCTAAGGCAGAAACTTTGGCAGTTTCCTTGTGATCTTGTGAGTGGTGTGCAGGCAGAACTCCAGTTTTCTTGGAGAACAGATTTCAAATTGGATGAAGTTTCCTGTATTACCGGAGATAGTTCATGCTGTGGCAGGCTCTGCAGTTTGGTGGAGCCGAAGTTCTTTAGTGAACTTGAGGTGAAGAAGATTCTGTGTCTGCAGAGATGAAATGTTAACGTTAACAGTTCTTTAAGAAAGCAGATATTACTGTGTGAGATGTGGCCAGGATGTAATTAAAGAAAAAAAGGTATTTCTTCTGAATTCTTCCATCATTTAAAAATGGTTTTAGAAAATCTGTATGTTGTTGTAGTCTGTTGTGTTGTTGGTGCCAGTGCCTTGAAATGGGTATTGAGTTGTGAAGTGTCTCAGCCTTGTGTCTGTTCTCAGACAAATTTTGGTTGATGATTGTTGGAACCCAGGGGGTTCCTATGATGCCTTTGGCCGACCCAAAACCTGGTCAGGAGGCTTTTCAGCCTTGCCAGAGGTGTCAGGGACCCTGGAGTGATAACTGAAAATGCCTCTGGCTCTGATTCTAATCCATGGAACAGGTTGTCAACTTTGTATGAAGAATTTCAAGTCACAAAAGCTTAGATAGAAAAACAGTAGTAGTTATAAGTAAAAAGAAAAGAATTTGAGTGTATGTACAGGGGGGATTTAAAGCCCTGTACAGGGGGGCCTGAGGCACAAGATGGAGAATTTTTACACGTGCCATGTTATCTTTTGTTCTTCTTCATAACCTCCATCTTCTTAGTGCTGCTGGCACTTTTGGATTGGTTTGACACAGATCTGGACAGTGTGGTGTGAGGGGCACGGGTTGGTAATTAATGATAAACATTCAATAGGTAGTTATTAGTATAAAAGATCAGAGCTGACCCGGGGCGGGCACAGTGTGTCTCTGGACGCGTTCTGTGCCAACCCTGGCAGGGCAGAGAAATCTACTTTTGATAAGGAACTGATAAACTGCCTTGAGAACACCAACAAATGACTCCAGACTCCTTCAGCAGCACGGGCTGCAAACCTGGACTTTTCTGTGCATTGTGGGGTCTCCCGGGGCTGGGGAGATCGTCACATTGATGATGTAGCTTTTTGTGGCAAGGCAGATCTGGAAATTGCTAAATTGGAGATTTACTCCTGGAAGTGCCAAAGAGATCATTTGAACAAGCTTGGGAGGATTTAATTGAGTCTGCATAGAGGTGAGAGAGTGGGGGGATGATTCTTAAATTGTCCAATTCTATTAAAAACCTGCAGTGAGCTGCCAGAGGGGAGGGTCAGGAAGCACAGGTGGGTTCTTACACCTCACCCCCAAGGCAGCTGTGTGTGCCAAGGCAAACAGGGGCATATTGGCAGGGGACTGGTGCCAATCCCTCAGTGTCCCAGCTCCATGGCGTGGGATGGACTTTGCACACTGGGGTGATTTATTTGTGAGCCAGGGGCTGCCTCTGAGTGCACACATTGGTGCTTCTCGTGCAAAGGAACTCCCCCGTGGGTTTGAATGTGCTGGTTTGGCAATCATTTTAGTTTGTCTGTTTGTTTGTTTGTTTGTTTATTGGGGTTTGTTTTGTTTTGTTTTTTTTTGTTAGGAAGGAAAGGAATTAGTGATGTGTCTTCTCCCAGTCCTATCTTACAGCAGAAAATAAGTAAATGAAAATTGGCGAACCCAAACCAATCCCTTGGAACAGGGTTCTCTGCAAGATACTGTTTTTGTATTTTCTAGGAACAAAGTAAATTGTGTTGTTGCCTTCCGTGTCATTTTTCTTCATGTGACCAAAGGCAGTCAATGAGCTTTTGCTGCATTTTGGATTTTAAGCTAATATTTCACTGCTATCAGTACTTTTTTTTCGGAAAATAAAATTATCTTAATTACCCTGAAGTAACTAATCCTCAAAGCTGTAATCATTGCTGACATAATGCTTCATATTTACAAAATATGTTCAGTTCACCTTTTCACATGGTCTTTTGAGTTACTGTAAACAGTTTCCTGGAACCATTGCTTAATCAAGAAGTTGAATTCTGTAACATGAATAGTAAAGACTTTTGACAACAAAGATGTAATGCTTCCTTTCTTATTTTATCCAATTTAGTGATGTGCATTCTATTAATGTACTTAAAATTTCAGTGGAATTTAAGTGAAAGGGAACAATTATAAAGATTTTTTCATGAGACAATACATGGTAGCACACAGAGCAACTACTGTGCTGATTATTTGGTGTGATATGGCTACTCTTCTTTAATTTTATTCTTCAATAATGATTTTGAAGATTTGCTATAACCTTGCCTACTTGCCTAATCTTTGCTTTTCAATATTTTTTAATAGGTTTTTTGGTATAGAATCCCAGAATGGTTTGGGTTGGAAGGGACCTTAAAGATCATCCCATTTCAGTGCCCTGCAGGGACGTGGGCATCCCCAGGGGCAGGGACACATTCCACCATCCCAGGTTGCTCCAAGCCCTGTCCAACCCAGCCTTGGGCACTTCAGGGATCCAGGGGCAGCCACAGCTTCTCTGGGCACCCTGTGCCAGGGCCTCACCACCCTCACAGGGAAGAATCTCTTCCCCATATCTAATTTAAACCTGCACTCTGTCAGGGGAAGCCATTCTCTGTGTCCTGTCACCCAGCTGTATCAAAATAAGCTGCAGAATTGATCTACACTCGTGATGTGATGTTTTTCTTTTGTCTGCTATTTTGCTCATAAGGCTTTGCAAACCTCAATTTCTAATGTTTTGGTGTACCAGAACACCACTCTCATGTTTCAAGAAGAAGTGTATGAAGGCCCTTAAAATGAGATTTGGGAAGCAGAAAGGAAACTGCCCAGGACTGTGTAATCATCATCATAATGTCATTAAATAAATTACTCCGTGATTTAACTTGAGCACTCCTGGATGGATTAAGCCCATAATAATTTGACGCTGTGCACTCTGTGTATTTCTCTTGAAGATCATAACTCAGGGCAGTTTTGTTTACCGTGGGAAACTTTCTTTCAGATGGAGGCTGGGAGGGCCATATCTATTTGTGAAGGACAGGGAGTGCTTTTGTTACCTTCCCAGAGCCATTACGGGATATGATTGCTTGGGGGAGTGTCTGCTTATGATCTGTTAGAAAACAGCCTATTAATAAAACAGAGGCTCTTGTAATAGAGCACTTCTTAATCTTCTTCCTGTGTAGTTATTTATAGGTTGTGACATCTTAATTTGCCTCTCATGTGCATCGACTTCTGTTATTTTAAAAGATCAAGTAGTTTTCACACGCCTCTGAGAATCACTTCTGGGAGAAACTGTCTGTTTTCTAAGGAATCTGACAAAAAAGGTTCAAATCCTAAGTTTGTTGTGACAAATGCATTAAGCTTTTTGTTGGTGTCTTTCTAAAGGACAGAAGTTATGGGATGTGCTCTTGTAGTTACATATATATTAATCCTGTATCTGATTACAAGCAGATTTTCCTGAATTCCCCAAGGATTTCAAATTGCTGCTAACACTTCTTTTCCCTTGCTACGTGGAGCTTTATTAAACCCATCATCCTTGTCATTTTTTGTGGTGCTTTGCTTTCTCAGAGTGGTCCCAGTGCCAGGTCCTGTCACAAGATGTGCATTGACATCCAGCGGCGGCAGATCTACACCCTGGGGCGGTACCTGGATTCCTCCGTGAGGAACAGCAAGTCCCTGAAAAGCGACTTCTACCGCTACGACATCGACACCAACACCTGGATGCTGCTGAGCGAGGACACGGCGGCAGATGGAGGCCCCAAGCTGGTGTTTGATCATCAGGTCAGCCACACTCATCCTCCTGCTGAGGTGCACTGCAAGTTCTCAGGGTTTAAAAGTCAGTTTTGATCGCAGTTGCTGCGGTTTCAAGGTGCTGGACCAGGTGACAGAGCAGGGATGAAGAGGGTGTGATCTGCACTCAGTTACATTCTAATAGCAGTGCTGCTCAATGCTGCTGGTGCTCTGATCAAACCGAGTCAGAAGAATCATAAAAACCTTTGCAAACAAATGCATTTTATTAAGATGCATTTTATTAAAGGGTGTTTGATCATCAGGTCATCCGCACTCATCCTCCTGATGAGGATGAACTGCAAGTTCAGTGTTTAAAAGTCAGTTTTGATCACAGACTCTGGTTTTGAGGTGCTGGATCAGGTGACAGGGCAGGGATGAAGAGGGTGTGAGCTGCACCCAGTTAAATCCTAATAGCAGTGCTGCTCAACACCACTGGCTGCTGGTGCTCTAATCAAACCGAGTCAGAAGAATCATAAAAACCTTTGCAAACAAATGCATTTTATTAAGACACGTTTTATTAAAGCTCAAACCACAGTTCATCTGGTTTTAATCAGTCTCCTTGAGCTGGCTTTGCAGATCTGCCTTGCTCAGAGGGCCTTGGGGAGCAACTTGCAAAACTGTGTATGGTACCTTTGGAGGAATACTCCAAGTAAGCTGCTGGAATGAGACCAACACAGGAGCAAGATTCTTTCCAAATTGGTTATCTTTAAAAGCTGTAGAATGTGCTTTCTTTGTAGAGCTTTGAACACCTTAGAGGAATGGCTACTAATCCTTTAAAAAGTCACATCTGTCCACGTGTTCAGATGGAAAACGTCTTTAGTTATGTTGTGTTCAGTGGCTTTTGTCTACTTGAAAATGGTATTTTGTTCTCAAATGTTTTTTGGTTTTTTTTTTTAATGAAGCATTGCCAAGAAACAGCGCATCAGGAGTCATTTTTAAAGCAGCCCAAGATCAGCTTTTATTGGTACTGGCTGTTTTGTAACCAAAGCTGTTTGCCAGCACAATGTGCCTTTCTGCTGACACCGAAAATTAAAGATACGCCATGTCTGCAGAACAAAAGCCAATCAGTCTTTCTGTTCTATTAATAACCAGTGCCAGTCTCCCAGGTGTTGGGGAAGAGGCACAAGGAAATTGTCAGCTGGCAAGGCTGCTGTGGGTACCTTGCTTGCCTCTTGAAATTATTCCTTTTTTCCCTGTTCTGTCTCTCAGGGAAGAAGGGCCTCACTGACTTCTGTCAGTCTGCAGTTCTCCTTCTTCTCTCCCTCAGCACCTCCTGCCGTAGCAGTTTTAATTTAACCTTTGGAAATGTGCTGCACTGGAAGTGTTGTGTGTAGGCTTTGCAGAGTAGCATCTCTATCTTACTGTATTCATGTCTCTTTGTTGGTTTGCTGTTTTTTTCCCCCTCTGGTATTTTGTAATCCTCAGCTTTGCCCTTTGTCTGAAAACAACACCTGTAGTCAGGGGATTTGGTTTGATTTGTGCTGCAGTGTTTCTCTTGTGTGCCATAACCTCAGTTTAGGTTTTGAGGTTAAAAATATTTCTGCTGCAACTCCTATGAGGAATCTTTGTGCGGGTTGTGCCCCCTCTTTGTGTTCCAGTAATGGGGGTAACAGTAAATGTGTGCTGGGGATGGAATCTCAGTAACAAATCACAGGCTGATCTGTGCATCAGTTGATTGGTGGGCAGTGAATTAACAGTGATTTTGAATTTCTCCCTTGCACAAACATTGCCAGAGGTGATACTCTGTTAACTTTGGATATAATAAGGACGTAGCTTGAAAAGATCCCTGTGGGTTATCTCTGTGGAATCTGTGGATCTATGGAAAGGAGCCCTGTGAATCATTGTGAAAGACTCCCAAGTGCTTTTTCCTGCAATCAGCAGTTTTAGGTGATGAAGGGTACATTTAGTCTTTTCTTTTGCATATTAAATGGCACTTAGAAATTAGACTTGTGTTTTTAGTTTCTTTTGTGAGAGTAAGACCTGACAACCCTGAAAATGTGTGTCCTTTTCTGTTTGTTGCAGGCTCAGGAGACGTGCAGAGCACTGTCTTAGCTTAGTAGGCATTGCTTGCAAGAGAGGAATGTTTCATGTTAGATCTCAGTGTTCAGGTCTTACTGTGCCAGCTTAAACTGCTTCCCTGCTTCTTGCAGATGTGCATGGATTCTGAAAAACACATGATCTACACCTTTGGAGGCCGAATTCTGACCTGCAATGGCAGTGTGGATGACAGCAGAGCCAGTGAGCCCCAGTTCAGTGGCCTGTTTGCTTTTGACTGTCAGTGCCAGACGTGGAAACTTCTGAGGGAGGATTCCTGCAACGCCGGACCCGAGGATATCCAGTCCCGGATAGGACACTGCATGTTGTTCCATTCTGTGAGTATCCACACCCTGCTTTGATTTATGATGTCTGACTTTAAGGAGAACATCTGGTTTTGCTTTTCCTTGCCATTTTTGAGCTCTTTAATCTCCTGTGTGATGTGTTGTCTCTGTTAATTCGATGTTTGCTGACATTCTGATGCTGCTTCGGTAAGTGCAGGAGGTGCTAATTCAAGTTCTGGAGCCTTTATGATTCCAACTGGATAAAATTTCAAGTAAAAATCAAGAGGAATTTAACAGAGTTGATTTTAATGGCATAACAGTAAATAGACCCAAAGGCTGTGGTTCATTTTGCCCTAAAAATGGTCCTAAAATATCCTAAAAATATCTTTTTAAGTTAGTAGAGCAATTTAGCAGCTTCTGGTCTGGTAGATACCGTGTTGTTACTGGAATGGGACTTAATGGTGTGCATTGAGTTGCACAGACCTCAGAGCCTTTGGTGCTGAAGCATCCAGCTGCTTGTTTTTGTTCTGAGCAGCTGCAAACAGCTGCAACAGCTGGGATTATGGACACTTCATCCAGAGCCTCATGGAGAAACACAAGGCTGGGGGTGAAGTGTGTATAGCATTTTACTCTATGTTGGATATTAAAAACCACCTTCCATTGCCTTTTCAGTTGTGTTCATCAGTCACATGTCTATTTAAGAGAAGAGAATTAAAATTAGTGTTGTGACATTTAATTATTTACTGATACCATCAACTCAAAACCCACCAGTTTGAGGAAATTGCTGATTTTATTTCCCTTGCCCTTTCAAGTGAAAGATCAGAATTTTTACAGTGAATACTGGGCTTTCTGAGCTTTCAGTTTTATTTTTGTTTTGAATGGTTCTTTAAAATCTGGTGGAAAAACATATTGCCACACAAAATTCTGCACAAGGACTTGAGGATCTTTCAAGTAGGTGTCCGTGGTAAATGTAAGAATACTGCTTTCTGTAAGCACAGGTCATGGAAGTTTAAGTCCTTTTCTGTTTTCTCAACCATTTGAAAGAAAAATAATCTGCCTCTTATGGACTTTCCACTTGGCAGACTTGAAAGAAGCAATAAACCTGTTGTTCTTGGCTTGCTCTTTGCCATTTGTCTGCACTGAATTTAGTAATGTGCTGGTACCTAGATGGTTTCTCACACGCTCTGTCTTTTGTTGCTGTTGTGTTTTTAACAATGATTTTATGATGGATTTTAGAGATGGGGCCTGTTAATTCTTTAATAATAAACTTGAACGATGAGCTGCTACTTTAATGTTCTGAAGTTAAAACTGGATGAGGCAAGGCTGCATCAGTTATCTGTGCACAATGATGTTAAATTTAGAAGAGACATCTCTGCTCGTCTTTGATTCATTAATTTTCTGCCCCTGGATCCCTGGAACTGTTCCAGGCCAGGCTGGATGGGACTCGGAGCAGCCTGGGATAGTGGAAGGGGATTGGAACTGGTGGGTTTTAATGTCCCTTCCAACCCAAATGGTAAATATTTCTATTAATGATCACAGTTGACCAGCACACTGTCTTGAACTTGTAAAGACTTTTTTTCCCCCCCCTCTATTCCAGAAAAATCGCTGCTTATATGTATTTGGTGGCCAGAGATCAAAGACTTATTTGAATGATTTCTTCAGTTATGATGTGGACAGTGACCACGTGGACATCATCTCAGATGGCACGAAGAAAGATTCAGGGATGGGTAAGAGGATTACTACAGAATCATTTCATTCTCTTGGTACAGATGAGAAATGCACTGGGAAAGATGAAATACTGTAAAAAGAGAAATATGTAGGTGAAAGGGCAGGTTCAACCTGTGGGATCAGGTTGGCATCCTTAACTAAGCCTCCATACCCAGGTAAACTCCACACTCTGCAGGTTAAATTTATGCCAGCTCTTCTGTCCTTTGTCATTTGATGCTCTCCATCTTGAGCACAATACAAATAATTGATGCATGAAACCACATAGCACCTCAAAAGGAAAAAAAAAAAAAAACAACAAGAAGAAATCAGCAAAATAAGAATTAAGAATACCTCTTCTGGAAACTCTAGCAAAGCCAAAAAAAAAAAGAAAAAAGCTGAAAAAAAAAAGTCTTTAAAACCTGGAAAGATGAAGGAAAATTTTTATTTTTCTGCTTTTTACTAAGTGATAATAAGATAAGCATAAGATAATCTGCAGAAAGGCAGGTAGGGTGCTGAGAGACAGAGAATTAGAGTAGAGAGACAGAAGTTATTTTGACCAGAAAGATGAGACCAAGCTCTTGTCCTGTTACATTTGTAATAAATATCAGAAAGGGGCAAAAAAAGGGGAAGAGGAGGGAGCAGGGCTTCAGTTCTGTGTGATTCATAGCACTGGAGCTGCAAATCCTATGTGTAGTTCTGCATGACAGAAGTCTTTAAAAACACCCAGAAGGCCTGTAACATAACCATAAAGAACTGATTTCATGCCTTTTCTCCTCAAATGACAGAGAAAAAAATGTTCTTTTCTTCCCAAAAAGCATTTCTGCATGTATAAACACATCATTTTCCTGTTACAAAGACCCTGATCTTCATCCTACAAGTCAGAATTTGAAATTTGAGTTGCACTGTGTACCACTATGGAACAGAAGTTATGACTGCTTCTCATTTTTTTTATATTAAGTCCCAATCTTCTCTTCTTCCAGTTACTAAAAATCCCAGGAAGGTAATTAATCTTGAATTTAGGCTGCCCTCTTCCTTTTGATCAGGCTTAACTTTTAGCAAGTGATTTTGCTGAACTTTTGAAGTGAGTTATTGGTGGTGATGAGTTATTGTTTGCTTGTTAATTTAGTTATGCCAGTAAGGGAGAAAAGTACCCAAGCTCTAATTCTCTGGAGTCATTTATTTACTCAAGTGCTTCTAAGAAAGAACCAGCTCATTTTTTTGACAGTCTCCTTTATTCAGGTGCACGTTGCCTGATGCTGCTCTGCACGCACCCACGCTCCCTTTGTTTTCCTTAGAGCTTTTAAAGAATTAATTTACTTCTTTTTCCTCAGGAAATTAGTAACATTCTGCCGTTTTGCTCTTTTCAAGCTACATGTCTTCATATCCAGATGCTTGAAAACGTGTGGCTTTAAGCTGACACCTTTGTCTACTTCAGATTGAAAGATGCTGAGTTTGTCAGGACACTAAGCTCTGCTTTTCATATGTGAACTGCAACGTTCAGTGTTTCAGAAGTAAATTTTTAGCCCTTCTCCCCATTCCCACAGGCCCTGAAGTGATGAATAGAAGATTTTACTTTTTTTTTTTTAAATAAGAAAATGACTCACTGGAAATAATTCACAAGTAGATTTTTTTGGTTTACTGTTCTCCTGTGTGTGGAAAGTAAACAGATTTGAACGTTTCCATTGCTTTTGAAAGAGAACGCTGGGATAATTTGCATTTTAACAGGAAGAGAACAAAATGCTTATTACATTCAGACAGCAAATGTTGACAGCACTATTTTCACCCCAAAAAAGCAAGTCTTTATTGTGCTCTTGTTAGGTAGTGATACACCATTTTTGATCTGTCTGAACAAAGTGATTGCCTGCCTGGTCGCTGTGAAGTTTTAAGCTGCTCAGTGTGATGAGTCAAGTTGAGGATGCCTGACCTAAATGTTCCTATAAAGTCCCATGATTACATTTTGTTCCTGGCTCGCATGTGGCATTCAGTTCTATTCTTAGTTGAGCTATTTTGATTTTTACCCTTTCTAAAAGAACCTAATTGTGCATTTGTTTAAATATCTTGTGGAGTAGGGAGATTTTTTAGAAAGAGTAGTGAAATGCATAATAGGGATTATCAGTAACAGAGTTGTTGCAATGCTATAAAACCATGGTAATGATATGTTGGTTTTGCTGCTCTCATCTTCTGTGATATTTGTGCTGTTCAGCATTTCTTTGCTTTTGTTTGTGCCTCTGATGTTGATCCTATGACCAGCTCCTCGGATGGCTGATGTGTTTGGAAATGATGGGTGATAAGTATCACTTAAATTTTCTTAATTTGAAGTAAAAGACATAATTCTAACAAATTTAGACATGCAGCTGTGGTGATGTGTTGGATGTGAAGGAAGACAACAGAGGTGCAAATTAGAGGAATTTTAGTACTGTTGAGTAGAGTTTGTGTTTGGAGGAGAGGCAGAAATGTTTATGTTGATGTGGACACACTTCTAGAGCACTTTTATGTTTTAATTGCTTTAAAAAGCACATCAGCAACACTCAAGCAACAAACCCCCCCCAACAAACAAAAATGAGTATATCTGAAGCATACAGGTTGTCTGGAGGTGCCACCAGTCCCAGGTGTCCCCAGGACTGGACTGGGAGCTCTCCTGAGTCCTTTAGTGCACGATCCATGACTAATCGTGGGCAGTCATGGCAGCTCTGGGGGAGCTCGTGGCAGCCCTTGTGCTCAGGGTTCCTGTGATAATCCCCTCTGGCCCTGACTCAGGTGGTGTCAGAGCTCCTGCTCAGAGGGGAATTCCTTCTGCAAGGGGATGTGCAGAGCATCTTGTATCCCTTGGCATCGAGTAACTTCCGAAGTCAAATGTGAGCAAGCCTTGAAAGTTCTTGTGGCTCCTCGTGGTGGTGAAGTGGTTCTTTAGGGCAGCCTGCAGATGGTTTTTAATTTACCGGTGAAGCTCCCAGGTCTCTTGTTGCCCATTTCACATAGAGAACTGTGCACCTGATGGATGGGGAATTTCATGGATAAGTACCACGGACAGAGGCGACACAGCCCAGCTCAGGAAACAAGACAAAGTCAGAAAAAACGTGAATCAAAATAGATAGTACAGCTGGCTCAGTGTGGCTGGGCTCCAGCTCAGACAGGCAGCCTCAATATCCCCTTTTCATCACCTCTTAGTGACACCTGGCCTGTCGTGCCTGTGTTCAGGTAAGGTTTTGCCAGTGGCCAGCACATCCCTTGGCATGGAAGCATTTTGTTTGTGATGGACATTATGCTTTTCATCTTGTGAGGCGCTTCTTGGAACTAATCCCCAAATTCTTCCCTCTACGTGTGAAGATGAGGAGGGGGGCAGGCAGTCACCAGATCCTGGAGATGCCTTGCAGAGCTGCCGTAGCTCACAATTCCATTCAGATTTACTGGCTGATGTTTTTTTTTTTTTTCCAAAATCTCAGAGGCAGCCGAGCATTGGGCGTTGGATTGTTGCTTTGTCAACATGACAACCAAACTGTTCAGATGGACTCCTTAGCTGCTCCTTGGCAGACTGCCAGATGCAGTCTCATCAGGAAAAATCCAGGAGGATAATCATTATCTTGCTGTGTCAACAGCTGGCCTGGTGCTATCACTCACCACAACTTGCTCCATTAAAGTCTGGGGGAGGTGCTGCTTCTGCTTTGTAGCAACTACAGGGAGTGGTGTGGAATAATTTGCAGACCACTTTTTAAAAATTAATCCACTGGGAGGTGCCAGGTTCTGGTGAGCTGCAGCATCCATGTGATGCAGTTTTCTCCAAATTTTGTAATCACGAGGCATCACAAGAGAGGAGGATACTTGGGAATTGCTGGCAGTCACGTTTTCTGAGGGTTTCATAACTCAGGTGGCACTAAAACCTTGTCAGTGAACTTGTTTCCCTTGTTTATCCTTCAGGAATCCTTTGGCCATGGTCTGTAGGCTATACATTTATAATATTGTTTTGCCATTGTCGAGTTTCAGAGTGTGTTGAACAATTTGCTGTAGTATCCCCTCAAATGTAAGAGTTGAGATTTAATTTCCAAAATGCTGTCCAATACTATGAGAATCACTTCTCTGTAACCATAAACTTAACTTCAGGTTGCCCAGAGAAGCTGTGGCTGCCCCTGGATCCCTGGAAGTGTCCAAGGCCAGGTTGGACAGTCCTTGGAGCACCCTGGGGTAGAACAAGGTGTCACTGCCCATGGCAGGGGGTAGGACTGGATGATCTTTAAGGTTCCTTCCAACCCAAACCACTCCAGAATTCCATAAATTTAAATTTGCTTTCCAAGCTCTGTGTAAAAGCTGTTTTCTTGCTTCAATACTGGCAGCAGCCGAGGTTGTGCTTGAAACAACTGTAGCTGTTTGCACATGCAAGCCAAAAAATATTCAGCTGGCTGAAATGATCACTGTGATCCCATAAACTCCTGTGAGCAGGGACTCTGGTAGTGAGAATGTGGCTGTTCCATGATTAGGTGTCACTTTCAGAGAAAAGCTTCTCCCATGTGTTGTATTTAAATGAAAATTACACTGTACAGAGCTCCACAGCATCTCCTCGGAGCTTGCTCAGGAATTATTGCTTGCCTGTGCAACTGGCTGTGAACTCCAACCCTGTGTGGCTGAATATTGTTTTTAAATATTGAGGCCACGAGCTTTTAATTTTCACTGTGTAAAGATGAATGGAAATACTAAGTTCCTGAGCAAGGATTCAGATCTCTTACTTAAAGGTAGTTACTGCCTTTCTACCCTGGGCTGGTTAATGAGATTAAGGTGGAAGAAAGCATTCAGTAGCACAGGAAAGGCAGTCACCATCTCCTAGACTTTTTGGGATTGTGTTGTGTTGAGTGATTTCTCTCTTCAAAAAGTGATGTATTGTCATAGGAGCCAAGTTAATTCCACGTAGCCACAGGCCAGTGTTCAGAACAGCCAGGGCTGAGTCCTCAGTCACTGCTTTGTCCTTGGAGCTGGCTGCCCACAGCTGACCCAGGCCTGCCCTGAAAGGTGTGGAACTGGTGGGGATTTGATCCAAAACTGATCTTACTTCTCTGAAAAAGCACAAGTGAGGGAACTTACATGGAGCCTTTCTTATGACTTCATTCACCCCTTGGATCTAGTACACTGCAAATAACAGATCTGGATGTGCTGTGGTTCTCACCCCTCGTTATTTGACTTTTTTCTCCCAAGTCCTAAAATTTAAAAAGATGTGTCTGAAGCAATCAATTATTGCACTGTTACAGACCCGTTTTTACAGGTTCGGTTTTGTTGCCCATGCAAAATTAGATTTCCTTCCCAACATACAATTTGTTACCTAAATGTCACAAGTATTTTTTCCAACATTTCCAGCCCGTGTCCCTCTCTAATACTCCGACCTCTTCTCGTTTGAATTCTGTCCAACATTTCCTGCCAGTCTGCTGCACTTGCAGATGATGAACCTCTCTTACCCCCTAGTGGAAGTATTTCAGTCCTGAGGTTTTTATGGAGCCCTTTTGCTCTGTCAAGGATCAGACTTGCTTGGAAAACATCTTTTTGATGTTTCTGTTGGGTTTAAAACATCACAGCTTCTCCTGCTCACTGTGTAGCATATTGTCTTTCTGATTTATTTTAGGGACTTGTTTATCAAATTTGAGTTATGGGGTTTTTTTAATGATACAGCATCCAACTGTCTCATTTTGTCCTCCTCTGCAAAAGACCAGATGTCAACTCTTTCTTGCCTAAGGCACTACTTAAATACAATTTCTACACAGTTGCTTAGATAGGTCACAGAGTTTATGTAAGTTACTCCTCATCTTCGGCCCTTAGTAAATGTGGGGATTTATATTTCTGATACTTTTCTAGGCGTTCTCCATTTCAAACAGTCTCCAGAAGAGATTGATTTACAACTGAGGGAAGCCTGAAATTACTTGACTTGAATCTGGGTTTGATTGCAGTTGCTGCAGATGAGTTCTATTCTTAATACCAAGAGGAAAAAACCACCAGCACTGAACTTTGGCAGCTTTTCCCTCCTTCATTATTTAAATAATAATTTCAGCTTCGGGAAATCGAGCATAGACGAGATGCAAAATTAATTTATTTAACAACATTTCAGGAGGAGGGATGGGACTTCCAAAGACAAGTTTCAGATGCTTTGAGTATCAATGGTAACAGAGCAGCTATGTTCCTCATGATTATAATAATTTTCATTTCAATGAGGTATTAGTGCTCTGAAGATTTGCACTGGCTTTTTTTTTTTTTNTCAAAGCAGCAGATAGGGTTGCAAAGACATTTTCCATGTGCATTAGCATTGCTGATCAAATTCAGATGGCTCTCCTGCCAGAAATGTCTCTAACAGGCCTTGAATTTAATCCTTTTGGGTCAGCAACTTGGTCCCTGACTATGCAAGCAAACACATTGCGCGATACTTTTCAAAAATTAACAATTTTTAGTTTATAGTCGTCTTTCTGTTCTCCATTTCCTTATGGGATGACTTTCACAGTCCTCATTTGCCTTATTTAAAAACTAAATTCATTGTGGTTTGCAGGTAAAACAAGGTGTGTAGTCATTGTTGTGTCAGTGTTATTCCTTTATTTTCTTTCTCTTTTCTACTGCCCATTTGCTTATAAACTGGATTAATTTTCCTTTAAAACTTTGTGGCAGAATTGGAGGTAAGACTAGACAGGTTTATGCTGATGAGGGCTCCAAAGCCTCTTCCTCCTGTAAGAAAGGATTTTGTCAAAGGGAGTCTGAGAATGAGTTATCCAAATATATTCCAGTTTCTATTTGAATTTACGTGATAATTAAGCATTTAATTTTTTTTTTTTAAAGAAATACTTAGGTTTTGTGGTGTTGCTAAATTCTTCAGTAGGGGCTATAATTGTAGAAAACCAAATTCTATTCAGAATTTTTTAATTCCTTTATTACTTTCCTGGACTAACAAATGAAAAGAGGGAAGCATGAGAATGAAACCAGTTACAGAATGGGTTTCCAAAATACCGTTTTGTGTGTTCCCCAACGGCAATATTAAATGTTTTATTAACATAGGGCTCGTTTTCTAGGCCATGGGTGCAATTCAGTTAATTGCAAAGAAGAATTTACAAAATACAAGAGTTCTGAGAATTTTTCATGCCAAAATCTTGACCGAAGGCCAGGAACCTTTACCAGCCTTTGTAAACTGACCCAGAAAGAGAAAGGAGACAAACAGGATCTGTAAACAAAGATCACGTGCCCTTCACAAATACATTTTGGAAGGATGGTTGCCTAGGGAAACAGGAAACGGGGAATTACACAACAAACAAAAAGGACTGCCAAACAAATTTGCTGACCTTTTTTTCAGGGAATTATGATGAAAACTTTTGGAATCCACGGGATTTCACCATATTTCTAAATCCGAAGGTGGGACAGAAGAATAGTTTGGTAACTACGCCACAACTATTCAGAAAACACAAAAAGCTTCTTTGATATCTTTGTCCTGCAGGGTTCTTAGCTATAGAATTGTGAGGTCATCTTGAATTTTTTGGAGTTTCCCAGCTTTTGCAATTAAGCTTTCTGGAATCAATGCTTCCTTTTACAGATGAGATAATAACAAAATCACTCCATTCATATTTGTAAGGGTCATCTGGTCATTTAGCTCTATGTTAGGCAGCTTAATCCTCATTTCTGAGCTGGTAGTCTCCCAAGTGGCTCTGTCCATCTCTTTTCCTAGGAAACAGCTGCTTTCAGAATGGTTTGTTTTTCCTTCCAAGAGTCAGAGATAGGAAGAGAAGAAGAGAATTTTCATTGGACTTGGCTTTAAGAGGGAAGAAGCTGTCCTCTGGGTGATGATCTGCTGAATTGCAGGGGGAAGAAAACTCATTTGCCTGATGTTTGGATCCCTTCTTGCATCCTCCTGTGTGTGACTTTTATTTTCCTTTCTCAGTTCCAATGACAGGTTTCACTCAAAGGGCCACCATTGATCCTGAACTTAATGAAATCCACGTCTTGTCAGGGCTCAGTAAGGACAAGGAGAAGCGGGAAGAGAACGTAAGGAATTCCTTCTGGATTTATGACATTGTGAGGAACAGCTGGTAAGTCTGAGTTCTGACTTCCACACTGACTTTATTTAGAAAGCAATCCTGTTGCCCTAAGGTAACTCTGTAACCTCTGTTAACCGTGGAATTGTTGAAAGTTGTGGAAGACAGCTGACTTCCCGTGAGACACCTCTTTTTCCCATTGTCTTTAAAGGCACCATGGCAGAAATCCAAATGAGGGAGAGAAATCATGTGAGCATCTTTATTGGAGCCAGGTGGAGGGGATGAGGGGAAGTGAGCAGTTATAAAAGGCTTTTCCTGTAGGAAGGGTTCAAGGCCAGGATTCAGCACCAGTGCAGCAAATTCAGTGCAGTGTAAGTTGTTAATAGCACTACACACGGCTCTAGTTATTAGAAACTGAGGAAACTGCTGCAAGTGATGGTGATGGAGAAGTCTCTGTGCCAGATCTGATATTCTGAGAATATCTCCTGGTTTGTTCACTGAGTTGTACTTAGTAGCTCGTTGCCAGAGCTGGCAGAGATTTTGTGTTCAAGGCTTTTCTAAAGTGGGGTCAGTCACCCCAAAAGGTGTGAGTGTTGTTTTTTAAAAGTGAATTCTCAGTTATAGCTTAAGTCTGGAAATCACTGACTGAAATACCACCTCTGCTGTCAACTGTGGTCTAAAGCTCTGCTGGGTCCATGATGTTTTTTTCCATAATAAAGAAATGCTTCATGCTGACAGTTCTGTAGGCAAATAATGCAACGTCTGAAGAGATTCCAAAAGCTCATGACAAATAATTTTCTAGAATTTTTCCCTTTTTGGCTTGTGCTTGAGGATTGTTGTTCAGCCAAGGTGACCTCTGATTGCTGGCTGGGTTCTTTTTAGGGCTGAGAATGGGATAATAGAGGACAACATGGAGAGAAGTAAGAAAATCTTTGGTGTTTCACATCATTTGTACCTTCCAGCCTTTCAGCAACTTTTTATGCTTCCTGTAGGTACAACCAATAATTCCTTACTGCTTTGAATTTCAGGTCTTGTGTCTATAAGAACGACCAAGCAGCAAAAGAGAATCCAGGTAAAAGCCTTCAGGAAGAGGAGCCCTGCCCAAGGTTTGCCCATCAGCTGGTGTATGATGAGTTGCACAAGGTATGAAGTGATTTTTTTATAAGTCTTTTTGCTTTTAAGATGTAATTATTTCCTTAAAGATGATAAAATAAATATACTTTTTGAATGTTTGGAGTAATATGGTAAGTAACTCGCATTTAACTTCCCATATTTTGAAATAAGGTGCTAAACTATTTATGTCAGTATGATGTAAACATGAGATCTGTTCTCACCCTTCAGAACACATGAAGCTTCACTCATTATCCTCAGGGATTTATCTCACCTGTTGGTGACTAAATGAACAGACAGACAGCAAAATTTCTAGGAAAAATGTATTTGAATGAACTAATCACAGTTAAGAATCCTCTGAACCAGAGGTGCCTGGTTTTGCCCTGCATGTCAGAAGCAGCTGTTGTTCTTTAGCACTGTCAGCCTCCAGTGGACACATTCATACTTAAATAGATTTAAAATTTGGTTTAGTGTATATGACAGCTCAGGAAACTTAGGGCTTTGTGCATATGAACCAATAAAGCACAAACCCACAGGTTAAATTCATAAATTCATTAACTCATGAATTTAAATTACTGTGACACATTTACTCATCCTTCCATGGGTTTTTCTAAAAATTATCTCTAAACAGTCTCTAAAAATTATCCCTAGTCTGAAGCAGTCTGAGTTAAAGAAAAAAATATTTTATTCTTGCATCCTGTGGGATGTTAATCAGAGTTGGGAAACCCAACTAGCCCAAAACTTGACAATAAGAGGGATTTTTAAGGAGGAATGGGTACAGATTCTGTATGGAGAAATTGCATTGCTTGTTGCTGTAATGATACAGTAAATAAGCAAATACTGTTCTGCCTTTACTTCTAAGTGTGAGGCACCATGAGCCAGAGTAGTATTTTCTGAGTTACTCTGAAGGTTGCTAAATCATCCCAGTTGCCCAGCTTTATCTGAGGAGCTGTTTGATGTGCTTGTTTTGAAGAGTCTTATTTTTAGAAACCTCTGTTCCAATGACCTTTCTAAACTCCTCTGATATAAATAAGGAGAGCCTCCAGCAGTGGGATGCAGAATACATTGATTTGAGTGATTATTTTTAAAGCTGTGGGGAAAGGTAGCCTGTTGCACTTGTTAAACTTCAGTATTTGAAGGTCCTTTGTAGCATGTTTAATATCAACAGTTCAGAGTCTGGAATTACCCCACGATGGGAAGAAAAATGTAGTGGAGAAATAAACAGTCCTTTTGTGACACTTCCAGTCTCCTGGAAATTTGCCTCTCTCTGTAAGTCTAGATTATGCTGGACCGGGTTTGCTGTCACTTAACTTTGGACATTTTTAGGACTTCCAGCTCACTTTGTCAGTGCTTGAAGATTTATCATAGGTTTTTCCTAAAGAAAGAGTTTCCTTCAATTTTAGATTCTTATTACAAATATCTCTGGTATCTCCTGGAGGGATGTTTTAATAATGCAACTCTTTTATTACCTTAAAATGTAAATGGTTTAAGAGAACTTTCTTCAAAGGGACAGACAAAGTGAGGCTGATAATAAGATGGAGCAATTTGTCTAAAAGTGAGAGTTTCTCCCACTAGAATAAACCTCTGCAAAGCTGCTGACGTAGTAAATTGTCTTTGTTCAGTGGATTTACACAAACAATCAATTTTTTGATCTGCCTCTCATTTCCTTAGGTTCATTACTTATTTGGAGGGAATCCTGGTAAATCCTGCTCTCCAAAGATGAGATTAGATGATTTCTGGTCTCTGAAGCTCTGTCGACCTTCAAAGGAATACCTGCTAAGACACTGCAAATACCTCATCAGAAAGCACAGGTATAGAAACAAAGGTGGTTTGCAATTTTCTTTACTAGGTGTCTTTTTTTTTTCCAAGTTGCTAAGACTCAAATCTCTCATAAAGCATTTTGTGAAATGGCATTTTGGAACTAGATGATCTTCAAGGTCCCTTCTAAACCTCCTGCAGGTTTCTTGATAATTTTTAAAATTATTTCAATAAAAAGCAGTGGGCCAGGGCTGAACTACAAAATTAACTTGATTCATTTTGCCTGTGCTATCCTAAAACTAGAAAAATCTGATTATTGTGTGGGGAGTCATGGGGAATTTTTAGATTCCCTTTTCACTCTGCTGCTCATCAACATGTGTTTTGGTGCTGTCACCTCCCAAGGAAATGGAGTATGTTTTGGAAACACTGTGCTTGGAGATAGTAACAGCCTGCAAGGATGCTAATGAAGTCTGGGGGCTGGATGCCTTTGCACATCTGAGACTCAGCCGTGGTGAGGTCATCAGAATTTCTCATTCAGAAACTCCTGAAAGAGCTCACTTAGGCAGAATTCAGCTACTCTGCAGCGCTTCTTGCACTCTGGATGCTTCAGAGCTGCCTTATATTTGCTATTTAGGGCAACAGCTTTTCAAAATCAAGCTTGTGGTGTTGCCTTAGTCAAGAAATTGCAGCAGTGAGAGAGACTTTCAGGACCCAGCAAATCATTTGAAGGCAGTAAATAGCTCTCCCTGCATTCTGAGGGAGAATACTTTGTTATCAGGCTCTGCCAAGAGTTGGAAGGTCAGGTTTTCCTGATGGTGTTTTATTTCTGAGGCAGCAAGCAAATTGCTGTACTCAACTCACAGCCACTGTGGCTGGGTGAGACACGGAGATTAGCCACACAGTAGATGTGAATACCTACAAGAATGAATAAAAGCCTTGCCCAGCTATCTGGGAGGCTTATTAAACCCAGATGTGGTATGGAAATGCAGCTGTGCAGCCTCCAGAGACAGCTCTGGGTTGTCGGTTTCTACTTGTTTAAATTGCCCTTGAGGGCGATGCTGCTGGGTGTTACCTGGCAGAAGTTTGGGGTTTGTGCTCCCGTTTTTGGGGTCTGTGTGAGAGATGGAGGGATGGGGGCCTGGTTGAATTGCTGTGGAGTCACTGGCTGCCCTTTGCCTGCACTCCCCCAAGCTCTGGGTACAAGAACAGGCACTGGCCTTGCATCCACAGCAAACCCACAGCGGCAGCTGGGGCCCTGTTTTTCCTGTGAACTTGTTCAGTACCAGTCTGCCAAGCTGGGCAGGTGGAAAAGAGCAAGGTGGCAGTGGTTCCACTCACCTAAAGCACTGCAGCTCTCTGGACCATGGTGATGTCAACTGAGAAGATGTGTGGCAGTGTTTGAAACTATGGGTAGTGACCAAACTATCACATGCCTCAGGTGACAGACAAGGTCTTTGTGATTCCTGTGCTGCTCAATCACTGACATCTTCAGGCAGTTTCAAAATTCACATGCCCACTGTGGTATAAATAGCCAGGTAGATGACCCAAATAAAAAAATAACAGTATGAGAAGATGACAAACAGTGTGATGCTGCACTCAGTGACTGAGGTGAGAGGAGGAAAAAAATGATTTTAGACCTCATCCTTTCTAGGCTTATGCAACCACCTCAGTGCTGAAGGGAAGTAGCTCTGCTCACTGAGATACTGAGCCCAGAATCATTTCCTGAGGGCTCTGTTCACTTCTTGAGGGAATTCACAGAAGTTGCAGTTCCTGTTCATTAAAAGAAAATGAGGAGATAATGGTGGTGGTGCACAGGGTTTTTATGGAAGTGTGCTCTTTCCAAAGGTGGGATGTTAATATCCCAGGGACTGAAGTGCTCAAGGCTTGCCTGTGTCTGATCTGTGAGGTGCTACTTGCACCTTAATTCATTTGTGGAAAACAAGCTGTACTCAATATTTTATATATTAAGAGGTTTCTGTGCGTGTGCTTTTGAATATTTTAGTAAGAATTTAACACTTTGCCCTTTTAACTCCTTTACACCCCTAAAAACCCTTCTCCATGTTTCAGCCTGGCTTGAAGTTCCAGGAAACACGAGGCTCAGCTGCCATTGAAGTGGTTTTCTTTGGAAATACTGGGTTATTAGATGGGTTTTGCTCTCTGTTGAACCAGTAGTGGTCCTGAAGGAAATGGCTGTGCTCAAGTTTTCTGTCTCTTCTCTACAGGTTTGAAGAGAAAGCTCAGACTGACCCTCTCAGTGCACTGAAGTACCTGCAGAATGATTTATATGTAACTGTGGATCACTCAGACCCTGAGGAGACAAAGGAGGTGAGGATCAATGATCCTTGTCCTAAAGCAATTTAAACTGCCTTCTCATTGAAAGTTTTGAGCCTCTTAAACCTGGGTTTTGTTCAGTTTGTAAAAGCTCTGCAGGTGCCAGACACTTTACTGTATCGTTTATTTCTGTGCGGTCAAGTCACACTGTTTTGGAAACAGTCATTTAACAACTGCAGGTCCAGATAAAATAGCTTTGTACTCCTAAGAGTGAAGACTAAGCCTTTGTTTTAATTCCAGTGTGCTGGTGTATATTTTGGGAACTTTAATTGAAATGTAAACTCTCTGAAATGTCACCAGTCTGTAGTTGGTAGTGCAGTAGAAAAGGACTAGAAACTTACTTGTGCTCAGGCTTCTCAATATTCAGCATCTCTGGGCTGAGAAAGCTTTCCCAAAGATGATTAATATTTCTGGAAGTAGTTTATACCTATACATTGCTTGCTATCCTTAAAATCTTACTTCCTTTTCCTTTTGAGTATTATCCAGTAGACATGTTCTTTGTTTATTCCAGGAATTTGTTCCCATTTCCTGTTTTGATTCCAGTACTGCAGTGCGTGTCACTTTACGAAACAAATTAAATAAATAGTGAGAAGTGTCAGATAAAGTGGTTGATTTGACTCTGGCATTAATTTCCATGTGGAATTTGGGGCAGCCAGCTGAGATGTGCCAGCATTCAGCTCCTGATGGGTAGATAAGGAAGAGTCTGAGGTCCTTGCTGTCTTCTTTCCTCAATGATTTGGGACGAGATTCGACAGCTCCTTTTATGAAGTCATGGTGGGAGGAGGGGCAGTTCTATTCCATGCTGAGTCCCTGGATTAAATATCTTAATCTGGTGGTTTTAACTTGCTACTTTAGCTAAAGAAAAGATTATACAGACATTGGAAGGTCTTGGGGGAGAGTATGCTTCTTGTGTGTGCACAGGATGGAATTGTAAGATTAGAATTAGGAAAAAATTTGCTCTTATCAGGATCTTGGAAGTGGTCACATTCGTCATAAATTCTAATCAGTGATTCAACAAAACATTTAAGCTGTGACTCTCTGTTCTCTGTAAATGGTTTCTTGTTCAAATTGTTCCATATCAAGTACTTTCACATCCTTTCTAGTCATTTCTAGCATGGGAAAGACAATAGATGATCCTGCTTTTCTTACGGTAGAAAAGGAGATTTTTATTTTTCCCCCCCGATGTGTGCCATCTTCCCAGTGTGGTAACACTTCCAGAGTCTCTGAGGCTGGAAAAGACCTTTAAAGTCGTCAGGTGCAACCATTGCCCCAGCACTGCCAAGGCCACCACTAAACCATGTCCCCAGTGTCCCCAGGTGCCACATCTGTATAGCTTCCAAGGATGGGGATTACTCTTCCTCAGGCAGCCTGTTCCAGAGCTGAACAACCCTTCTGGTAAATTTTTCCAGTCTTAACTTGAGGCCATTTCCTCTTGTCCTGTGTTATATTACTTGAGAGTGACCCCCCGGCTGTCCCCTCCTGTCAGGGACTTGTGCAGAGCCACAGGGTCCCCCCTGAACCTCCTTTTCTCCAACTGAGCCCCTTCCCAGCTCCCTCAGCCTCTCCTGGGGCTCCAGACCCTTCCCCAGCTCCATTCCCCTCCCTGGACACGCTCCAGCCCCTCAGTGACTCTTGGTGTGAGGGCCCCAAAACAGAACCCAGAACTGAAGGTTTCTTCTCGCTCTTTGAGCCTGTACTAACCCATACAGCACAAGCCCCATTCTTGATGCTCTCTTTTCCCCTTCTTCTCCCTCCCACTCCTGTAAGATGTATCCTGTGTTCTCTGATCTTTTTTTCTCTGTGTGCTGGTAGCCTGTTATTTCTAAGGAGATCTTGTCTCTCATGGCTGGCTGGGCCTTTTTATTATTCCCTGCACAGCAAACATCTGTGGAGTGATGAGCAAGCTCCTTTCCTGGTTCCTGCTGCCTCCTGTCGCCCACAGACCAAAGGAGCTGCTGCAGAAGCTGCACACTGGGCACATCTGGCACAGGAAAGCCTTTAATATCCTGCTTTTTCTTTTCCCAGTTCAGTGTTCAACTTGTCCACCTTGTAGGAATGGAGAATTTACATGACTGCATGGGCTCCTCTGAGATTTTGGGGGAATGTAGAAGCTGTATTTTACCAGGTAGAAATAGAATAAAATGTTTGAAAAAGAGAATTACCCTTTTTCAGAGAGCACACTGGTGTTCTGAACATTAATGATCCAGCAAATGAGCTTACATAGCTCAGTCCAGCTGAGTGAATATATTGTGGATTCTATCTCTGCAGGCCTAATGTCTGATCCAAACAAAATCCAATAGCTTCTGTCTGTTGTGCTGGGCCGTTGGACCAGCAGAAATAAAGCTTCCATCCATTCCAACCACCTCCAAAAATCATTTAACGGTTTCTGGGACGCTTTTTTGTTTGGGTTTTGGTTTTTTAGGTTTGTTGGGGTTTTTTTTTTTAATTATTATTCATTGTGCTGGTCATAAAGCTTTAACTTGCAGGTTTTTTTTTCACTGGGCCAGATCTGCCAGGGCTGTGGCCCAGAGCCAGTGCTGGGCTGGTACTGGCTGGGTGCGTTTCCAGCTGACGTCAATTTACCTTCCGGTTATCACATCGAGTTGGCTTTTTGCTCTGGCATTGCATCTTCAAATAGCTCCTGTGTTTTCCAGAGGACTGACGCAGGCATTTTGGATTCCATATCGAATTTCAAGCACCAGTTTGATTGTGTCTCTCAGCCCAAACACCTCCATACCCTGCCTTTATTTGATTTGTATCTCAATTCAAAGCAAAGGCGATAGATGGGATTGGCAGCAGCCACTGAATGCTGCAAGGCTTCTTAGAACTTTAGGGAATCAATTCCTGCCTGTTTTCCCCTTTTTCCAGGGCAGCTGTTAAATTTGGGAAGGAGCAGGCTGAACGGTTTTATCCCCAACTTTGTGCAGTAATTCTGGAGACTGGCCTGTATGGCTTCATGTTTTATGGATGGAGATCTGGGTGGTGTTATATACCATTACAATCAAAATTTCCCCTTGTGGTGAGGCTTGCTTGCTTTGTAATAGAAGTAATTCCTCCTAACTTAGTTAGGCAAGTCTGTTCAGCTGTTTGCAGTTGGATGCCAAGGAAAACAAACAGACTGTTCTTGAAACTTACTTTGGCATTTGTAACCGATTTTGTTTAAAGTAGCATGAATGATTGATAGTAGGAACATACCCCAAGATTTCCATTATGTTGCTGTGAATTTTAGGGATGCTAAGAGGACTATGTTTTTATTTCCCTTTTTTATCACTCTGAAATGAAGTAGATGCCTGCAAGTAACAGGTATTGGATGGGTGCTTGGTTTAGTAGCCACAGGCTGTGTGCCAGCAATTTCCTGCCCACAAATGCAGATCCAGTTTTCTTTAACTGTGGTTCTGCTTGACATCACTCAAACCTCCTCAGTCAGTTCAGTGTTCCCAAATCAGTGGATCTTTTTTACTGGCTGTGGGTTAATACCCTTAACACTGTAGGAAAAGGAGGGTAAATCCCTAGAAAATGGGGAATTTTGCCCATGATTTAACAGATTAATAGTTGTATAAAAGGGTCATTTGCTGGTGTAAAATTTTCTACTGGCATAGCTGTTTTTCTCTGTCACACACGGATGTGAATTTGCTGGTAGAATACAACAGCAGGCTTTTAAAGATAAAAGGATGGTCAAAATAAATATCAAATTGAATTCCAAATTCTGCACTTAGAGAAAAACAGGTGCTGTTAAAGCACAGGAACATCAGTAGTTCATGTACAAAAAACTAAAAATGCTCCTTGAACACTGCGGTAATCATACCCAGAACTTTGCTGCTGTTAAATGGACTGCAGTAGAAGTGAAGATGACACAAGAAAATGTCCAATGCTTTCCAAGTATGAGGAGAGCAGGATGATTTTTATGTGGAGATTCAACAACTGATGAAGCTCAGTCCCGTGGTTGTTGTAAAACAGATACAAAGCACAAGGAAAACTCGCAGTGTGTTTTTCTTGGAGCATGCTAGGAGAAAGAGCAAGGACCTGGAAGCCAATCTGAGGCCTGACTTGCTTGTAGACTGAGGCTGGAGGCCCCTGTTCAAGGCTGCTTCATACTTTCCATTCTTAAGACCTTGTCTTTAATAAATTTGACAGATAAAGCCAGCAGGGCCCAAAAGTATTGTTTGAATCTGCATTAGACCGAGATTTCTGGGAAAATTGAAGCCCGAATGGGGAAAATAGTTCTAGGAAGGAGCTAAGAAAAGCCTGTTTCTCTTCCTTGTGTCCTGCTGTGATTCTTTGTAAAGACTCAGAGCCTTGAGTGCTGCAGGAGCAGAGGCTTTGGAGCCAAGGAGCCTTTAGAAAAACAGCGTTCAGCCTTCCCAATTTCAGCAACAGCTCCGTCCTCAAAGGATTTGAACTTCTCTGTGCCTCTTTGAGCCTGTGCTGGGAGTTACCAGCCCCACAGAACTGGTCAAAGCTGAGGAGCTGTGATCTGAGCACTCACACACACAGGCATTTCATAGGAGGAGGAGGAATTGTCTGATTCATACAACCTGCCAGGTATCCCAAACTAGAGTTACTCATTGCCCCTTAATCATTTTGTTTGTGCAAAGACAGAGATGTGCAGCAAATATATAAAAATAAACACAGTATATATATAACCTTTTATGAGTTAACCAGATCTGTTTATCTCCAAGGAACCCCTGCCCCTGTTCAGAAGGTTGGTTGGATCTCTGAGAGAGAAGTTAATTGTTTAACAAAGGGAACTGCTGTCTTTTGAGTGGAGGCTTAATTTGGAATGGATGAAGCCAGTGAGCCAGAGGGATTGTCAGAAGAAAATGGGTGGTGGTGTGATTAAAGCAGTTGGATGCTTCTGCTGGATAATTGAATTCTGCTCTTGCCTCCATAACAGAGTTGCTGTGTGATATTAAGCAAATTGTTTTTCCTAGATGGTCATTAATTGGGTGCTTCATTCTGGTGCCTGATGGGAGAGATCTGAGGTGTGATTTGCTTGAGGGCTCTGCTTTTCTGTGAATTCAGAAGTTGTTGCATAACACTACATATTTTGAAAAATCAGCTTCTGTTAGTTTCAAATAGACCCCAAATTAATCAGGGTTCGAACTGCCATCTGTTAGAATAATAATTAATATGATAAGAAAGTCGATGAAGAAATAATTCCTTCTTTAGAGCAGAGCTTGAACTTTGTGAAGAAAATAGTATATTGGATATCTGCTGAGAATGGTGTGTAGGAGACCTGGTATAGAGTGAGCAGGAGCTGTCCTACACTTTGGAAAAAAGTGGGGATCCTTTGGGAGAACACTGTAGGGTTTGGGATTGTAATACAAATGTAAAGTGAACCAGCTTAGGCTCAGCACTGTTCTTAACTGATGTACTTAACTCACATACTTGACTTTTCCATCAGAAAGTGCTTTTCAAGTGTGAGCTGATACACAAATTTAATTTCAAACCAAACAAACAACAGCCCACAAGGTTAACTCAAGTGCGGTGCCATCAGTGGACAAGGAAACAAGACCCTCCTTCTCCACAGAGCTGCGAGGAAACTCACAGCCATGAAAATCCATCATGCCTGGTGCAGATGGGGCTGGAATACTTGGCAGAGGCCGTTTTCAGCAGGGTTTTGCTCTCAGTTCAGCGAGTTCCTGGCTGAACCCTGCTCATGTGGCCTCTTAGTCGGGCACCTGAGCCCCAGAGCGGCTTTGTGCTCCCAGCAGGGCGTTGCTGCAGGAGCACAGGAACCCCTGGAAGCACGTGGCATTCCCTCTGTCCCAGCTTCGTGTGGCACCAGGCAGCTGGCAGCGGGCCCCTGAGGCCATTGTGTGGGAGGCCAGGATGGCCAGACACGGCATTTGCTCTCAGAAGCCGCCCGGATTTAGCCGCGGGTTTTATTGGAACTTTTGGAGCTATTTATGCTGGGCAGCTGTTTAAGTGCCGTGCTGCTGGGAAGCCAAGCTGCTCTCACAAATGAGGCTCACGGTGGAATCCACGTGTGGCATTGCAGTGATTTTGTGTAACCAGGCCTCGCACTCAGGAGAGCACTTTACACCCCTTCCCCCTCATCTCCAGGTTGTCAGTCCTGTATCTTTCTCACCATACCCTCCCCAAAGGATGCAAATTTACCCCAAACACTACAGTCCTTATTTTAGCCAGTTTTCTTCCCTTGATGTTACTTCGAAACTGATCTTACTGGAGTGGCTTTGTAGCTTCTTGCACTTGGTTGTAGATTTACTTTTTGTAGCAGCCTTTTGCATTTCTGACTTCTGGCAGTTTTGTGCTTGGCCGTTGTTCTGTGGAGGCTCTGCAGCCCTGACTCCTTTGAGCTTTCTTTATAGAACTTGGTTTTCAGATCACTTAATTCTTTTTCTAGTGCTTTCCTCATATGTTGGTAACTGATACAGGACATCCCAAAATGGACGCCTTATTGTAGAGGAGACTTTAAAACCTTGATAACAGCAGGAGTATTTTATTTAAAAATTCTGCTCCTTTTCATGCATTTGTCAGTTTTATAATAAAGTGATACTGATCTGTTGTTGTAGCTCCTAAGTGCATTTTCACAGAGCCTCTGCACCTGTTCTGTATTGCTGATTTTTCCTGTTAATGTTGATTTGCACTTGGCCCTGGTGAAATGCACCTCAATCCATCATTATAATTTAGATTAAGTAGAAAAACAGTTGGAAGGCTGTCTGTTCCATGCTGGCAGTCAGTCTGAGAGTGGTGTAAAGTCTGGTGATCCTGCCCTGTGCTGCCAAGCAGGTTATCACTGAAAACCCAGGGTGATGCTGACCTGGGGCACAGATGAATCACTCCTGAATCAAGGCTCCATTCTGATGTCAAACCATTGATGGCCACCCACAGTTAAAGTTATTTGACCTGTTTGCCTTTCCCTGTTGGTTTAATCCGAGTGAAGCCTTGACAATGTGCTTTAAATATCATATAAAAGTGTTAGAATTCCTATGAAAGTCAGAATGGACAAGGTCTATTGCCAAGTGCTGTCCCTAGGGCCTTCTGCCTCATAGGAGAAATCGGATTGATGTGCTACAACCTGTTGTTGCCAAATGCACGTTGGCTGCTTCTCATCACCTTCTCCGCTCCTACGTGCCTACAAATTGTCTGTGTTCCCTTTTTTGTCTTGAAATTGAAATTAGACTGATGGATATGTAATGCCTGGCTGTTCTTTCCACTCCTTCCCTGAACATATTTGCTTCTCTTCTGGGTTTTTTCCTCCTTTCTTTTCCTTCAGGCTGTGTGCTGAAAAGACACACAGGCAGGCAGGAGGCACAAGATTCCAGGGCTTTAAGGAATCAACTCTTTCTTTGCAGGAGCATGACAAAGCACTCAGCTTTGCTGTTCCCTGGGTAACTGGAAACAGCAGTCGGGGCAGAGGAAGACACTGTGGTCACTGTCTATCAGTGAGACGTGAAGGGAGAATAAAACCATGAATGTGTTAATTAAGATGTTTTGATTCGTGGTCCTGATGTTCCCAAACAAAATATTTTTATTTTTAGTTAAGAAGATATTGCGTTACATTTGTGATAGGAGATCTCTGGCAGCTCAGAAGGGTTCTTGTCATTAGAATCATAGAATGGTTTGGGTTGGATGGGACCTGAAGGATCATTGAGTTCCATGGGCAGGGGTGCCACCCATTAGATCAGGTTGCTCAGTCCAGCCTGTCCTTGAGCACTGCCAGGGTTGGGGCATCCACAGCTTCTCTGGACAGAGCTTTCTGTGTGTTCAAGAAGTTCATGCTCACTCCAGCAGTTACCCTGTTTCTGTGCCATCTAATCCCTCACTCCTGAGCCTGTAACCATGTTAATCCCCAGGACTGTTATTTTGTGGAAGGGACTCTTCCTTCTGCCAAAGAGGCAAAAAATTATATGTGAAAAAATGAGATTTTTAGAGCTCTCAGTCAAACACCTTTCATTGCTTCAACACTGCTGTAATTCTAGGAAAAACCATCTAACTTGTGCCAAGGTGACAAATTGTAGTGCTCATGTGAAAGTGCTTGCTGCTGTTATTCATGTGTATGGCACAGGAATTATGAGGGTTGTGTAGAGAAAACACAGCAGCTCTAAAGCTACTTGTACTTCTATGAATCCTTTGGGGTTTTTGCCTGTGTGGTTAATAACACTTTTTCCTTTCTTTGTCCCTTTACCTCCTCTTCTGCAGTTTCAGCTTCTTGCCTCAGCATTATTTAAGTCTGGCTCGGATTTCACGACTCTCGGTGAGTATTGTGTGTCAGAGGAATTACATGATGTTCCCTTTGATAATTACTCTTAGTTTCTACTGGTTTTTATATGAAATGTTACAGTTCCTATCAACATTGCAGGCTCTTTTCAATATTCAAAGTGCCACTGCCCAGACATTTGAGAGGTTATTTATAATGACCAGTGTCCAATGCCTCAAGCCCATATTTAAAACATCTGTCAACATCAGTGGTTTTAAACCAATGCCTCCCGGGATCATTTTGTGTCTCTTATTACATCTGATCCTTCACTGTTACCCAAGTAAACAGAAGCTTTGGTCAGAATAAAGCACCTCCTGTCATGTCACTTTGGAATCTCACAGCATGGCTACGGCTCTGTTTGCTGTGATAACTGCAATTCCTGGAGTAGTTTGGTTCGCTCTGTTCTCTGCAGAACGAGCTCTTTGGGCAGAGTGTCAAGAGCAGAGAAAACAGTGGCGTGAAGGGCTGGAAACAGGAGGGCTGAGCCAAAGCCATGATTTGTTTCGCTGCTCTGTCCAGTTAACTCTTTGAGACATCTCATCCTGGGCAAGCCACAGGAAAGCTCCAGAAATTACAGAAATTGCATCCTTGTGCAGTTGGGCTGTCCTCAAATCTCTGAGCTCTCGCTAAGAGAATGGATGATTTCAGTTTTTGATGGAGGTAGAATTCCCAGTCTTAGAAATCGAGGGAAAGTTAAAGCCAGTTCTGCCCTGCTGGATGAGGAAGCTCTGCTGAGTTCCTGTGGTTTGGAAGACATCAAGTTGACCCTATAAGATCAACTGTTTTTTAAAGAAAAAAATCCAACTTTCTTGAAACTTGGGTTTTCTCATAGACTCATAGAATGGTTTGGGCTGGAGGGGACCTTCAGTAATCATCTCATTCCAGCCCCTTCTGCCATGGGCAGGAGCACCTTCCACTGTCCCAGGTTGCTCCAAGCCCCATCCAACCTGGCCTTGAACATTTCAGGTACGGGACATCCACAGCTTCCCTGGGCAACCTGTGCCAGTGCTTCATCACCCTCAAAACTTTTTCCTAGTTTTAAGCATTTTAAAAGATTGAATTAGTTCTTGACTCAGTACAATACTTGAACCAGATTTTGGGTTTACGGGATAGGAGGATATGTACATCAAGAGGTGCTTTGAAAATGAAAACCCCAGCCCTCCTTGATTTGATTAACTTGGTTGACTTTGATTAACTCAAGAGTGAGTTCAGTGAATTAAAAAGCATTCCTTTGAGATAGCAGCAATGGAAGTAATCCAAAATGGAGGAGATCGTTGTGTACCTGCCTTATTGTTCTTGCTGATGGTTTTAATGTAGGATTTGGATAAATGATGTAAACCAAACCCTGCCTTGTTGGGAGGCAGCACTCCAGAAATCAGTTTGCAAAGCTCCTGTGTGCCAAGATGCAGCCAGGTGTCGGTCCAGTGAGTAAAACTCTGAGTTGGGACTCCTGCTGTCAGCAGGGCTTATCTCAAGGAAAACTCCAAGCAATCCAAGGAGCAGTTCTGGTTATGGCAGTGAAGATAATGAAGAAGGCCCGAGGACAGAAGAAATGAGGCACCAAATAAAAATAGCTCCATGGATTTTGTTTTCTGGGACATCAGAGCAGTCCCCTGAGAACTCCTGCTTCCCCCATTTCTTCAGGGCTGTCAGTGAGCTTGACAGGCATTTGTTTATTACTTTTTAAGGCATTTTGATGGCAGTGCTGGCTTGGCATGCCATAATCTCTGTAAATGTGCTCACAGTGGTGGGACGGAGAGCTGGCAGCCTTATTCATGGAGGCAGAGGGAGCTGTTAACATTTATCCCAAATGGACAATTCCACAGTTAAACTGAGTGTTTGGGATTGGGAGGAATGACTTACTTTCCCCTTTCCTTCCTCCCCCAGGATTTTCAGACGTTGACCACACGTATGCCCAGAGAACTCAGCTGTTTGACACGTTAGTCAACTTCTTCCCAGACAACATGACCCCTCCCAAAGGCAACCTGGTGGACCTCATCACGCTGTAATGGAGCAATCACTGGACACATGGAAGAGGGGAAAAGCATCCATTTTCAGTATTTTAATTTTTTTACTGCATTGATTGACTGCTGGGATGAAGTTAACATAGTAACCCCTAGGTGTTTGGAAGGGGTTTTATACTTGTATGGTGAATCCCTGGAGCTTTTCCCTTGGAGTAGGTTAATAAAATGTAACTGACATACTTCTGACTAAATATATATATTTTTTCTGACTTTGGATTTTGAGTTAGCAAATGTAAGATGAAAAGGTGGGGGGGGAAAAGAAAAGGAAATAAAACCCAGTCATGCAGTGATCTTTTTGCCTATGGGGGAAAATTTGAGATTTGTCAATTGTCTGGGATTAAAGATGATGGGTTTTATTTTGTGTTTCGAGGAAGATGGGGGAGAGGTTTTTCCTTCCTCATTTCTAGCTAGTCATGACGTATTGCTTTATCCTACAACTCCATCCTCAGCAGCTGAATAACTTGGTGGCAGGACACTGGCACGTGTTGAGTTGCTGTAATTTATGTCCTGAGTCTCGTACTCACGGTGTGTCGTGGGAAGGTGAGCTTGCTTTCCAAACCGTCTGTCTCCCCTTCCCCGAGCTGTGCTGAAAGTTGTGTCTAATTGCTTCTGAGACTCCACCTAAACTGACTACCTGCATCCCTGTCTCCTGTTCTCTGGAGCCTTCCACTTAAACCTGGCAGGCAAGAGGGAACCTCAGGGATACAGCTGGAAAACGGGAGTGCGCTGGCCGCCCGCACGGGCACCTTGTCAGGGATTGATCTCTTTGCTGCTGCGCTCATCCCCTGAGAAACCCTGGGGGTCCTCGGCGAGCCTGGCAGAACTGGGTCTTCCACCTCACACACCCCCAACCTCTGCAGCCTGACCCCAGGTTGGGTGTAGGATTTCTGAAGCAGGTTGTCTTGGTTTCCGTGTGCTTCTGTGTGTGTTTGTCCGTGTGTACGTGTACAGGGCGTTGCTCCCAACAGCTTGTCTCCTTCCCATGTGGTGCAGCTCCCTCGTCAGTGCATTTGAAACCTATCTCTGAATGTGAGGGAGGCCTTTTTAGCATAAATCTCTGAAAATGAGCTGATCCCTATGTATAAAAAATGTATTCTTCCTTTTGCTCAAAGCCTTCTTTATAAACACTGTAAGGGCTTGGTGCTGCACCGTGAGGTGGAATGAAGGACATGCATACCCAGCATTAGAAACTCTGCATTCGGTGTCCGTGAGCATTCAGTACACACTGGCAGATGTAAATATTTATATGGAACTGCAAAACTTTCTGTCCAGCAGAGTTCATGCCAGTCGGGTATCACTGCTGCACCCGCTGTGGCTCCTGTTAAACTTGGTGGAAGTCTTGTGTGTGCAAAGATGATTTGGACTCTTGAAATAAAGAGTTAGTCGAGTGTCTTTTTCAGAGTTTGAGTGTCTGCTTGCTTTGATTGTATTGCCTCTTTATCATGTTCTTTGTGTGACTTTTGTAGTCCTGGTGCATTAGAAATAAATTTCAAAACCTCATACTAGTGTTTAATCACTTAGAAAGGAACAGTGTGTCAGAGGCCAGGCTTGTCTTTAGGGAGGACTGTACAAATGAAGTGTTTTTAACCTGTCACTTGAGGCTGTTCAGACACTGTGCACTTCAGTGGATGGCAAATCAGATGTCTGCAAAAGAATCCACTCAGTGTGGGAAATGAAATCTGATGAAATTGTTTCTTTGGAACGTGGCAGGTCTTTTTCCTATTGACATGGAAAGTTTTACATCACTGCTGGGCTTTGTTGTGTGCTGCCTTTGCTGAGGCTTTAACTAAGATAGAGTTTATACAGTCCAAATGTAGATACTGGGGCAATATTCCAGCTGAGCTGCTGCTTCCATTGAGATCTAAATGAGCACTTTTAATGCAACCAGCCAAAATTCTGCAACCTTTTAGTACTTAAATGTAGTGCTGCTGCACTCTTTTATCACTTCATCTCATTGCTTATGTATCCTCAGCTTCAGTCTGATGATTAAATGCTCTTTGTGACGGTTCTCTAATTAACCCAGCTCTTCATAAACCGTTGTGTGTCCACCTTGGATGGCTAAAAGAACCCAAAAGATACACCTTGGTGGGTGGAGAAGCCGTGGTGAGCAGGCAGGGGAAGCTCAGGAGCACCCAGAGCTGTGAACAGTGCTGGTGGTGAGCCGTGCATCGTGTCGGGTCTGATTTGTGTGACGGGAATTCGATCCAAACTCGTTGTCCGGGGTGCGCGCAGAGCCCGGCGGCCTGGGCTCCGTGTTCTGTGGCGTCGTGCAAATCAATGATTTGTTTGAGGCAGGGCAACGTTGCTTCTGCAGGACTGACAGTCCCAGCTAACGAGAGCACTTCAGGATGATCAAATATTGACCTGCCTTTGTCCCGAGCAGATCGATGCCGCTCGCAGCAGTGCGGTTCGTGGATTGCAGCTGGTGATTAACCAGCAGAAACTTTGCTCAGCTCTGCGGGATTTGTTGAGCAGCAGAGGCACCGTGTGGCCAGAGAGGTTAATCCAAAGGGAAGGCTTCTTGTGGCTTTGCCAAGGGTCTTCCTTCTTTTTGTCCTTAAGTCAAATTAATCTCTTTGCATTTGTTGTATGCTATGTTACCTGCTTTAAATTCTAGCCAGAAATTCTGAGCAGTGAAGTATAAATTTCCTTTTAAAAATCAGCCACTTGTTGTCAGGCAGTGACACAGGTAGTTTGAATTTCATTGCATGCTGATCTTTAAAGACACTGGTGATATTCCAGGAAAGCATCTGATGTGCTCATTACAGAAAGCCCAAAACACGAACAGTAAAGAAACCCACTGGATCTGAAAACAGCCACCTGAAAAGGTTTCACAGCCCAGTGCATGCGAGGTTATAAATATCTGAGCTGTGCGTGAGAAGTCTTCAAACCTCACCATCAATGCTTGTAGGCTGTGTCTGAGGCTGCTCTTTAGCTTAGACAAGACAAACATACTCTATTTGCCTTTAATTTAGATTATAAGGTGACTTTGTGTATTAACTTGACACCACATAATCATTGCACTACAGTGAGTAGTTTTATCTGTAAATTCTGTGTTAACTTGTAAATAAGGCATTGCGGAGGAAAGCGTCGTTCCTTGTCAGAGAGGGACTCATTCATCATGTTTTGGGTCTTTAAAGCCAAAGTTTCAAGGTTCTGGTGTGTCTTTTAAAGCTAGAGGAAGTCAGGGTGGGGTAAACTTAATACAGACATCCAGACTTCCCTCTTGGTTTAGCTTTTTAAAAAAATATCCTTTGAAATCTCTCTGTTTGGTTCTTCACTGACTCTGACCCTTACAATATCCTTCAGTGGACCATCTCCTTGGAAAGCAAGAAATTATTCTTTATGTTGTTCCTGTCAATTTACACATTTTCTTAGAGAAATAAAGCCATTCAGAATTAATTTTTTTTTTGGTCACTTGGATCAGGTGGAATTAAGTGAGTTTGTTAATGTTTGTCTTATACAACCCCTATATAGTAGTCACGAGATAGAAGTTTAGAGTTCTCCCAAAATGGCTTCTCCAAGCATGTTCTGCTCTTGCAGTGTGACCCAAAATGTTGTCATGTGGCAGAAGGACTTTGTTAAATGTTGTTAAATGAGATTATAACCACTTTAGCCACCTTTTTGCCTCTTTTCTTTTGAGGATCCCATTGGTTAGTATCGGTCCTGGGAAGGCAGGATGCAGGGGTGATGCAAAATGTTCCTTAAAATTAAGTGTAGTTATCTTCTGTCTCTTTTAAAGATATTTGTGATGTGTTTATTATAATCTCTTCCTTTTGCTGAGCATAATGAAGAAGGAGAGCTTTGTCTTGGGAAAATTCAGTTTGCCCTTTCCTTGGGGGTGGCATCTTGCTGGGTAGTTAAGTAGCTGTACCCAGTTGTGTAAATAAACCTCTGGAATTTGGGTTTTGTTTGCCTGGGATGGCTCTGGGTGTACACAGGTACACGCTGGCTCAGGGATCAGGGTGGAGCTTCCTACCAGAACTTCAGTTAGCAAAACCTTATTTTGGAAAATCAGTCTGGGAACACCCAGTTGGAAAAGCTTTTCTAAGGCATTGCCTTGTGCAGTGGCCGCTGGAGTGAAATCAGAAATTTTCCTAAAGAGCATAGAAAAGCTTCTCTTTGTGGAGTGATAAATTAAATTGCTGAAACTTTTTGGTCATTGATTATAATTACCCAGCCTGAAAATTGAATGATTTAGTGATTGCAGTTTAAAGATGGAGGGGTCAGTAAGCAAATTAGCTGGACCCTCCTATTTGCATTAGGGTGGCAGAGGTGTGGGGCTGGTGGCCAGGGGTGGCCACAGCTCATCTGTGTGTTTCTTTAATTGGCAGCCACGAGTGTCCAGGGCTCCATGAGCTATTCCTTCTTCCAGAAGAAACTCCTTCCAAAGCCGAGTAATGACTCTGGAAGAGTGTTTTCCACAGGGCTTTGTGGAACAGCTGTTTGCTGGGCCATTTTCCTGGTGTGTGCAGATTTTTCGAAGGGAGTTTTCTGTGTCCCAGAGTTTTGTGCTGACCTGGCCCTGCTGTGCCAACCTACGCTGGTGAGTGTTGGATTCAGAGTCCTGAGGAATGCTTCAAACTTGTTTTTCTGCTCTTCCTGTGAGAAAAATGAGCATTAATGCTGCTTGTGTCAAATGCAGGAGGGTGGGAGGTACCTGTAGCACAAATACTATCAGCTCTCTTGCTGCCTCCTGCATTTCAGAATCGAGAAATAAAGACTTTTGTAGAGCTTATTGAGTGAACTTTAAATTTGAATAACTTGTGTACAACCTCCATCTCTGTACAGGCAGTAATTCTGCTGATGTAATGCTGTGTGCCACTTCTGGGGAAAATGGCAAAAAATAGTAGATATGTTTCCATTCGGTCACTTTGTTTTTAAAAGTGGAAAAATGTCTTGTGAAACCTGGAGTCCCCGTGTATGCTTTGAATTTTAGCTTATTAGTTGGCTCAGAGTTAAGCAATGTTTGGCTGTTGTCAAGTGAAGTCCTGACAGTAAAAGCAGTTTCATGTATGTCTCGGGAAGTGCTTGTGTTGTTTTATAGCTGTATTTATTACAGAAACAGAGATGGACCCAGATGAAAAATTAAAATTACTGGTGTTTTGATTTTGGGGGAAGATTATAGAAACTCTGAGCTTGGCCTATTTTAATAAGTACATGTGTTAATTTGGAGATGGGTCTTATTTTGTGAGAGGAGAGTTTAAGAACAACTATATGACTTGTTCTTGCTATAGACTGCTAGTAGTATATAGGCTGTAAATAGTGTTGAAATGTAAATGTGCCGTCAGAAGCTTGTGAGTGTATCTAAATGCCTGTGGGAATGAGAGCCCCGATCATATCCTGTCATGGAAAGGTTATACTGGAGATTATTCAAGTTGTGGTAATGGCTTATAGACAAAATCCCTCTTTTACTGAGAAGTTGGAGTGGAGAAAGTAGGTTAAGTGTACTGGAACCAGGATAAGAGTCCATGGCTCAGCGCTTGGATAAATTGCCTCCAGCTGCTTCAGTCCGGAGGCAGTGGATCCAAACGTGGTTTTGGAGTGGAAGCCAGTTAATGACCTGCTTATTGCTGCTGGAGAGGCCTCAGGAGAGCCTCTCAGGGATGCCAGCAGGTGTCCCTTTGGCATTCTGGGCAGAGGTCACAGAGCTGGCTGGAGCTGGGATTACCCACGTGTGCTCTGGGTGTATCCCTAAACCCCCAGAGGATGTGTGGGCTGTGTGCAATTCCAGCTGCGTGGCTGAGGTGTGGAGCTCTGCAGGGCAGCACCTTCCCCAGGCACAGATCCTGAGGATAACACTGTGCTGCTGTCTGCTCTGCTCTCATGGGCTCAGTTTGATAGGGGTGCACTCCAGTTATTGCTGTGACCCAAATTCGGTGCTCTGCTGCTGTCAGTGCCTCACCTCGGTACCCTGAAATCTCAATTTATGCTCCGCTCTGCCTTGGCTCCCAGCTGTTTGCTGTAAGTCAGCACAGCTTTTACTGATGACCTGGAGAGTGTGAGTGCTGTCAGAACTCACTTGACTATTCAGCTCCAGCACGGAATTGCAGTTCATTCCTGGAAACAGGGATGTGAGTGAACAGCTCAAAGCTGGCTCTGTCACGTTAGATTTCTGGGTTTGCTACTAATTTGAAAAGAAAGTTTTGTCACTAGGAGGTGTGACAGTTAAGGCATGACCCCTTGGTTGTTCCCCCGTTTATTCTGAATTTTTTTCCCTGTGTGGCTGTTCACTGCTATGAAAATGCTTCAGACTTCTCTGAGTTTAACGAGTACCTACAGAGGAATTAAAAGTTAGAGCTGTGTAGTGGTTATTGAGGCATCAGTTCCCCCAGATCAAACTTAGCTGCTTCCTTTGCAAAACTCCTTCCTGCTGCCTCTGAAAGAGTCAGGAAGCATCCTTGTGATTCACATTGTTCTTTCTGGGGCTGTTTCTCTTCCTGGGTGAGGACAAGGGATGATTTCCCACTGCAGCACACGCTTATTTACTTGTGCCCTTCCATGGCCTCACGTTCAGCACTGTGACGCTCCTTCCCTCCCATCTCAGGGTTTATTTTGTGTGGCCCCAAGAAGAAAAAGGTGATGATACCAGGTTGTCCTAGGTTCATGCACCTGCTCTAACCATCCCAAAACTTTCAGGGGTATTGGGGTGTTTGGTTTATTTGTGGAAGGGATTCAAAAAACTCTCCTAGCCAGTAGCTTTGCTATTTAGAGCTGATTTTACAGTGTGAGCTGGATTCTCTGACTCTTTTTCAGAGAGAAGTGATGCAATAGCATCACTTCTAGTCCTGGAGCTTCACTTAAAGCTTTAGCCCCTTTCCACCCCAGACAGCAGAGAGAATAATACAAATTCTGTTCTCTCCACAGCAGTTGTGAGGAAGCCAGTTGGGTTTAACCTTGCTCATTGGATTTTGGATCAGGTCTGGCTGCCTTTAGGGATTGTTAAAACCTAAAAACATTTGGAGCTTTCTGATGAAAGCTGCCAGTTTGATTAAAGGAGATTAGGTGGTTTTTAATTAATATGATGGTGGGGAGTCTACACCACAACAGTGGCTCCAGTGGTTGCAGTCACCTCCACATCCCAAATAGCAACAGCTAGGTTTTACTCCCCAGTGATAGGAAAATATACTTTAAATATCCTGACTTAGTAACCAAAGGATTCAATCAATTACTCAGTGTTTTGCTAAATAGAGAAGTGCTGCGGTGTGTGAACAGGGTCTGTTCATTAAAAAATCCACTTCAAGGCTGAAAAGTTATTTTTTTTTTTTTTTTTTTTGAGGTTTTGACAAAAACTCAGCTCTTAAAAGGGGAAAGTGGAGGAGAGCTACTGTGCTGCTGACTTGTTTTCCCCTCCCGTGTGCTGTGGTCACAGGGAATGCAAACCAGCAGTGGAGGGTGAATATTGGCTTCACCTCTCCCTCCTCATTCCTGTCCCTCCCGTTGATGTTTTGATGTGCAAAACACTCTTCACTTCAGAAGCTGCTGTGTGGGGTAGTGGAAAGAAAAACAAACCCCTCATTATTAGTAGCTGTTGCCATTTGCTAGAGCTGTATTTTCTTCTGTGTCTTCCAGCACTCCCTCCTCCACAGCAGGAAATGAGGGGGTGCTGGGGACACCGACAGCCAGAGAAAAGAGCTGAATTTTACAAACAAGTGTGTTCATGGGAGCCTTGCAAATCAGAGGCCAGAACCGTGCAGACCACTTTGCTGAGGGACAGAAACTGGAAGTCTGTGGGCTCATTCCCGGTTAATTGGAAGTGACATTCCTGTCCCTGTGGGCTGGAGGTGTTGTGCATGTTGTGCTGAGTTTTCGGAGTGTTGAGCCTCATTAAATGTTTGCCCTTTGGAAGTGCTGCAGTTGGTGGAGCACTTAGGGGAGTTGGTGCTGTAGACAGGACTGGGTGGCTTGGGGTCAAACACCAGCGAGCACCAGCACCTCTTTGGGGTGGGGTTTTCAGCTGCTTGTTGAGCTGTTGTCTCTGCTCTGATGGTCTCACTGTAGTGTGTGATGGTTTGTTTGTCTGGACTTTCAGTGTTCATTTTCTTGTCCTCTGCACCCCAGTGTGATCCCCAAAAGCCGATTCTCCCTCCCAGGAGCTGGAAGTGTGAGTCTCCACCCCCCTGCCCACAATTTGGCCTCTCTGTTCTGTTTTGGCACCCAGCTTGAGGCGTTTGCAGCTCCCCAGCAATCCTGCAGGCCCCGGTGTCCGTCTGGATTCCCTTTGGTGTCTGTCCTGCAGTTGTTGTCTGGGACACCTGAGCGCAGGAGAGCTGAGCTGAGAGGTGTGGACAGCCCTGGGCTGGAGAGAAGCGTCCGTGGAGTGATGAAAGCTGTGACCTGCTCACGTGTTTTAATGCTGACAGCTCCTGTGCTGAGCCCGTGGTGGTTACAGCATCTTCCCTGGACTCTGGTGATTCCCCTTCCCACCGTTTTCTTTATGGATGATCTTTGTTCAGCCTGGAGCGTTAATTTTCTTCCTTGGCATAAATCATCTTCGATGATTTCTGGGTTGGTGTGTGAGCCCCATGCTGTACATAAATGAACGAGTGACACGAGGAATATCTACAAATGTAGTTATGTTGTATGTAATGTACATAAGGAGAGAATGTATTTTGTTCATTTTTTCTTAATAAAAATGTATATGCTAGCAAGGGTGTTGATTTAAGATCTGTTTGTTCTCACATCGCTTCGGAGAGTGGAAAATTGCCTGTGAAGGTCTTTTAGTGTTGGAGAAGTTGTGAAACTAGTGGTGCATTTTGTCTGGCCCTGTTGCCTGACGTCACTGAGGAGCTCAGTCAGTATCCCATAAATTCAGCCTATTCCCACCCTTCACAGGAACTTTTTCTGGGGAGGAGCACAGAGTTAAGGCATAGGCTGAGGCAACCCGCTGATTTTTAATATCTGACTTCAACCAAATTTCTTTTTTTTTATTTCCTTTATATAAGCAGAAACTTAACCTGGAACAAAATGTTTTATTTTGAAACTTAACCTGGAACAAAATGTTTTATTCTGGGCGCTTGAAGGCCGGTGGGGCCGCTGAACTGCCCACGCTGCTGCTGCCCCTCTGCTGCCCTTGAGTGATGCCTCTCCTGCTTTATGGGTGTGAGGTTTGATTCCCTCCTCCACAGCCTGGCCTGAGTGCACCCCAGAGTGAGTTAGGGTGGAATGCAGAAATAAATAAAGGTGAAATGCAGAAATAAGGGTGAGTTGCCTTTCCCTCTGACAGCCTTAAGACACTAAGAGCTCAGACAAGTGCTCAGGCTGTGGTGAGGGTGCCCTCACATCACCCCAGCTTCCCACCCCTCCGAGTCCTCTGGTTTTTAAATTTAATAGGTTTTCCACCACTATAATACTTCCTTTTGCACAGGAAAAATACAGATTATTCCATAGCTGGCTACCTTGAAGGCTGGGTTGGTTTTGTTCCAGCTGGTGCAGTGTTTTCCCATGGAGCATCTCCAGAGCAGGAAGCTGTGGCCCTGGAACTTGTCCTCTGCCCTGCCCACCCCCTCCTCACTCAGCCAAAGCCACGAGCCTTTTACATAAGAATGTTTATTGGCAGAAATACATGATGCTCTCAAAATATATTTGTAGGAAAATGCAAGAATAATCTCTTACAATCCAGTTCCTCAGTAAATTCCAGTGTAAATCAGACTCCTGTCCCCATGAGAGATGCTGCTGCACACAGGATGTCAGAGCTCTGCTCCGTGTGCAAGGTTCAACAGGTTCAACCTGGGGAATTTGGTTTTCCTTCTCCAGTCCCTCATGGATTATGACTTGTGTGTCTTCTGGAGGCAGCAGTCACAGTATCAACCTCGTCAGCTGGGTCACGGCACTGTGAGCGGGAGATAAAACGCTCCTAAAGTATTTACACCTTTCCTCGTGAATCTGAAAATAGAAAAGTCTCTTGCAAGGACATCTGAGCTGCTTGTAAAGCTCTCACCGAAAAGGTAAGAGCAGGAATCTCTTTGTACAATGTGTGGGATGTTAAAGCGGTTTTGGGGGAGAGAAGAGGAGCACAGGGAAGGGAGGAGGGGCAGGGAGGAAGGAAATGCCTTGGTAAATCTTTTTTTAATTTATTTATTATTTTTGGTCTAACAATTATGGCTACAATCTACAAAGGGAAGGGTTAAGGCCAAAGATGCTCATTGCTGCATTTCCTACCTGATTTTTTTGTTTTTCCAAAAAAAGAATGTTCTCAACATTTAAAAAAAAAAAAGCAAAACAAAAGTACTGTTTTCTTTTCCTGTGGAAATAGTTCTTTTAAATAGGGGAAGGAAAATCTACTATAAAATATTAGTGGTTTAAAAATATGGTGTCTGGAAAAATAAATAAATGTACAATTCCTATTCAAATATAAATCACTATAAGCACTTGCTGAGCAGTTAACATCCTCACCGGTCTCTGCTCGGAAAGATTTCAGGTTCCTTGATCTCAAGCCTCTGTAGGGTTCTCTTGGAAAGTCTTTGGACCTGACTCATTAAAGCACTTTGGCATCTCTTTGCTGGGAAGGGGGAATTTTTAGGCACATGGAGATGCCCTGCCAGGGCTGTCCTCGTGGTCCCTGGTGGCCACAGCCTCGCTGCTGCCCTGTGTTTTCAGCGTTTGTGTTCTGGGAAGGACAGAAATGTGAGGGCACGGACCTGCTGCTTGTGTGTCAGGGCAGCTGGGAGGCCACAGTGCTCACCTGAGCAGTTGTGGATGCCAAGGCTTCTTCTCTGGGACTCGTGGCCACGTTAAAGAGCTGAACTTGATGCTGCCAGAACAGGGACAAAGCCATGGCACAAAGTTACCTGGGCAAGAGCTCTTTTGCTTCATTTAATCCAATTTTTATCCCCTACCAGGCTGGCCTTCAGCTTTTTCTTTTTTTTTTTTTTAATTTTTATTTTTAAGATTTTAAATTTTTTTAAATTTATTTTTTCTTATTTCCCCTCCCCTCCAAAATTACTTCCCCATAGTGCAGTGCACAGGTAAGTGAAGTGTGCAGAATACATTGCTAATGGATAGCAGGAATATTTACATACAAAAATATAAAGGTTTGAACACTTCAGACTCTGCCCTTCGGTGCAGGACAGAAGGAAAAAAATAAAGAAAATAAAGGGGAAGAGCCACTTGTATCTTCTGCCAGCACCTGTCCTGGGGCTGAGCAAAACCCTGATCCCCTCCTTCCTGAGTACTCCCAGCTCCACCAGGGTTCCTCCAAGCTTCCCATTGCTTGGCTCTGCTGTTCCCCTCATTCAGGACAGCCCTGGGAGCAGATCCCACTCGGGCTGACGTGGTCGGAGCCCAGAGGAACTCTCCCCACTGTGCCTTGGTTTATGGCGAGCAGAGAAAAGCCGTAAGAGAACGGGCAGCGCTCTGATCTGCAGCTTCTCTGGCTTGCACAGGGTTTGGGACAAGCACCGTCCTCACGCTGGGAGAGGGACTCAGCCTCAAGGCACCTCCTGCTCCTCGTGTGCTGGGGGTGATCCCTGCCTCTGCCAGGACCGAGCTGCTTCACCCAGCAAAGGCGTGGAACTCCCCAACCTTTCAGAGCCACTCAGGAGCTGTGGTGAGGAGTCAAAATTCAGGCATGGCCTCAGCCCAGCAATGTTCATCTTCTCCCCTTTAAAGCTTCAGCAAAGGGAGGCCTGGGTGACAGACCAAGGGCTGCAGGACACAGCTCAGTCCCGAACTGCAAGTTCCTTTGCTGGTCTCTGTTACTTCAGTGTCTTGTGAAGAAGAGCTTGAGAGCATGGGCTGAGCTTTTAAACCTCGAGGGGGTGAAACACCCGGGGCCACCTGAATGCCACCAAGCTCCCTGGCTCGTGTTCTGCTGCTCTTTTACCTCTTCTGCTGCTCTTGCAGGAAAGTGTGCCCTCAAAAAATCACAAACCATCGTGGTGCACGTGTCCCACAGTCTCGTGGAGGGTGGATGAGGGCTGTGAGATGCTGCTGTGTAGTTCCTGGAAGGCAAGTGATCCTTCTCTAGGGAAATGCAGCAGCAGAGCTGGGCTCCTGCGCCACAAAACCCCCAGCATCACACCGTGGCTAGAGACCAGGCATCGCTCTCGCTCTCCACAGCCTTCCTAAGAGGGATCAACTCAAGGAATTCCTTTTTTTCCTCTCCCTCCATCTCACTCTTTCAAAACAAGAAGCTGCTGCACCTCTCCCAGTGTCCAAGCAGGTGCAGGATCTGTTCCACAGCCCTTGGCAGGGGCTGAGCCTCCCTTGGCACTGCTGCATCCCTGCCATCCCACTGGATTCACCCATTTCCTGTGGCACAACGAGGGGCTCTTGTGCGTTTCGGCTCTGAGGAGAGGATGGAAGCCGGATTAAAAAGGAGCAGGCTGTTCCAGCTTTTTTGATTCACTGCCTCGGTGTCAGAGAGGGCAGGGTGATGACTAAACAGCGTGGGCCAGAGGATTTGTGGAGCTGTAATTGCCAGGTGCTGCTTTGCTGTCAGATGTGCTCCATCTCCCACCCTTATTCACTTCATTCTCGTGATGTTTGAGGCGCTCAGAGCCGGAGGATGTGGCTGGTGTGGTCAGATGTGGGATGGGAGGGGTCACGCCCAGAGGAGACACCAGCAGCTCCTCAGGAGCAAAGCCACCCTGTTTGCCCAGGGCTGGTCAGCTCTGGCCCGGGAGGTGCACGGGGGATGGAGGATGCTTGGCCAGATGTGGCCACCGAAGTGGCTTGTGTTGATGTGCCCCAGAGGTGCCTCCTCGTGTCCTTTCCTCCTCCGTCCTGCAACCCATGTGGTGGCACAAGGGGCCATGATTAGTCCATTAAGGGATTTTCTGTTTTTTGGGGGGGGATTTTGCCTTATTTTGGAGCTCTGTGTGCGTGTGTGTAGGGTTTATGTTATTTTTCTTTTTTTTTTGGGGAGTGGTTATTTTTCTCTTGATCAAGTTCTGCATCCTATAAATGCGTGTCCTCCTCTTCCTCCAGGTCCTCCTTCATGAGGGTGTCCAGGGGGACGATCCAGCTGTCCCCCAGCTCCCCGTTGAGGTTCACCTTCTTCTCCTGCATTTCGGAGGAGGTCTCCATCACCTCCAGCGTGGGGTTGTCGTGGTAGCCGTTCTCCATGGTCTGCATCTCCTCGGTCAGGCGCTGCTATGAGGAAAGAAAGCCATAAACCCCACTGAACAGCACCTCGGCCACGCTGTGAGTGCCACCTCAGGGCTGTCACCTCCCAGCCAGCCGGGACAGCTGCCCCGTGCAGATTTATGGAACTACAGATGGAGAGTTTCGTGGTGAGGTTGAGGCGGGGGGCAGCGAGGGGATAGCATGGAGCTGGCAAGAAGGAGGTTCTGCTGATGATAGGAAGGAGGAAAGAGCAGCCAGACATGTGGAAAACCTCCAGGAGCAGCTGCCAGCTTCAATTTGTTCCACCCAGGACCTCGGGAAGAGGTTGAGCATCACTGCATCCCAACTCCTGCCTTCCTACCTCCCATCTGCTCTTCCCCTCCCCTTTCTCTCCACCCCTGTCCTTTTTTAGTCGCTTTATTATTATTCTCCTTCACTCAGGGGTGGCTCCCACCTGCCAGATCTTGAGCTTTATCCCTCCTCATTCTGGAACTCTCAATGGAAACCAGCCAGGAAAAGATGGAATCAGAAACTTTATCACCCTCATCCTTCGGTGTGACGTGCTTCAGGCTCCAGCTCAGCCCTTCACCCCTTGGCAGAAGCCCAGCCCATCCTAATTTTGCATCCACTTGGGCTCCTGCATCCCCATCCTTCCCTAGAGGGGTTCACCGGGGAGCTGAAGTCCTTGCTCAGCCGTTTTTAGGGAGCACAGGGCTCTTGGTGGGTCCTTCATCCCCATCCTTCCATGGAAGGATTCAGTGGGGAGCTGCATTCCCTGCTCAGCCCTTTTCTGGGAGCCCTGTTCAAATCTGCCTGGACTCACAGCTTGCTCTGTCACAGCGCTGCTAGCAAACGTCAGGAGACAGGCGTGGGAGGGAATCCATGGAGAAGGAGAGGGATGGAGAGGCAAAACTGCGGGGCTTGGCTCTGGCACAGGGGCTGCAGAGGCGCTGCTGGGAGTCCCTCGTGTCACTCGTGCCAGGGTGGGGATTTTGGGACCCTCCAAAGCAGAGGACACCCCTGGGCTCTCCCAGGGGCTGCTTCCCCGTGGGATTGCTGTTCTCCCACCGCGGCAAGGCACCCTCCAGCCATGCAGCGAGGGGGAAGGGGCTGTAAAGCTGGGCTTTAGTCCTGTTAAAAGCTCCTGGGCCCTACCAAGCGCCGGAGGTGAGAGCTGGGGGTGTTACGGATGCGGCGCCCACCCCTCCGATCCCTGTGTTGGAACTCACATTAAAGATCAGGGCCACATGTCCATCATCAAACCCGGGGACATCAGGGTGGATGTTCTGGGTATTTCCAAGATAAAACAACGGGGAGGGAGGTG
>VXBU01013311.1:331566-359031 GCA_013400315.1 Bombycilla garrulus
AGGAGGGTGGGAGAAAAAAATAAAATAGAAAAAAAAACAACAAAACAAACTTTCAAGTCATTTTTGGAAACAAAACTGAAGGAGAACAAAAGAAACCACCCAAAAACAAAGCCAGGAAGGAGGAATGTGTTTGATTTTCGGAAGTGCATCCCTTGCTTTAATTTTGCTGTTTTGCCCTGTGCCTGGTGGGAGTTTACCTCTGGAACATCCAAGCTGGACTGGTACCTATTCCCCTGCACCAGGTTATTTTAGGGGCACATGTTCCCATCACTAAAAATTTTCTGAACAACATGGAGAGCGTTATGCTGTTATCTGTCCCTGGTTGGATGTTTTTCACCCCAGCCAGGGAGATTTCATGCAAGGGATGATGAAACCCTGGAAGCTTCAAGGGGACCACAGTGCAGGTCAAGTATTTATTGAGGTCTTGCCTCTTCCCCTATTTCTTCCCAAAAATCAAGCCTGTTAAGTACAAACAAGTCTGACAGGGGTATTGGTTTGCTCTTCACTCCCTCCTGTGCTCACCTACCTTGCACTGTAAATATTTAAAGCTTTATCCCTCGTTTTCCTGTGGGGCAGAGTTTGGGATCGCTGAAAAAGGATGAGCTGGTCCAGGAGAAAATGGTTTGAAGTAGGAGTGAAGTAGGTTTGCTTCTCTATCAGGAGGGTGATTTACCCTGATTGCATAATCTGATTTCCTAATTATTTTCCTTTTCTTTTTGTCTGTCCTACAGCTAAACCCTCAGGAACAGCAGCTGGGAACCAGTGCAAACCTTGGTGCCCCAGGGCGTGGGAATGGCCAGTCCTTGCAGGTGGATGCTACACTAAAATCACCTAGGATTGCTTCCTGATATAAAAATCACATTGTTTCCTCTTTCTGTGTTGGTTCTTCCTTAAATCCTGCTGCTGCTGCTCTGAAATTTGGCCCTGGCCCAGCTCTTGCAAAGGCTGAGCCCAGCGGTGTTGTTGCCCCTCCTGCTGCCGCCGTCCTCCTTCCCTGCACACAGCCTGGGGCTCCCTGGCACCCAACCCGGCTCCACTGCTTGTAAAAGTATCTCAAGAAATGTTCTGAGGGGTACAGCTTGTTTTTGGAACAGGGTTTTGGATTGAGAAAGCCTTTCTTGTCAAAATCATGACTGGGGGTGGCGCCCACTGGGCAGGCCAGGACAGAGACAGCAGCACCGATGATCCTCCTCTCCTGGAGATGCCTCTGGAATGGAAAAGGTCTTGTGCTAGCTGTCCCACCCTGCTGCCACCTTACCTGCTCCTTCTTCTGCGAGAAGCGCTGGTGGCAGCCGTAGATGGCGGCGACGAGCAGCAGGGAGCCGGCCAGGGTGATGATGGTGATGATGAGGGGCGTGCTGAACTCGTCCTTGATGGCCATGTCCTCCACCATTTTGTCCGAGGTGATGTTGGCGATGCCGAGCTGCCGCAGAAGGGACGGGTCAGGCCCCTGTGCCGCCCACCGCGGGGCAGCTGTGCCATGAGCAGGGACCCTCTTACCTCCTCTAACTTGTCCTTCTCCTTCAGCTCCTTGAGGACTTCTTCAGAGTCCAGGGGAACTGGGGGGGACAAAAAGGCTTCAGTGAGCACGAGGTGTGCAGAGGGGACGGGCTGTGCCGTCCTTCCCTGGTCAGAGGGGTGACCCGGTTTCTGGGGGAGGTGAGGAAGATGTGTGGGGATGAAGCCAACCCTTGTGGGTGCTTCACAGCCAGGATCTCTTCTGGAAGGGAGACAGCCCCAGAGCCCCCAGGCCCCACCATCCCTCTCCAGTGGGTGATTTACGAGCCAGCCCAGGGAGGGGCTGTGCCTGGCTCCTCAAGGATCAGTCCCCACTGCCTGGGTGCCTTCCCTGAGGTTGGATGTGGAGTCTGGATCACCCACCCACCCCTGCTCTGATGATGAGTAAGAGCAGGGTGGAGCTCAGGCCCTCCTCCCTCTCATGCCAGGGCAGCAGGATGTCTCCATCTCCCAGGCACCCTGATCCTAAAGCAACATCTGGGCACCCCCAGGCTGAGCTGGGTCTCCCAAGAGGGCTCTGACATGGGCAAGAAGCTCCTCTCTGTGGTCTTTGGGGAATGATTTGAGCTGGGCACCCAGGAAGGGACGGATTCTTCCTCCTGGAGACTGGTCAGTGCCTTGACCCAACATGGCAGAGGGATCTTGGGGCGCAAAGCTCGTTTCTGGGATCATCTCCCAAACCCCTGGGATGGGCCAGCTGCGGGAACAGAGCCCTTTGGCCAAGCTCCAGTAGACCTGAGGGCTCTGCCAGGCCTCCAGCTCCGGGGTCCCCAGTGTCACCGTGTCAGGAGGGGGTGATACTCACGGCCCAGGGTCACGCTCATGGCCCAGTGCTGAGAGCGGGGCTTGCAGGCCGTGAGCAGCACCAAACACGAGTCCCTGCTGGCGTTGAACGCGTGCTGGGCCGTGGAGCAGAAGCTCTCGAAGAAGGAGATGTTGTTGCTGGCAGCCCTCCAGTCAGCCTGCGGTGACAGCGAGGGTCAGCACTGCTCCCCCACCCAGGCACTGCCCAGGAACATCCCAGCCCATATCCAGGGGTGCAGGACGTCCCATCCTTACAGAGTGACCCCTTTAGGAAGGGATGTGTCACTCTGTGCCACGGTGTGGTTGACAAGGAGGTGTTGAGTCACAGGCTGGGCTCGCTGATCTCAGAGCTCCTTTCCAACCCAGTGGATTCTGTGATCTTCCCTCACCCCTGAGCTCTGCCCGGCTGCCGCCGGCCCTCCCAGGGAACAGGAAAAGTTTAAAAGTAGTTTCTTTACAAGAAGCCGAGCTCTTGGCCGCCGTTCCTCACCGGGGCCCTGCACCAGCCTTATCTGTGAGCCGCAGCTTTCGGTGTTCCAGGAATAGCAGGTCCCTGGGGGAAGCGGGGCGGGGGCGCTGGGGAGGCCAGGGGGCCGCAGCGGGAGCAGGGCAGGGCTGTGCAGCCCCGCAGTTCCCCCACAGGCATCTCCAGCCTCCGTGTCCCCTGTCCCCACCAACACAGGTCCCTGTCCTGCCTGAAACGTCCCCACAGCTCTGCAGGGAAGAGCAAGAGAGTGTGTCTTGCTTTTGGATGGAATCACAGAATGAATCACGGAATGGTTTGGGTTAGAAAGGACCCAAAACATCATCCAGTTCCACCCCCTGCCAGGGACAGGGACACCTCCACAGACCAGATTGCTCTAAGGCCCATCCAGCCTGACCTTCAACACTCCCAGGGGTGGGAAGCCACAGCTTCTCTGGGCAAACCAGAGCATTCCTGGAGAGATGGGAGAGGGGAGGATGGAGCCCACGCTTCCTCTGAGGTGTTCCTGAGGATTTTTGCTCGATTCTTTGTAGCATCTGGGAGCTCCCTAAGGTAGAGGGGATCACCTTCCTGCCTGCAGGGATCCTTATGTGGGGATGTGGCACTTGGGGACCTGGGTTAGTGGTGGATTTGACAGTGCTGGGTTAATGGTTGAACTTGGTGATCTTAGAAGGCTTTTCCAACCTAAATCATTCCATGGTTCTGTGCACAGACCTGGCCCTCACAGGTCCTGTATGAGAGGTGCTGTATATACAGCTCCTGCGTGCACAAGTCCTTCGTGTGCAGGTGATCCTGTGTGTAAAAGTCCCTAATCCCTGCTGAAATGCTGTGAGTTTTCCTGCTGCGAGAGGCCGTGTTCCTGCCTGCTCCATCACCCCAAACCTTCCCCTCCCATCCCAACACCACCAGCGGCTGGCAGCACGGCAGGGATGGGAGCTGCCCGGCCCGGGGACGCCCCTAATCTCACCCCATCTTATCTAAATATTTGGGAAGCAGCACTGGAGACAGGATGCGCTTGCCGGGGCGGAAGGCTGGCCCCGGATACAGTGCGAGGGTGAGCCCAGCACCGTGAGGTCCCGGCTGTCCCCGGGAACGGCCCCTGTCCCTTGCCTGTCCATTCTCTTTGCACCGGGACAGCTTCCCCGGGGCCGCTCTGCGGGCTCCTACCATCCCTGGGAAAAGAGCTGGTGGGAAATCCGCCCCAGCCCGAGGGCAGCGTTCCCCGTGAAGCTGGTTCCCAACAGCACGGGGAGCAGGGGGCTGTAGCTTGGTGGTGGCGGTGGTTTTATCACGTCCGGACGCTGGGTTGTGCTCCTACGCTTGGAATGTCCTGTGATTTACCGGTCCCTGTCTGTGCAGCGCTTTCTGCCTGGAGAGGAAGGGAAAGCCTCTGCTGCCGCCCTGCATCCTCCTTGCCCTGGGTTTGCCGCAGCTCCGCTTTCCCTCAGCCCTCAATAACGTGTTTCTTCCCCTATCGCTCTATGCGGGGAAAAAAGTCCCGTTTTTGGGTGGGGAGGGAAATGAGATGCGAGGCTGAAACCTCGCTGACACCACTTCAGTGGCAACTGTTGAGCAGAGTCTAAAGCCCTTCAGGGGTGAACTGGAGGGATCGGCCCTTTCCAGGGCCGGAGAGGGGCAGGGTGAGGCCGGCAGGGATGCCCCTGGCAGCTCCCCCTGCGCCGCCGGAGCCGCTCGCATTCCTTGGCCGGAGTTGACAGGCGCTGCCGAGCAGCTCGGATCCGGTTCCCACACTGGCGGGGACCTAAAACCAACATCCCCGAATGAGGTAACAGCACTTGAGTCAACAAACCCCCCCCGCCAGCGGCGCGGCGTGAGGGGGCACCGCGACCCTGCTCGGTGAGGGAGAGGGAGTCCCTCCGCCTGCTGCGGGGACTGTCCCGTGTCCCCAGAGCAGGGGCTGTCACACGGCAATTCCACACTGGGTTCCAGGGGTCCTGCTGGGGGTTTTGCATCCCCCACTGCAGTTCTGGCGCTCCCCAGCATCCACTGACTCAGCTCGTTGGGCACATCTGTGTCCAGGTGGGGGACATGAGGGAGGAGGAAGCCCTGGGAGATGGGCACGGGGTCGTGTGGCTGAACCACAGCTCAAGCTGCACCAACCACCTCTGTCATCATCACTTCTTGCTTCACCTGTCTCATTTTGGGGTTAGGATGAGGAGCATCCATCCATCCATCCATCCATCCATCCATCCATCTATCCATCCATCCATCCATCCATCCATCCATCCATCCATCCATCCATCCATCCATCCATCCATCCATCCATCCATCCATCCATCCATCCACCCATCCCTTCCAAGGCAGGAGAAACCCAACTGAAAATACGTTTGTGAGGCAGACCTTGGAAGAAGCCATCCTATGGAATGTGAGGAATTGAGCTAATAAGCCTTATTAGAAAACTCATTAAGATTAAAAAACTCATGCAGGTTCCTGTAATCAAAGGAATGAGCAGGAGAAGGTGGGGGAACATGGACCAAACTTGGTTCAAAGCATCACCAGAACAGGAAGGATGCAGGGAACCAACCAGCCTGTGAAACAGTCCACAAAGTGATACCAGTCATATATTTGGCTTTTTAAAAGGATTTATAGTTTGAGTTCCTTGTTTTCTGGAGAATCTGAGGTGGGGTGAAAGGTTTGCAGTTCCTGGGTTCAGTCCCAGCTGTTTGCTGGGGTCCCCCTCACAGGTGCTGCCCCACCAGCCCAGCTGTGAGTGAGGGTGGCTCTGCAGTGTCCTCTCCCCTGCCCTGTGTGATCCAGACATGTCCCCCACCCCTGCTCCCCTCACACTGCCCTGGCTTCTTGCTGGATCTGAATTTTTAGCACAATGCCACCCTGACTCCGGCTGGCTCTCGGAGCAGGATCAGAGCTGTTTCTGGAACACTTCTCCTTATAGCAGACACTTTCCTGTTTTCCCACGGGCTGTGAAACCCAAAGGATTTTTTCACTTTGCTGTCAGGATTTGGCTACGGACGTGTTTACCGGGCCTACAAAGCAGGGAAACCAGATAGTGCCATTTCTGTGTTATCTGCTCAGCTTGGGAGGCACAAAATGGGCTGCGGCTTTCAGGAGTACCAGCACTGGGAAGTTAAGGGCGAGCAGGGGGAGGTGCTTTGGCAGCCGAGGAGGGCAGTGGGATGGGAGGATGCACCCTTGCAGCCCTGCGAGGTTTCTGTGGCTGTTTTGGGGCGTAATTTTGTGCTAACAATGCTCTGGGTTGTTATTGCACCCAGAGGAATCCAAGGGAAGCAGGGTGGGAGACTCCCTGGCTCGCCAGCTGCGGTGCTCCGTGGCCCTGGAGCAGGCTGTGATGCCGAGATGTGGTGTCTGCACATCCCTCAGCTCGCTGGGGCTCCCCAGCCTCACCATCCCTGTTCCAAAATCCTCCCAGTACAGCTCCACGGGAGGTACAGCAGCTCTGGAACATCACTGTGCCCAGGGGGAGGGGGAAGCTTTAAACACCAGCACAGTGCTAAGTCCTTCTAGGCTCCAAAATTGGATTTTTTTGTCAATCTGATTGAATATTTTTTATATATTCAATGCAAAATTTGATGAGAAGCTTTTCCAGCATGAACCTGCAGCCGTGTCCAGACATTACATGGGGAAAGGGTTGGTCTCAGGAGAGACCAATCCTGTTGGGCTGTGTGGAAATAAGTTCCCTCCCTGGAATCATCCTCAGCATTCAGAGCAGCATCACTGAGGGCGTCACCACTACTGCAGGGAGGCACAAGGAGCCTTTACACCCAGCAGCAGCCAGAGCAGGAAGGTGACAGCAGACAGCAGGCAGGTGCTGTCCCTCCTCCAGGAGCACAGTGGATGGTGCTGGGAGGTCCAAGCCCCTTCCAGCTCTGCCAGGCAGGGCCATCGCCCAGGCACAGGGAATTTCAAGAGCTGCTGTGCTCAGTAGTTGCATTCACGTGTCTGAAGGGCTTTTGGAGAGTCCCTTCCAACTTGGCTGGTTCTGTGATTCACTTAGGACAGGGAGTGACAGGACAAAGGGAAGAGTTTTAAATTAAAAGAGGAGAGATTTGGATTAGATATTAGGAAGAAATTCTTTACTGTGAAGATGGTGAGACACTGGAGCAGGTTGTCCAGAGAAGCTGAGGCTGTCCCATCCCTGGAAGTGTCCACAGCCAGGCTGGGCAGAGCTTGGAGCAATCTGGTCTAGTGGAAGGTGTCCCTGCCCATGGCACAAACTGTGAGGAGGTCCCTGAAGTGCCAGTTTTCCACTGCTTACACTGCCAGAAACCAGAGCATTATCATGCCAAAACCCAGCCCTGTACACTGCCAGAAACCAGAGCTTTATCATGCCAAAACCCAGCCCTGAGCCCTACCCACAACCACCCTGTCAGGACCTCACCAACCTTTTACTGGTGTCTCTTCTCCTTTATCACTAGCCTAAAACTTCTTCCTATTTGGAATTTATCAGTATAGTGCATCTTCCCTCTTGCAGGAAGCTCACAATTTCCACCAGAACCATTCTGAGGGTGGATATCCCTCAGGAGCACCAGCAGGCTCCAGAAAGGGTTTTGGTGTGTGGTCCTGGGTTGGATTTGCCTGCCCACAGCCTTCCCACCACATTTTACTCCTCCCTGATCTGTAGAGGGTTTGAAACAAGTGAAATAGGGTTTTGTTTTTGTTTTTTTTTTTCCCTCTCCCTTTAGGGTTCTGTGAGAGCATTGAGGAGCACACTGAGTCCTGAACTCCAGTTTGTTTCCCAGTTGCTCTGCAGTGGATGCCACCATACCCCTGTATGAAGTACAAGATACCACAAGTGCACTGTGGAGGAACATCTCTTTTTTTCCTTGGGTTTTGGGACAAAATTCCAGCCCCTCAATTTAGGCAAAAAGCTTTCCTGCTAGCATAGAGAGAGATTTGCCCTTTAAGATTTTCCATTTGTCTTTCTGTAAGACCTGGGTGGGCTCAGCTGCTCCTTCTGCTTGGAGAAGACACCACCAGCCTCTTCTCCTCCCTCCACATCCCCCACTGCTGACACTCCTGAACTTGGGTTTCACCATTTCACACTGCCTGCATCTTTGATGAAATTCTCTCAGTTCTGAGCATTTTCTGCTCAGGGCACCACAGGTGAAAACCTAAACCTCCAACAGCTGCGAAATCTCCATGGAAGTCAAAAAGGTGGTACTTACACAGGTTCTGGGTTCTTTCAGCTGAATGGTGGGCTTGGTATGTTGCCCCCGGTCATAACACGTGAACTGGAAAGGAGAAGAAAAGCAGCTCTCAGTGGTGGAGAAAGGTTGGAGAGAAAGTTGGTCACCAATCCAACTGCACATCGTTTCTTTCCTGGGAAAAGAGCCTGATCCCCTCCTGGCTGTACCTTCCTGGGAGCTGTACAGAGCCACAAGATCCCTGAGCCTCCTTTTCTCCAGGCTGAGCCCCTTCCCAGCTCCCTCAGCTGCTCCTGGGGCTCCAGACCCCTCCCCTGGACACGTTCCCCATCAACTCCATCCTCGTTGTCTCTTCCCTGGAAAGCTCCAGGAGAAAGGGAGGGGAGCAAATGACCTTTAAAGGTCCTTCCCAACCCAAACACTTCTGTGATTCTGGAAGATTTTAGTGCAATGCCACCCTGACTCTGGGAGCAGGATCAGAGCTGTTCCTGGAACACTCCTCCTTACAGCACTCACTGGGATTACTTTGCTGGCAGATCTCTCTCACACAGAAGAGCCACAGACTCCACGTGCAGGTGGACTGGCAGCTAAATTAACACCACTGAGGTGTTAATTAACACCCCTGAGAGGTGCCCACCTTCCCCTTTGGTGCCATTACCTGGTTTGGGTTGTTGCTGGGGAGCTGGTCGGCAGAAGGGCAGCTCTCGGTCTGGTCTGTCTGGTCCCCCGAGGCTGGAGCTGGCGGCTGGGTACTGTCAGGGCTCTGGGAGGCACTGGTGGTTTTGGCTGGTTCAGATCCAGCATCCTGGGTACTCTGGTCTGGCTCCCCAACATGCACCAAAAAACAAGCAGACAGACACTGACACAGTGCAGAGGACACAGCTGGCACAGCTCTCTTAGGGATCACCCCAAAATCAGTTTTCATCTCTAGCCCTGCCTTGAAGCTCATTGTGTCGAAGGCTGGAGGGGCTTTAGATCACTTCTTTAATTTTTATATAATTTTAAAATTAACTTTGATACGGAAAGAATCTGATTGCAGATTATATTTTCTGCTGCTGAAACTCATCGGAGTGTCCTGGAGAGGGGAACCAAAGGCCATTGGATGGCTGTGTGTGGGTAATCACTTGAAGTATGGAGTGGCGCTCCCTTTCCTTTATCTGGGGTGTTTTCCATGGAGATTTCAGACCTGTCCACCCAGGACCTGCCACCCACCCCACGGAGCAGGGGGATGTGATGCCATAACCTCTGCTGACTGTGCCTCCGTGGAAGAATTCCAGGGTGACTGGCTTAGAAATAGTCCCTGGTTCCACAGGAGACAGCCTGGGGTGTCCTGCCTGTTCCAGAGGGCACAACTCCCAAATCCACCAGCCCCATCCAGGCATCTCTGACCCCTGAGGTCACCTCCGAGGACTTGGTTAAGTGCTGCAGCATCTTAGAATTGCTTGTGCAGTGGGAGTAGTGCAAGGAGCACAGCAGGCTCCTGCCTCCCCAGATCCCTTTGAAGACATGGATCTTCATCCCTGGCTTCCTAATTGATCCTGCAGTGGTGACAAGGAGAATTAAAATGCCACAGGATGTTCACAGCCTGTTTGTTCTCGGGACTTCTGCCTTTTCCACAGAAAAGATGAGGGATATTTCTCTCCCAGACACATTCTGAAGGCTCCAGGAGAGAATTAATTCCAAAGCCATCTGTTTCTCATGCATTCTGCCAGCTATTTATTAAATATAAAGGGTTTTCTAGACCTCTTCAGGCTTAATGCTTGAGGCACAATTGGAATTAACATGGTTTTATATATCATCCTTCAGTGGAGAGCAGTCCTGTGGAGCAGGAGGAGAAAGAAAGGAAAAAAAGAAACATCCTTCATGAAAATATCCATTTCACCTCATTCCTGCCCACTCATGAAAACATGGCTTGGGGGAAGCCAGTGAGGATGGCCTTGCAATAAAACCTTGGCCCGTTTAGTGATGCCAACAGCTGAGGGGGATGGAGGTGGTTTTTGAGTGGCTTCTGTATTCCAGGTAACTGGAAATTGGGTCAAGAAGAGCATTTTCCGGGGGAAGATAATGAAGGGCTCCAGTGCGATCACAGCTTTTATTCAGAGCCAGATGTGAGCTGAACCCACAATCCCAGCCAAGCCTGGAGGGCTCCACAGAGCCCTGACAGCCCCACAGGGTGAGGATGACTCCCCTGTAAATGCTGCCGGACAAAATGCCAGTCTGGGAGTTGAACTGTGCCTCACCAGGACACCTAGGAACCAACACGAGTGTAAAACTCCAGAGGTCAGAGAAAACACCTTAATGGTGCTCAGCAAGGTCCTGAACAGCACGTGGACACTCCCAGTGCTGCTTAGACAGCAGTCAGCAGCCAGAGCCCTCCCGCAGCACCGATGAACATCCTACCAAAGTCACTCTCCTCAGGGGCTCTAAACTCAGAGTCTAGCCACAAAATCTCCTTAGTCATCTAAAGCTCATTTTCTGCGTGTGCCCAGACAGCTTTCCCTGAGCTGTCAGCTGCACCAGGAGTCCTCCACGGGCAGCATTCCGGGGCTGCCACGCTGCTCCCCCAGCTCTCCCGCCTCAGGCCGCAGCCCCTCACCGCTGCTCCTGCTCGCCCTCACTGAACATCGAGTGGCTGCAGCTGAGGGTGCTTCAGGCACCATTTGGCCCACCCAAAAGCCAGTGCCTGCACTTTGCCAGTTGATTTATCCCTTGAATTTCACTGGCTGCACTGACTCGACCTCCACTGAGGACGACAGGGACCTACGCACACGCTTGTCACACAGACAGCTGCGCTGGGAAGTCCTAAAATGAGACAAGGTGGTGACAGCCTGCACTGGCAGGAGGTGCTTAGGGTAGCCAGAGGAAGAGAAAACACAAAAAGGCCTCTCCAGCACAGGAAACCAAGGTTTCTGTCTGCTGTTACCTGCCCCAGGAGCTGTCGTGGTGGCTGCCTCTGGGACCTTACCGTCGCTGCCAGATTGTGACTTCGGAGTGGTGGTGAGGGATGGGGATCCAGCTGCAGGGGAAACAGAAATCTGGGTGCTTCCAGGACTGGGGGAAGGGATTATTCCCTGGACTGGAGAACTGGAAGAAGAAAGAGGCTGCTTGGTGTCGCATGGGGGAGGAGAGACAGCACACTCCTTGGAGCTTTGGGAAGAGTCAGTCCTCGGCACCGTGGTGCTCACAGTGGTGGTAGGAAAATGTTCCGAAGGCTGGTTTTTCTGAGGGCTGGGAGGGGATGTGCCAGCAGCCCCTGTAGATCCTGGAGGGCTGGCTTCGTTAGTGACAACGGATTGTGCAGCAGCAGTGCTCCCGGGGCTTCCTGAACCAGCTGTAGCAACAGCGGGCTGCTGGGAAGTAGTGGAGCTTGCAGCAGTGGTGGCTGTGGGTGGAGAGGTGACGTGTGAGGAGCTGTCCTGCCCACCAGCCGTGTGGGATGGGCCGGTGGTGGCACGGGGTGCTGTCCCCGATGCTGTGGAGGTGGACACTGTGGTAGGCGTTGTCACAGAGGGGGACGATGTCGTTCCCGGCTGGGCTGTGGAGGTGATGATGATGCTTTGAGGCGTGGTGGAGGCTACCACAGGTCCGTTCTTGGCCACAGAGCTGGTGGTGTGTTGGGATATGGCAGGAGATGCCCCAGAGGTGGCTGCTGAGCTCTCTTTAGTGCTTGCAGACGTGACCACTGTGGGGGTTTTTGTGGTTGTGGCGGGGGCTTCTGTGGTTGCGGCGGGGCCTTCTGTGGTTATGGGGTTTCCAGAATCCTGAGAGTTGACACCTGGGGAAAAGTAAAAATGCCAAGGTAAATGGTGAACTATAGAAACTGCCCTCGGTTTCCCCTCAGAAAAGGTGTTTGTAGATGTAAACACCGACATAAACCACGAGTCATTCACTCAGGGCTTGCCTCCTGCTCTACACACTCCTATCAAACTCCACGTTCAGGTGTCACTGTGTCCAGCAGAAAGCAGAGCAGATGAGGACAAGAGGGGGGAACCCGAGGAACACCCAAGTGTAGTCAAACTCACAGGACTTGAGAGCGAGAGCAGGAGGACAAGACCTGCTGGGTCTCAGGATGCAGATCTCCCTCAGATGGGAGCTCCACCAGCTTCCATGCAAAGCCCTGCGAATGGCTCCCAAAATAAAGCAGATTGTGTGTCCCCCTGCAAGGGCACAGCCAAGGGATGCACTGACTGTCATTTTCCATCCCTGTGATGAGGGTGTCCCACATCCCTGGAGGGATAAGGTGACACAGAATCACAGATTCATAAAGGTTGGGAAAGACCTCCAAGATCACTGAGCCCAAACAATTGGAGGAGGCAGAGGGGCTACATCTGGGCCTTGCATTCCAAACAGGGAATGGAATGGAATGGAATGGAATGGAATGGAATGGAATGGGATAGAACATAGAATATTTTAGTTGGAATGGACCTACACTCATCAGCCTGACCATTTCAGGGGAATCATAATACCACAGACTGATGTGGGTTAGAATGGACCTCAAAGATCATCTCATTCCAACCCCTCCTGCCGTGGGCAGAGACACCTTCCAGCATCCCAGGATGCTCCAAGCCCCATCCAGCCTCGCCTTGTGCATTTCCAGGGATCCAGGGGCAACCACAGCTTCTCTGGGCACCCTGTGCCAGGGCCTCTCCACCCTCTCAGCAAGAATTTCTTCCCAATGTCCCATCTAACCCTGCTCTCTGTCACTTTAAATCCGTCATCCCTTGTCGTGTCACTCCACGCATTTGTAAAAATTCAGATCTCCTCCCAAAACATGGTCTCCCCACCAGCCACCAGGAGCAGCCACTCCTGGAAACACAATCAAGATGTGAGTGTAATTGAAAGTAACAGCATGAATTATTTTAGGAAACACTTGGCCTGTGAGAAAACATTTCCATTGCATCTGCAGGAAAAGGGCTTTTGCGGAGATAAGTCATGTTTCCTATAGGCTGACCACTGTCTGCAGGAGAAGAAGAGGTAGAGAAGTAAATCACCATCACAGGGTCCTGGCAGATAAACCCCAGGGGCTGAAGGTAGGAGGGAGTTTTGATCCACCACCTCCTTAGATGTGTTATCAATTTGTGTGGCTTGAATTGTCGGTGATGGTTGCACCAAGCTGGGCAGAGACCAGGCCTCCAGTGAGCCACAAAACAGGTCTGTCCCATAAATAGGGCGTAAAAGTTTGACAGAGGGTCTGACAACAAAAGAGGTACAAAAAAATCTCCTAAAGGTAGAAACAATACAAAAGAGACATAAAAAAAGAAAGGGTTGGAAGGAAGGAAGGAGGAAATCCCCTGCTGCTCTTGTTTCCTTTACATGCCCCAGCCTCATCCCAGAAATTAAAGGCTCCAAAGAGAGGTCAAAAAGACAATTTAATTCAACTCAGTCCAAGAGAAGGGGACAGAACCATGCTTTGGCTCTAGGCCAGTCCTGGTGGCCAGCTGGGACCACTCTGTGATCCAAGGAACCAGGATCCCTGCCCCAGCACTTCCCTGTCCCACCCTGGGGAGGTACAAATAGGATTTTACCTCTTCTAGCAAAAAAACTGAGGGCAAAAGCCCAAAGCAAGGGATTGTTCTGCTAATGGAGAGATCTGGTGAGATCCTCCAGCTTGTCCTGGCTGGGGTAGTAGCAGGGTCTTTTTTGGGGCACACAGAGTGACACAGCCTCCCAAAAAATGACTGGGAGAAGAACCAGGACTCAAGTTGGTGCTCAAAAATCTCATTAGTGTTTTATCTTTCTGTATCTCTGCACCCACTCTGAGTGTTCCTCTTCACTAAGGTCAAGAGATGTTAAAAATCCATTTACTCTTCCTCATTAAGCCAGGACCAGTGATTTAAGTGGGATCATGGGCTTGATGTACAACTCACCAGTGGAGAGGAGCTGTGGCTGCAGCTGGGTAAGATCCTCTCCCACAGATGAGCAACAGCATCCATCTCCACACCCCTCCTGCAGGTTTTTGGGCACCTCTCTGTCAGCAAAATTCACCTTTTCTATCCTGCTGCATTAAATGGAACGGTTTTGTCACTGCGGCTGCCCAAGGTGCTGCTGCAGTCATGGGGCTCGATAGCTTCCTGCAGTTTTAATTGCTCTGAGCCTAATGCTGTTGTTTGTCCAGGCACTCTGTCTCACTGCATCTTTGGGAAAAATGCATTTTGTTTAGAAAAATTGCATTTTTTTTGGTGTCTTGCAGGATCACCACCCACAGAAGACCTGGCTTAGGCAAACCCATTGCCAACTTAATTCCAAAGCAGAAACAACTACAGAACAAGCACAGTCCCAGGAGTCACTGTTTTCCTTCCACATGTACTGTATCTTTTTCAAATGCCAGAAAATGTTTGTTTTTTTTTTAATCTCTTCCTCTCTCACTGGCCACCTGTGCCAAATTTCAGTGGTGGACTCTGGGGTAATAACTGGTAACGAGCCTCTGTTTGCCTGGGCTGGTGGCCAGTATTGCCTGACAACTGTCCCCAACAGCAGAAATGAAAAGGATCTGGTTGAAGGAGGAGAAAACCCCTGGTAAGAACAACCAGACAGGACAGGATTATGTTTGGGGCCCCTTCAGCATGAAAATCACTCACAAAAGATACAGTAAGTCCTTTTGCAGGGAAAAAGTGATTCCTTCACATCGTGAGCCCCGCAGATAAAAGGATTTAACACATCTATGAGAGAGGAGGAGGAAGAGGAGGATGGAGGAGAGATCCTACAAGTTATCACTCCCTTTACCCAGAGGAGACCCTTTCCAAAAAAAAGTCCACGTGAATTTCAGCCAGAGTCCCTCACCCTGTTTTCCAGAAGACAGAAAAAAATCACCTGCCCCTGACCTTCCTGGCTGCATTTTGGCACGCCAAGGCCGCTTTTTGATTTCACTTTTCTGGACCGTCACCAACTCCACATTTAAGGGATGATGAGAGCAATTTAGCAGCTGCTGGGGGTATTTTGACAGCACTTGGCTGCAGTGAGTCTAAAGGTTGGTCTGCACTTCTCTTCTTGCATGTATCCCTCAGAAAACCTGGGGTTTGGGTGTGGGGTGGATGTGTGGGAGGAGGCCGCGAGGCTTCTACGCATCCGCGAGCTCGGCAGCCAAACAGGAGGAAATGAGGCCGCTGCAAAAACATGATTTCATGTCCGGATCCGTGTATCCCATGGCCAGGCCTGCGACACAGTGTGTCTGGGATGGGGACAGCCAGGAGGGGAGGCAACTTTCCCTTATTGCTAATTACCCAGCTGGGCTTGTTCGGCCTGTTTGGGAGGCTGGAAGTGGATGGTGTGGGAGTTCTCTGGTCAGGGGCTGGTGGGATGTGAGGAGCTGCCCAAAATGTGAAAGGAAAGGTGAGCTGCTTTGTGCCAACACTGCAATAGCAGTTACAGACACAATTTGAACTGCTGTGCACCACCTCTAACCACAGAATGGTTTGGGCTGAACGGGACCTTAAAGGCCCTCTCGTCCCTTAAAGGCCGGGACACCTTCCACTGTCCCAGGATGCTCCAACCCTCGGCCTGGAACACTTCCAGGGAGGGAGCAGACAGCTTCTCTGAGGGCCTCACCACCCCCACAGGGAGAAATCTCCTATTAATATCTAATCTAAAGTGTCTCTCTTCCAGTTTAACCATGCCATGGAGTGAAGCTCCGCTTGTTACCTCAGTGCAGTGTGTACGTGGAAATTTGCAGGCTGGGGAGGGCTCTCAGGGGAGAAGCTTTTTGGAAAGGTCAAGGCTTGGAGCACAAAAAGAGAACCAAACAGGCTCAAAATGCAAAGTGAAAGGACATGTCCCGTCCATCCTCCTGCAGCGCACCCAAAGCCAGCGATTAATTCCCTCTCCACGCAGCTCCTCTGATGAATTCCCTCCCCAACAGCTTCCCGCTTCCTATTTTGGTAACGCCTCCCCCTGTCTCCCCCCCGTCCACCTTGTTGAAACGGCTCAGACATTGGCTGAAATTCTATTAATAGTGAGAAAAGGAAGCTCAAAAGAATAACTTAGGAAATGGTGGGTGACACACCCCACGCCGGCGGGCTGAGCCCGGCTCGGAGCCTTACGCCAGGCAGCTCCTGCTCCTCCCAAGGCGGGATGAGAAAGCCAAGGAGCCTGAGCAGCCCAGGGAAGGGGAAGGGATGTGAGCCAGGCCCTGAGGAAGTTCCTATTTTCCTCCCCTTTTGTGCAGCCTTTCCTGATTGAACAGGGGCAGCGGGTTGAGTTCATCAAAGGCAAAGCTGGGGCTGAGGCTCCGGGGGTGGCCTTTCCTAGGGGACAGCATTTGCCAAAGTGAGTGAGGAAGCTCCTGGACTTCTCTTTGTGTTGCAAGAAGCTCCTGGGAGCAAGGAGGGCTTCATGCACCCTCTGCATTGCGGCCATGTCTGAGGTGCAGCAGAGCCCAGTCACTGCAGAGGACAGGAAATCTGTCACCTCCTTTTGAAACTGAGGGATCAGATTGGCAGAATATCACAGAGCAGTGTTATTTATCCTGGAATTAAGCTGGGCTACCAGAGCAAGTGGTTACCTCACAGGGTTTTTAACTTTGCCTGTGCAGAAGCTCTTTCCCTTCCATCGACTCAGGGATAGATGGGATCCAAACAGGGTCTTCCTGAGCTGCCTGAGGAGATTTTAGTGAGGGATGTGGTACAAGGATGGTTTACACGCCACCCTGGCACTCTCCATGTCTTCAGATGCCTTCCTAATGAGCATTACCCAACCCCTTTGCTGCCAGCCTCACCATCAGCTTTATGAAATGGCTTCACCCCGGCCAAAAATCAACTTGGCTTCCTGGGATAGAGAATGGGGAGAGGTCCAACAGCAGCTGCCAGAGCATTCACCTCTAATCCATCAGTCCAATCATCCAGTGCAGACATATCCTCTGCAAGCCCCTGCCAGAATAAAAACTGCTGCAGAACAGTTTTGACAGAATTGCTCCGCAAAATGTCAAAGATGGGACCTAATGGCAAGGTCTAATTAGTGCTGCAATAACACTTGGGGAGGGGCTGCATCAAAGAAGTGTGGGCAGCAGGTCAGGGGAGGGGATTCTTGGCTGTGAGGGTGGTCAGGCCCTGGCACAGGTTGCCCAGAGCAGCTGTGGCTGTCCCTGGATCCCTGGCAGTGTCCAAGGCCAGGCTGGACAGGGCTTGCAGCAGCCTGGGACAGTGGGAGGTGTCCCTCCCTGTGGCAGGGGGCTTAGAATGATCCTTTCTAAACCAAACATTCAATGTTTCTATGAAATGAGTGTGCCTGGACTCTGGTAAAGCCATGGAGTTTATTGTCAGCAGTGAAAAGACTCTATTGAGAAAACTCTTCAAAATGCTGCTGTTTAGATTGTGTGTGGACATGCCAGTGAGACTGAGACAGTAACTCTGACAAGTGCCCTCTTCTCTGCTGTCAAACTGAAGGAATCTGCAGCCACAGCCTCTGCCCTGAAAACCCTTCCCAATAAACCCTTGCTGTGTGGCCTTGGAGCAGGGCAGGGGAGGGAAATGAATGTGCTTCAAGCCCCAAGCAGTTTTGCCTCATCTCCAGATGGAGAGGAGTCTCCACAGCCTCCTACTCCTCTGCCAGCCTGGAGATACCCCTCAGCAGGAGATCTGGGGCAAGTCCTCACAGCATTTTAGCATCATCTTGAAGAGTCTAGGTCTGCAGCATTTTGCAGTGAGTCACATCCCTAAAGTAGCCAAAAGGCCACTCTGCTTCCAGAACTGGGAAAAATTCAAGTTTTCCCTGTTTTTACCGAGTACAGGTAACCCTGAAGCCAAAAGAGCAGGACTTGAAGCAAACCTCACGTGAGCTTTGGCTGCTTCATCCTCTCTGTTAGATCTGCCTGGCTTTATTTTGTTCACACTACAGCCTCTAAACCTCCTTGGTTTCAACCAAGAAAGCCACCCACAGCCTGATACACTTTTCCTGCCAGGACTGCAGCACATGTCCCCAGAACCCAGGTTTTGTTGAACCAGCATTTTCTGATGACAAACTTGCTTCATTAACAAATTCCCCATCAGCTCTTTCTGCAAGTGTTTGAGCCAGCTCAGCTCGTCTGTTGTTTCATTTGGAAGTATGACAAATATTAAAAATAATCATCCCAATGCACACCCCCCCACACTCCTCCTTCTCTACAGCCTTGACTCGTGTCCTCTTCACTCCCTTGGTCCCTCTAAACACCACATTTGGGGCGGCAGGACAGGGTTCATTTGCTGCACTAATTAATGGCCAGACAGTGGATTTGAGGGAGCAGGAGTATGACAGTGCTCCTCACTCCCACCTCCTCAAAAACTTGGTTGTTGATTTGTCCTTCATGCCACACTTGGACCTCTCCTGAGTTTCTCCTCAGAGTCTGGGGTTTCACAGAAATTTGTGGTTAGTGGGTTTTTCACTCAAGTGGACCCTACAGGTCCATCCCAGGCTGTTCTGAATCCCAGGGCCAGCTCCAGCCAGAGTGAGGAATGCCAGCAGTGGGAAGTCCAGCATCTTTCATGGATAAACATAGGACATCCTATTTAGGATTGTGTCTCCACAGCTCTTCTCTTGGAAAATCTGTGGCTATCTAAAAAGTGAAGGGAAAGACGAAAAAAGCATCAGAAGGAGGCAGGAAGACCACTGTGGAAAATGACAGCTCTGAAATCCTTCACAGGAGGTTGTCATGGAGTCAAGCAAACACAAACACATGTGCCCACCTCCATCCACGCAACCCACGGGCATTTTTCACCACTAAGCCTGGAAATAAACCTCTATCCATCAGGGGACAGAGGATATTTCCATCCCATCCACGGTGGGATTTTTAAGAGGCTCCAGCCCTGCACCCTTCCCAGGCTGCAGAATGAGCTGGGGTCTCTGCAGCCAGGAACAACTCACAGTGTAGGAAACGGCACCGGAGCTGCTGGAGTGGAAATGTGGGGAGCACGAGGCAAAAACACCTGAGCAGAGCCTCCAAAACCCAGCTCCTGTCCTCTCCTGAATCCTTGATCCCACTGGAGTGGAGATATTCCATGATGACCATGCTGGTTTGAAGGAGGATTTGTGGCCTGTACCGAGACAGCATCAATCACCCATCACTGAAGGACACGGTGTCTGGCACTTTTAGCCCCGAGACCCCTCTATTTCTGCAAAAGTCACACAGGACTTTGGAAGAAACTCAAGGTTTACACTGAGTAATGGACCAGAAAAATCTCTCTGGATCAAGGTAAAGCTTCTGTCCCAAAGCAGTGGTCCTGAGTCAGCACAGCACTGAAAACTGCAGGAAAGCTGTAAGAATACAGAACTTTGTTATACACTGAATATCTGGGGGTTTTCTTCAATGTTATAACATGGTCTTTCAGGATTTTGTCTGTGAACGTGAGCACTAAAAAAGCCTTTTTTTTTTTTTAAGAAAAGGCAAATAGGTTAAAACTCTAGATTTTTCTGAGTTTGGACAGGAATCTCAGGTCCATCAGAAGAACCTAAAGACTGGAGCTGCCAGATTGAGAATTCCACCCTGACCACATGAGGATCCCACCCAGCTTTTCCACCTCTCTCTGGGGTGGAAGAAGGGTTGGAGGATCTTCAGCACCTCTCCCCAGGGTTGAGGGCTGGGCCATGGGTTGATTCCAGCCCTGAGGAGCTGTGGAGCTGTCGGCAGGGTGGTGGGAAGGAGACCTTTGGAGAAGCCAACACTGTGAACTGTTTGCCCAAAGCATCAGCTTTGCTCCTGAGGGCTGAACTGTCACATCCCAGCAGCCCCTCCTGGGGCTGACCTCCTTTCTCCAGCCCTGCCACTCACCAACGACGGTGTCTGGGGACACAGATTTATTCACTAAGACAGAGGAAAAGTTCCTGCCTGTGCTTTTCACCCCGGAAAGATGAATCATCCCTTGCTGGCTTTTCCTGGAGGATTTCACTCCAGACAGCTTGGGAAGGAGTGAGGACGTGAGCCCACAAGACAGGAACTGATTTTTATACAGCTTGATGGCTTGTCTACACAGGGGTACTCAGAAAAAAATAATCTAAAATTAAAAGGTTATGATTTCAGAGTGGATTAGTCAAAGTGCACACAACCCACCAGGTGGCCACTCTTGTTCAGCTTTAAATCAGTCTTTATTTAATTTAGCCCAAATGAAGTAAGTTAAATCAAATCAAAGTCTCCTCAGCTCTTAAACCTGATGAGGGGGAGCTGATGCACATCACAAAAGTTATTTCAGGAGAAGTTTGGTGATGGCTCCCACAAAACAAGCTCCTAAATGTTACACTGACCAAACATCAGGGATGGGGAACACCTTCCTCCCCAGCTGAGCTTGGCCTTTCCTAATTCCTGCGCATGCAAAGCTCTGATTGATGTCAGATTTGATGTCACATCATAGGATCAAAGATTACTTTGGGTTGGTACAAATGTTTAAAATCTATTCCAACCCCCTGCAATTTTCAACTAGATCAGGTTGCTCAGATTCCCACTCAATTTGGTCTTGAATATTTCCAGGGATGGGGCATCCACAGCTTCACTGGACAAAATGTGCCAGCATCTCAGCACCCTTACCATCAAAAATCTCTGCCTTGTATCTAATCTGAATTGAACCTGCTCAGTTTAAAACCATCATCCCTCATCCTATTGCAACAGACCCTGTTAAAAGTTTGTCCCCATCTTTCATACAAGCCCCCTTAACTACAGAAAGGCCACAATCAGGTCTCCCTGGATCCGTTTTTCTCATTTTTTGCCTTGGAGAAAGGCAGGATCACAACAAGGCAGTGGACAGAGCACCCTGCAAGTGGTTGGGTGGCAAGGGGGGATGAAATTCCTCGCTTTGCTCTCCTCTCCAGCTGGCTGGGTCCATCTTTGGGTTCATGCTGAGCAAGGCGGGGATGGAGCTGGCCCTGAGCTCCTCATCCTGCCAGCTGAACCTCTGCCAGCTGGCAGGCACCGGGGAAGAGTTGTCACATCCAATGTCACTCAAGTTGGGTGCTGTGCATCAGCGACGTGTCCAGACTTTATCCACGGGCAACAAGGGCCACGAGGCTCCTGTGGGTTGGTTGTGCAGCCAAAACTCCCCTCACTTTTTGTGAGTGTCACTCTAATTTTTGCAGTGAGGAAGAGGAAGGGAGGAAATATTCCCTTTCCTGTGGCGGGGGCTCTTCCTAAAGGAAAAGGATCAACCCCAAGCCCAAGGACAGATTACTGGCTTCTCTGGGACCTCACAGCCTGACAAAGCCAGACTGAAGCTGGCTTTAAAGCTGGTATTTGCAGCAGGGATCTAATGCCCAAGCTTGTGCCATCAAAACTGAGGTTCCCATCCTCAGCTGGAGGCTGGAGCTGGAGGCCCAGCACACAGGAAGTCCAGGCCGCAGCCCTAAGGGGCAGAAAACAAGAGAGACCCTAAACCAAAAGAATAAGGAGACCTCGGCTTGCTCACAGGCGGCTCTGGTACGGGGGAAGAAATGGAGACGGGTGAGAGGGAGGTCAGTTTGTGCTGGCACACAGCGCTGCTGTGGCACTGCTACACGTTGTCCCCTGCTCCTTGCACCTCCCTTTCCTCTCCACCTCCCCCCGAGATTTACAGCAGGAATCGCCCTCAGGCAGCAGCCTCTGCCCGCTCCTGTCACCGCTGGGGAGGTGCCAGTCCCCCAGGGCTGTGCGTGGGACACGACTGGGACATTGCCTGCCTGTCCCGAGGACAGAAGGGACCAGCGGAAAAGGGATGGTGGGGACACGATAAAGCCCAGAGCCTCACCCTCCTTTGTGCACCCAGCACCTCTGATGAGTCACGAATCAGGCCGAATTTACACCCTCCAGCCAGCAAATGTAACCTTTTTGGGGTTCTGAGTCACACTGCCTCCCCCAGCCCATCTCACATGCCGGGCCAGGGTGAGCCCAAAGAGGATGACCTGAAATATCTTGACCTGGATAATCCTTGTGGGTCCCTTCCAGCTGGGGACACTCTGTGATTGAGATCTTTGATTTATCGACACTCTAAGGTGATGTGAAAGACACAAGTGATGCCCAGTGACATAGAAGCCACCTCCAAGAGGCACTGGAGACCCTTCCCAACCTCTCTAAGTAAAATTTTGGGCGATTCCTGGTTAAATATCACTCCCCAGTTCTGTCTGCTTTGCTTCTCTCTCAAGCTGCACTGGAGACACATTCCTCTGCAGGTGCATCTGGAACACCTGCAAATTGTCACTGACATAAAACTTCCACCTCACGCCACTCATGCCATGATTTTTGCAGAATATGGATGTCAGGATCCATCCCTCCACCACCATCAGCCCCCCTTGACCTTGGCTCGCCGAGGTTACAGAGCCAGCAGCCCGGAGATTTCCTGCCAATGCCGTGAGGAGAGCTCCACATTTCCTTGGGATCCTTTGTGTGTCGGTGCTATTTTGGGTCCCACTTTCCTTTTTTTTTTTCCCCTCCAGTTCCACACCCACACCTCCCTCAGGGTGGGGTCTTCCCTGATAATTGGGAAGCTCTATATATACACAGGAGCACCTACATATATTTATATAGCTGGGCCTGAGGGGAGCCTTCGGGCCGGGACTGGACAGGCTGGACTTGGCAGGAGGCTCGCTGCTATTCTTTAGGTGGGGAGAGCCTCGGAAGGGAAGGACACAGCCAACCCTCCCTCTTATTCAAAACTATTTAAAGACTGTCTGGCACTGAGGTTCTTTCCCACCAAATGGCTCCAGTGACGATCCGGCTTTACAGGCCCTGTAATCTGATCGGCTTCTATTGTTGACAATTTTGTAATTCCCTCATTATTTAAGTCCCCTGAAACGGTCCGTTTTACAGGAAAAGAAATCCGTTCTAGCTTTTTGTTTTGTTGTTTGTTTGTTTGTTTTGTTTTGTATTTCAAGAGCAGTGGGACTCAGTTTCCATTTGAAGTGCTTGTGTCCTTTCATAGCTCCTGCTCCTCCCCTCCTTGAAATAATACACATGATCACAGAAATAACTTATTAAAGGTACAAACAGGGAGAAACTACCTTTTCCAGGGCAAGGCCCTCCAGCACAGTGTATTTGTCACCCAATGGCCTCTTAGGTGGAACTGGAAGCAGCACAAGGAGAAGCATCCAAGGCCAGGTTGGATTGGATTTGAGCAACCTGGTCCAGAGGAAGGCATCCCTGCCCATAGCAGGGGGTGGAACGAGATGGTCTTTAAAGTCCCTTCCCACCCAAAACATTTTGCAATTCCACATTCTAGGATTTACCCTCAGAGAGGAAGGATGCTCCTGTAAGCACTGTGTGCTGGCTCACCTCCTTGCTCAGCCACAACTCTCTAAAACAGCCCTCGTTACACTTGTCAGCCTCTCCCTGCCTCAGTTTCCACCTGCAAGAGCAGACAGATTTTGGACAGAGGAGCTGTCTCCATTTACAGGCCAATCCAGCACCTTTCTAACCGGGGCCCCAACCTTGGTTAGGTGCCAGAGCAATACAAATAATTACTAATAGTAAATCCCATGGGAGTCTATTACATTATGGTTCAACTTCCTCCCAAACAATTGCTCCTCTTCCTTGCTTTGTGTGTTCTTCAAAAGAAGCGGCTGCTGTGCTTTAGGGCTGGGACAGCAGCCCTGGTAAACACACACCCAACGTTCCTGCTCAGCTGGGCCTGGGCAGCAAAAAGGAGATAAATCTGATTTGAGACAATCGCACTGCAGGCAGAAAAACCCCTGAGGGTTTAATGGAACAGCGAGGTAGCTGCACGAAACGGCGTTTGTCCTGTGGAGTCCCTCAGGGCACATTTATTCACTGGTTTTGGGGTGATGTTACTCAGAGGGGCAATGAGAGCAAGAAATGGCAAGAGCAGTTCTGCAGGTCTCAGGGCTCAAAACATCTTCATTCAGAGAGTGGTGAGGATTCTGGCAGTGCGGAATGAGAGAAGCGGGGATTTACTGTGGGCACATCTCCTGCCAGTGCTTGGACACGTCCCTGCTTCCCACCTGCACCACATCACCCAAAAAGTACATAAAGGGAAAGATGGCCGAGAAATGGGAAGAAAAATGCCCTTGGCCCACAGCCAGTGGATCAAATTGTCTTTGCAAGGCCTACAGGGTATGGGAGCACCCCAATGCCACAGGTTTAGGTGCAACATCAAACTCCTACAGGAGCTGGGAACACAAAATATCAAGTGTCCAACAAAAGGTGTGATGGTAACTCAGAGAGGCCATCCCAAAGTGGCTGGAGTGGGCTTTGGGTGAGCTTCCTTGAGGTCCTTGGGGCCTCATTCAAACAGCTTGCTCTGCAACACATGGTGGGACATTTCTGGGGAGGTTTTCCCATTGCCAGGACCAGGAATTAAGGGCTGCACAGCAAGTGGCAAAGTGGAGAAGGAAGAAAGGTCTTGCTTCTAAATCAGCCAACTGGCCTGACTAAATGCTGACAAAGAACAATGTCTATTTTGGTCATCCCTTCCAAGATGGAGCCCGCAAAAGCTTTAATTAGTCAATTAAAAGTGGCTTTGTCATAGGAGATGAGACACAACCGGGATCAGCCAGCTGGGTTCTTGGCTGCTGAATGACATTGTCTTTCCAGCCCAATGACCTCATTGTTAATGACTCAATAGGGGAACAATGTTGTCCACCCAGCAGCCCAGCAAGGAGTGAGATTCCTGCGTGGTTACAGCTGAGCAGAAGAGCATGGGAAGTTGTGGGATGTCACCGGGCTGGGCATGCAACGCTTTGCACTCAGTAGGTTTCAATGGCGTGGTTGCGTGCTGAGAAACTCCAGCCGAAAAAATGTAACATATGAAAAAACATAAAGCATACTACAATGCTCACAGTCAGGTCCCCAAAAACTCCCGAGTCTGAGCACAAAGAGATTTGCTGGTCAGGGAGGAAAAACCTAAATGATATCTAGAGGAAAGTAAAGCTTACAGCACCTACACCCAGGGAGGTCTGGGTGGAACAGACCCTGTCCATGTCACCTTTTGAGCTCAGGGCTTTGCTGACATCTCCCTGCCACCAAAACATCTCCCTGCCACCAAATCCTTCTCTCCAGGGCAGTGCCTGGAGGCTGTGCCCTGGGGAAGGCAGTGGCAGGGCAAGGGAAGGGAGCAAAGGAAGCAGGAAGGAAGAAGGAGCTGCATCCCCTCCCTGTTGCAATTCCTCCTCCTCTTTCTCCTCAGAGAGGCCCTCAGGTCTGCAAATACCAGGCTGAGTTCCCACCTTGGAGGGGACCCACAGAGGGGAGTGGCAGCTCTGGGTACAGGAGGGAGCTGTGGGGCTGGGCTGGATGATGATAATATCCCAATTCCTCTGCTCCTGGGGTGACAGACACCAACCAAGTCCTGCCTTGGGCTCAGCAGGGAAACTCTGACATGTCAGCTTGGGCATTTCCTTTAGGAAACTGAGCTGGAGTCCTGGTAGGGCAAGAGGTGGGAGGAGAGGGCAGGGACATGATGGGACCCACAGAAAGCACAGAGCAGGGGAGAGAGAGGCTACTGAGCTCAGGGATTCAGTGGGTTCTGCTGGCTGTAATCCTGGAAATGAGCAGTGGAGATGGAGCCCCTGCTCTGGTGAAGGCTGCAGCTACATCAGCATTCCTGGCATGTTTGTGGGTGATCCCTGGCCAAATCAAAGCTTTGCTGCCAAAGCTACCTGAAAACAGCATCCCTGATTACAGCTAGGCAGAAGAGACAGCTGAAAAATCCCCATGCAGATTTCAGATGCGCATTTGGAGAAGCACAAACAGCTCTGCCCAAGCCCATCTCATCCTGACATCTCTGGAAATTGTAATTGGATAAAATGTTGCTGGACACCACTCAGAAATCAAGCCCTGAGCCTGCTGACCATGGAGGCAAGAAAGAGCTGAGCCATCAGAACCAAATGACAACTTCTAGCAATACTCATTGATAATTCTCGGTAATTGATTGTTGTTTGCTTTAAATTCTTAGCAACTAATTGCTTTAAATAATTAACAACTTGCAAGCCTGTGTACTGCAGACACTGCTCTGTGGTGCAGAGCTCTTACCCCTCGTGCCTGGCACGGAATCATCACAGAATCACAGAATGGTTTGGGTTGGAAGGGATCTTAAAGATCATCCAGTTCCAGCCCTGCTGCCATGGGCAGGGACACCTCCCACTAGACCAGAGCTCCACTCAGCCTGGCCTGGAATTGCTCTGCTTCTCCATCACCCGTGCTCAGACATCTCAATGTGGGCCACAGTGCCTCTGTTGAGAGGCTGAAATGCTCAAAGGATGCAAACCAACAGCACCAGGTCCTTTGCCCAGGAAGTTTCTGCACAGCAGAGCAGCCAAATAAATTGGACGTGTGCTGGAATCCAGGCACGGCATTTTGGGACTAAGGATGATGCAGCAGATGGCCAAGTCCTGTGCTGCTGCAGGATTCAAATCAGCTCTCCCAAACAGGAGCAGAAACAGTGCTGGAGGAAAGCAAGTGTGGAGCAAATCCCCTTCTTGCAAACACCCCTGATGTTTGGAGGGCAGCCCAAACCTGTGATGGAGGTGAGTTACAGCATCAGGACATTTGGATGGCAGGCCCTCACCCCTGGGAAGACAGCTCAAATCCAAATCCAAGCAGATCCAAAAGCTGATCCTTATTACTACTGAACAAATTCCTTATTCCTAATCTAGATTATCAACCAGAGGACTCCTCCTTACCCCACTCTCGCCAGTTTCATGGCAACAGCCACGGATTGAACAGACTGGGAAAATGTGCAACTCTTTGGCTTTGGAGAGTCTTGAGAGATGCAGGTGGCAGCAGGTTCCTTCAACAAGCCAATTCTTGCATTTTCTGAGGAGAAAAATGGGAAATCTGCCCACAGGCACAACTGCCCATCTCAGCAAAGAATAGTTTTGGTGCTCAAAACAGGGTCTGAAAGATCTGAGGGTCTCAGAAATAAGTTCTAATGAATATTTCCTCCAATATTTCCTCTATTTCCTTTCTAAAAAAATTCCTCTAAGAAATAAATTCCTGAGGCAGGAATGATTCTAATTTCTTCAGACATAGGCTGTGAGCATCTAATCTTGTCAGATTTGAGCAGACACAAAATCTTACTTCCCTTTCTCTCTCCTGTCCCTCTGTGGGGTGAGTGCCTCTGCTCAGACTGAATCGAAATCCTTGCAGGAACAGCTCATGGGGCTGAACTTTTCTTACCCTTCCCCTCGCTGTGATGAGTGTCAGCCTCCAGGATGCGAGTAAATAGATAGACAAATAAATAAATAAATTAAAAAGTGCTCTCCAAAATCCAGCTTCAAAGGAATTCCCCTACAGTGGTTTCCTTGTGCCGCTCCTCCTCACCCATCGCCTTTATCAACACTCCTCTTCCAGCGCCTCAGGTACCCATCTGACCAGCCAAGACAGAGATAAACCCCTGCCCCAAACCTGCTTCTGAGCTGGATTAGAAGGGAACGCTCCCTAAAAGGCCAGCTGGGCTCGGGGCACCCCCGGGCTGCTCCCAGGGAAAGCAGCTTTGCCTCCATCCCCACATCGCGGCTGCTGCCCCCACAGCGAGCCCCCTCCTACCCGAGCCTCCTCCTAATCAGACTGGAGCCGTCCTGCCAGACACGCAAAAGGCTCTCACGGCAGACAAAGCGTGGAGCTGAGCTGCAACCCTC